>VWZL01000149.1:992427-1087808 GCA_013396915.1 Stercorarius parasiticus
TTTTTTAAAAAAAAAATAGAGCAAATCGCTGTTGTGGGGTTTATTTTTCTCAAAGATCTGAAAAAGCTTTCTGGGTGGGTTCAGAGGATTAGCTCCTGGGCAGGTGTAAATCAACATTATCCCACAGAAGTTGGCTTCCGTCAGACAAGGGTTTAGCTCGTGTTGCTTAATCTTGGCGAATTGGTACGCTGGAAAACATGAAATTATCTCCTCCCCCACATAAAAAGATCCTGGTAGGCGCTGAACACATTGAAAGAAGATGAACTTCAGGTTGCTTTATTTCCCTTCTCAGCGTTGCTCCTCAGACATTAAACTTATTTCATGGGTGACAGATACATTAGGGCTACCCAACCCGCCAGCTATGCTGACAATTAATGACACAGATAACTTAAAAAAGAGATTAATTTATTTCTGTTATAGCTGCCGTAAGCATTACGAGTGCTCACCTTTAGCTGGAAGAGCTTTCAGCATGCCGTGTAACATCCCCGTTACTATGACAAAGTAGTTTAAAGCCCTCATAAATATCCCGTCAAGATCTTCCAGTGACCATTTGGTGCTGAAATAAACCGACAACATTGCTTGAAAAGGGCGATATATCTATATCTATATCTATGTCTATGTCTATGTCTATGTCTATGTCTATGTCTATGTCTATGTCTATGTCTATATCTATATCTATATCTATATCTGTGTCTATATCTATATCTATATCTATATCTATATCTATATCTATATCTATATCATCTATATCATCTATATCTATATCTATATCTATATCTATATCTATATCTATATCATCTATATCATCTATATCTATATCTATATCTATATCTATATCTGTATCTATATCTATATCTATATCTATCTATCTATCTATCTATATCTATCTATATCTAGGAGCGGACGTACTTTGCAGCAGCTCGTGGTGGGAAGGGTCCCTTTGCATGGACACCACGCTGCAATTGCACCCACCGCGGGACACCCCGGACACCCTCCCCATTTATTGCCACGGACCGGAGTAGCTGGTGATAAGATCACAGTACGCAATAAACCTCCCGAGTCCCTTCCAAGGGACAAAAGATGGGAAGCGAAGTGTTTTAAGTGCTGCCAGATTGCTGTCCTAGGCTGGGGAGACAAAAGAAAAAGCGATGAAACTGGAATTTGGAAAAGTGGTCTCTGAACCGTGTAAAATTGCGTTTGGCATTGGGAAATTAAGTTCTGTGGAGACTAATAAATACAGCTTTTTGCAACCGGTGGTGCCGCAACCTTGAACTGGCATCCCCAGGGCTGCCGATACCGAAGGGCAAAGATGTGTCACGAGTGAAGTGGAGAAACCGAGATAAGAGTCTTGGAGAACGACAAAGATTTCTCTTGTTCCTTTCTGTGGGAGGACGAAGCGCAGGAAGACTGCTAGAGAACTGATGGATTTTTCCTCGTGCATACAAAGAGGTGGTTGTCAGAGCAGAGAGGAAGAGCCGTGTGTCTTACAACAAAGGCGTTAGGGTGTCTTTTGCAAATTCACAAGGGAAAAAACAGACTTTTGGGGTTTTTTTTTTTAAATCCCCTGTTTAAAAAAAATTGTCTCTTCTGACCACCTTATGCGTACGCTTATTAAACACCATTTAAATTGCTGCTTGGAGCTACTGTACATTCTCTACATCTACACTCTCATCCCTAATAGGGCTTGTATGACTTCTAAGTAGAAATGTCTTCAGAAATCATCCTGGATCATCCTTCAGAGTAGAGGATAGTCTCCATTTTCCATTTTTTCTGGAGAAAACAAAGCATTTTCCATTGCTTTCTGAACCTGATGAGCATCTAGTCCCTCTTCCCTGCACACCTGCTGCAATGGCAGAATGCTCTCCTAAGATTGAACCATAATCTGGCAGAAAGTATCCCCAGTCTTTAAAAATCTCAAAATCTCAATAAAAACAATGCAAGGAAAAGAAAGAAGATCTCATTGGAAATGGGATGTCCACAGGGCATTTCTCGGTTTTCCCGGAGATGGATGCTGCGGTCCTCTGAGATGACAACCACGGAAGAATTCCTTGGGATGTGACCATGGTGCGGTTGGCCGTAACTGTGTCAGCTTCGAACTGGTCACTAGCTAAGCTCCAAAATATGTACCCCACATCTCAGAGGAGTTCTAAAGCCTGTATAGTATAGCTGAACTCCAGGTGTAAAATACTAGTGGAAAACACTGACAGCAGAGTGGCTCTTCCCTGCAGCCTGGATATTCAGTGTAGATCATCCTCCCTGCAGCTGAGTTTTTCCTGTTGCCACCGTTCAGTTAAAGTATTGTACTTGCTGTTATTTGGAAGAAGACGTTTCCATGAGCTGGCTGCTCGTGAAGCCCCTGGCGGTCGTAAGCAGCCGAGATGGCTGTATCTGAGGATAAAATTTCTTGGGAATAGGAGTGATTCGCCTGAGTAATGCATCTACAAATGGGTTTTCTCAAAATCCACACACCGAGTTTAAAGGCAAAAGCATGCATGCGGGAAGAGACATTTTGCTGGGGCTTCCTCCGTGAGCGTTTTAGTTTTGCCGTAGGTTATTTTCCCCTGAAATGGGCACACGATTTTGAAATTCACGATTTTTTTAATGCAAAAGACGGCTTGATTATTGGCTAATGCTGTAAAATGCTCTGCTTCTTGGTAGAAAAAGGTTCACTTTTTATGCAATTCTAAATTCTTCCTTTTGAAATAAAATTTACAGCCTCCTGAAATGGCTTGCACGGACCTCCCAGGCTTTGATTTCTCGCAGAGTTTTTGAAATGCATATTAACCCTGAGACTGGTAACAGACTGAAATAATTACACTCAACGGTAGGTGTTAATGCCTTTGACATTGCCTGCCAGTTGTCTTCATGCTTGTGAGAAATTTATGTACCAACTGCCCGGCATTTTACTGCCAAACTCTATTCTTTCCGTTCCTCTTAGGGATTACCCTCCATGCCATGAATCTGCTCGTTCATTTATCACAGCAACTCTTCAAGTCAGATTTATTTCAAAGAAGAAAACAAGGCGCGGGCTACAAACTGCTCAAATTGCGGTGAAGTTTTCAGAGCAGGTTAACGCACAGCACCGAGCACCCTGCGCAGGCATGGCATTGCCTCGTGCGTTTGCTGTGCACTGATTGCGGGACAGAGGAAAAGCTGGGGAAGGTCCCTGGGGTGTGCTGTAACTTCGGGCAACGTGCTGAAAAGCAGCCTCCAAATCCACTGAGACGCAGATTTTGGAGGACATCTAATGAGAAAAGCTTGGTAAAGCTCCACCTCTCAGTCTTTGTCTTGGCTAGAGAACACGGCATGGTTGGTTTTCCAGTCCCCTGAGCTAAACGTTAGCTGTCCCACAGCTAACAATATTGGAGATGAGAAAATTCTGTGTTTCTGTGGAGTAAACTCAGCTATGGTGGCACTTGGTCCATCTCCCAGGTGGAGCTCACAGTCAGCACATCTGGAGTGTCACCTCTCCTTGCTTGGTCTTATGAAATCACAGAATCACAGAATGGTTCGGGTTGGAAGGGGCCTTAAAGATCATCCAGTTCCAACCCCCCTGCCCTGGGCAGGGACACCTCCCACTAGACCAGGCTGCTCAAAGCCTCGTCCAGCCTGGCCTTGAAATCCATTTCTCCTCTCCACAAACCCTTCCTCGTTCGCCTCCATTTCAGACTTTACAGCGTGATAATGCATGTGTTATAGCTGAAGGCAACTCAGAAATCAGCTTTTTGCCAGATTTCCAAATGCTGGAGACTAAACCTGCCTCTTGGAGGTCTTCTGTGACCTTTGGAGAGAGGATGGGTAAGGTCAGCCTGGAGGGAGACAGGAGGAGGACAGGTCACGGAGGATTGAAACCTCACCTCAACCAGACTGTGCATTCACGGGCAGCGTTGACCTCCTCTCCTCTCAGCTCGGTGCCAGCTCTGTGGTAGCTTTGTAATGACAAAACAATGAGGATATACTTGCTAAGGTGCAGGTCACGCCCGCTGTCTGTGCTTTATTGGGTTTTCATCCAGGCTCTAGGTCAGAGGTGGATCCAAGGTGACATTGCTGAGTGTCCTCCACCCACTGCTCCCAGTGGTGCCCCATGGCAGGGCGTGCCATCAATCGCAGCACCTCCCAGGCACAGATACTGCTGCGGTTTTATAGCAGGGTGGGACCACACGTCCTCTCTGATGTCTGGGAGTGCTGAGCCAAAAAGTCATGACACGGAATGGTGTGATTTCACCTTTTGTTTCCTGGCACATGAGTGTGCGCACCACGGTGCGGGAGCATGTTTAACTGGCACACGTTGGGTGATTTAATTCTCTTCTTGGTGCTCTCACAGTGGCTTTGCTTCCAGAAAGCAAATGTGCAACTGCACTGGAGTGATTTCCAGTTTGATCATCTAAATAGATGATCATCTAGATGACCATCTAGATAGCAGGGAAGTGATGTGTTCGTTTCCAATAAATGACTTTGAAGGGAGGGTTGTTCATGCAGGTAACTGACCTTCAACACAGACAGTTCACCCCACTTGGAGAAGTCAGAGCTTGCGGAGGTTTTGTACTGCATCCTGATTCCAGAAGAGTTGAAAAAGCTGCTTTGTAGTCCATGAAAACCAGCACTGAGGTGTGTCAGCATCTCCCATCCTGTATGCCGGAGTTGCAGAGCGCAACGTGAGGCACCGGTATCCCTGCAGGAAACGCTGTGCTGCGCTGGGCAGATTGGATCTGGGCTTTATTTTTCCAGGTGGTTGTGGAAGAGGCTGGTTCTGTCCTTTGTGGTGACGAATGGGGCAATTTTCCTATCAGGTTCTGACATGTTAAACTCTTCTGGGCGATGCTGAGGAGACTATGAGAGGATGTGAGCACCTGAGTAATTATAATTATCTGCAGCCAACACACTGCCAATGCTGATGCTGAAAGCGAAAGCGTTGAGTGACAAGTAGCAAAAGAAGAAAAGAGGCGTGCAGGAGGAGGAGCGACATCTCCACGCTTTCTCTACTTATCAGAAGGGATTTGTTGGGCGCATGTATAGGAGTGTCCTGTAGAGCAGCACCTGCGCCCACCTTTATTGCTCTGGCGTGTTTGAGGACCTCAGGACGGCTGTGTGCAGCGTACACAAGCTACCTGCAGGGCTGGAAAATAAATACAGCACGACGGAGCATTTGTCACCTTCCACAAGTGTTTCACCAACCGCCTTACGCCTTGGTGACATCTTGGTTTGACCATTAGCTTAAAGAAACCCGGTGCCTCACGAACTCCTCGAAAGGCATATTCTGCTCTCCAGGGTGACGCTGGTTCTCTTTTCTCTTTTTTTCCTGTATGGGGGCTTTTCTAATCACCCCAGAATGTAGTTATTTCAGTGTCCAGTGTTCATGTAACACAGGTAACCCAAATGATCTTTTTGTAGACTATTTCCAGAACTTTAGACTAATTTTGAAATCCAGAAAGTCTGATAGCAAGTAATTCATAGCTCTTGCTTTTAAACTCACCAGAAGTGAGGAAAGGGAAGATCGGTGGAAAGCTGTTTTCCTCTTGGTCTCTTTAAAGAGTTTTGCTAAAACAGTGGAGTACTTTAATGAGTTTTTCAGCTACGCTCCACCAAATTGTGCAGCTAAACAGGGAAATGGCCAGACCTTTGAACTATTTTTGTGGCTCCTCATCCCTCACTTCTGCGCAGAACTCTCCCATAACAATGATCCCGAGTAGAAAGGCGGGAGACATATTTAATACAGGAGCAGTGTTTCCTGCCAGACCTCAGCTGATCTCAAAGAAACTGTAAATGATCCTACATCTAGACAGAACCACGGGCTGCATCGCCGTCATTTTATTTTCGTTAATACCTTAGCTGGGTGTAAACCTCAGGGAGGTCCTTTGGCTTAGACCTCTGCAGAGGATGCGGTACAGATGAAACCTCCTTATGGGTTGAAAGAGACCCTGTGAACCAAAAGCTATGGCTTTTACGTTAAAAAAATGAGAACTATCCTCAGACTCATTTATCTCCCCCTGCAGTGAAAGTGCCACAAGGATTTGGTTCCTTTGAAGTCGGAGTTAAGAGAGGAGCGGGGAGGTCGATATCTGGGGGGAGGCGTTGCTCCATAGAGCAGTCTCTCCTGGGTTAAGAACAAAATAGCAATGGGTGAGCTGGTAAGAGACAGCTCTTTTTGGACATGGGGTCCACAGGGTGGTCACGCAGATCTAAGAGGCCTCCAGACCTCCCATCTTGCTGTGCAGGAAGCTCATGTAGAGAAACCACAGCATCCCACCCACCTTCTACCTCCTCTGCTAACCTAGCGCCAAACTACCGGTAAGCCTTCCTGGGTGAAGGAGACCCAAAATATTACAAAATTAGCGAGCCTTTAGGTGAGTTTACGATCCTCATCCTGAGGCTGGGAGATGCGAGCCCCCTTTTGGGTGCGTGGGAGCTGGAGGGTGGCCATAGCCACGCTGATGTCCTCGTAGCCACAGCCACAGCCAGACCAGCCACAGCCCTGGCTGGGTGTTTTGGGTCCTGTTGTTGGCCGGGGGTGGGAGACTGCATTTCTCTCTTTAATAGGAGATAACCAGCTCTTGCGGGACGCAGGCTAGCAGGGCTGAGCCGAGAGCAGTGGTCGGCACCACAGTGGCATATTTCCTCTTGCAGATTAAAAGCCCTTTCTATAACCTCAGCAACACCCGCTGCCAAAAGCATTGTTTTACAGAGTGCTGTAGATGCTGCCCATTAAACAGCAATTAGTCTGGGTTGGATGCATAGCCCGCTCTCTCTCCCAGATGGCTAGTTATTAAGATATTTATGGTTAATATGAATTTCCCCTGCCATAAATCACCGGCCTTTATACCTGCAGGGAAGTCACAGCAATCAGCGACCCCACTCAGTCGGCCCGGGCAATGAGCGCTGTCTTGTAAAATAAAGATTGTAACAACTTATCGTCATCGTAAAAACAACAGGAGAGGGAAAAATCCCAGTGCTGGTATCTGATAACGGGCTGTAATCAAGCGCTTGCATATCCTCTTCGAGGAGGCTGGTAAATGGAAAGTTACACGGATTCATTTGTCACTCGGGGACTTCTGGACAAGGAGCCAAAGCCTGTTGCAATTAGATGGGTGGGAGGATGAAGGAGCAGTGATGTGGACGGCTTGCAGGAGGACCGCGTGCCAGCAGGCGTGGCGGGCAGCTCACCCAGCACGGGGAGATGCGGGGAACGTCGGATTTCAGGAACCCTGCTGGGAACCGGGACACGCTGCCGTAGGTGCTGCAAGCTAAAGTTGTTCCATGTGTGTTTTGCGCAGTTTATATGCTTCAAAATGCATCTATATCTCAAAATAAATACCTCCCCAGCAGTATCAGGTGCGCACGCGGCACATTGCTTTGCTCTCGTGATTGGCATTTGGGTGTAGAGGGGCTAGAAGCCATGTGAAAGTACGCAGAGTATTTCTACCTCTGGGGCTGAGCTCATTTTTACCCTGTGACTTTGGTGTTATCAGAAACAAACGTTCATACCAGCACCGACTGGTTCTAACCACAGATCTCCAAACCAGGAAAATGACGGTTCTCTTTCCTCTTTTTTTTTTTTTTAACCTATCTGGGAAACATTAATTCAATAAAGTACCTCTCCCTAAAGTGCCTTAGCTGACAGCGGGTGGCAGGAGGTGACACATCCTCCTGCGCAGGTGTGCGGCTCCCAAGCAGCCTTTCTTTTTCCCCATTTTAAGACACCGGTGGCCCCGCTCACGTTACTGCCGCAAGCCGCGTCGCCTTGTCTCTGGTCCTTCCTTTCAGGTGTTTCCTCTTGTCTTAAATAACGTGACAAGGGATTTCACGGGCACTGCTGAAGACAACTGACCATCCTCGCATCCCCCATTGTGTTTTGCAGGGGAAAATCCGGACGTGAACAGTATCTTTGCCTCTGGATTGACACCGATAGGTTTAACACCTGATAACAGTCCTGCTAGCACTAGCGCGTTTTCTTCCAGCATCACTTTACAGCTGCTTTAGTACCATCTGAGCGGCATGTCCCGGTGAGCGAGTTAATACCACAATGAAGGGATCGAAAATCAGCTTTCAAGGTCTTGTGCTGAGTTCACCGGAGTTGTTTCAACTGTCTGGGGAGAGTATTAAAGTGCAATGTCAGTAGATGGCACTATTTTATACTTTATGAGGACACAGTACAGGTAGGGAGGGAGCGGTAAAGCTCAGGAGATGTTGTTAACACAGGTTTCCTCTTTCTCCGTCAACGCAAAAAGTGCAAGAGAGGTGAGGGGTTGGCTCTGCGTGATTTCCCCTTTTCCCTTTGCTTGTACTGAGCCTTTTGCAAAGGTTTAGGTTTAAGGACGATCTCCACCATTTACGGTTCTTGGGACGATGAGCCCCCTTTGCCATGTGAAGGCGGAGATGCGTTCGTGTGCTTATTAAGCGTCTCTAGCTGATCCTGCTCAGAAGATATTCGGATCGCTGCAAAGCACTGCGGATGGTCTCATTTGCTCCCAGAAACTTGCTGGAAGTGGGCTAAAAGGGGTGACATTTTTGATCCTCTGAGGCCCAGAGCTGCTCACGGAGTGATTGAGAGCAGCATTTTTTTTTTTTTTCAGCTGGGCACGATTTCAAGGTCTTTCTAATGTAAAATGGATCTGGGTGTGTTACGCCTCGGCATAAATCGTTCCGTGATTAACACTGTGTTGTAACCTCACTCGGGCAAACACGAGGAGGGAGGAAAGGTGCAAACCGGGGCAAAATGTGACTTTTCTGGTACCCGCTGTAAGGCAGAGGTAATAGCAGCCTGTCTCCGCAGCCTAATTCTTTCACCCACTGCCGTAATGATGGGATAATGCTGGAAAAATCCACTGGGTGACTCCGGTTGGAGGCTGGGGTGCGGGAGCAGAGTTTGGCCGCTGCCTGTCCGTCTGTCTGTCCACAAGAGCTGCTGCCACCGCGGTGGCGCTGGACGCAGCCGAACGGTGCCGCGGGCGTGCGGCCGGAGCCACCCGAGGGACCGACTCTGCTGCTTGTTGCCATTTCTTCAGAGCTGGCCTGGGTTTATTCTGGAGGCTTTAAAGGTCAGAAAGTTCAAAGTTCAAAAATGCTCATCAGAGCTAACATATATTTTTCCTTTAAGTTAAAAAAAAAGCAAAACAAAGGAATCTGTCCTTCACTGCTAAATCCCTTATATTAGGAATTCCTGTCATCCTCTGACAGTGACATTTTTATTCCCTTTTATTGATTTTTTTTTTTTTCCTTTCCCCAGTGCCTCCCTTGTTTTGATTCTTGCCGTTTATTCCTTTTCTTTTCACTTGTTGTCTCGGAGAACTGTTGCCATTCCGCTAGTGCGCTACTCTGTCCCTTCATACGTACGCTTTTTCTTTCGCTGTACTGAAAATGAATCAAAGACGTGCCTGAAGAGCAGTAAAACCTCCTGGTCTTCGCTAATGCTGGTCGGCAGAAAGACTAAACCGTTCCCATTTACACCCAAATCATTTCCCCCTCTCTGCCCTCCCGCCTGGTCCCTTTCCGCTGCTGATGCAATGCAAGATTTGTAAAAAATCCCGACTACTATACTGTTTTTATCTCGAGGAACATCTAAATCACTTAGAAGTCTGTTGGCTGAACTCAATAAATAAATAGCAGAAAGCTCGCTGGTAGCAGTGAGTTATGGCTTTTCTGTCACTGCTACGCGGGGTTGTGTACAGCAGCTGCACCAACAGCAACCCCTCTATTAGCATATGTTTCTTTTAATCCAGTTCAAGAAGAATTAAAGCAGTGTTCCCCGCATTGGGGAGCGTGGCGTTTTATAAACTATCCAGATTAAGGTGACGTTTTGCTGCCGGTAAGTAGTCACGAGGGTTTGTCCGCGGCCCCCTCTTGCTGCCTGCAGAGAGGATGCTCAGACCTAATCGCACACGCAACCCCGGTCGGGTCTGACGGGGAAAATGCTCCGTTGTGGTGAAAATCTCCAAGGCGTTGGCAAAGCCCAAAGTGAACCAGAAAGTAAGCGATGGCCCTCTCGGACATAAGGCCAGCTTCAGGAGAAAAGGAAAGCAGAGCCCTGCCTGGTGCTCTGAATTTCCTTCCATGTCTCTGCGCGTGTGTGTGTGGCCATATAGATGTAAATGTCATTACAGATGTCATTAAGTCTGTGGCATATTTATTTCCACTATGGCTGTACACAGGCTTATATAAAAATAGGCATGGTCTCTATCCTAGCACATCCACTATTATTATTATACAGTATTAACTGTACAATCCCTTTACAAGTCATTCTGTACATGCCTGTGTATGACAGAGATCTAGTGTGAATATGCTTGTATTAGATATTGTGTCAAAAGTACACGCGACATCTGTGATTTAAGGAAACAAATAACTCATTATTCACTTGTCTTCTCTATACTGGTTACAAAAAACCTACTTTTCAGTTATCTACATTTTGAATATGTTTTCTATGCCACTGAAGACTAATGGCTTGTTTTTTTAAAGGTTCTGATTTTTTCTCACGCAAAAAGCACACTGAGTTACAAAATATTCTTTTTTTTAATCCAGGATAGCGGCATGACTGGGTCCTGTTCTCAACTTTTGATAAAGTTTACAGTTTTAGGTTCATTTACAGGGTTGTTTTTTTTTTTTTATTACAACCTCATAAAAGTATTTACAATATTTCATTATATTTTAAACCAAAAGCACGGACAGAAAATGCATTAAATAAAAAATGCCCATAATTTTCCAGTTCCCTTGTCACTGTCTGAAAACCTTATCAGAGTTCCTCATTACTTTAATGGTATAGGATTAAGGGTAATGAAGAAACATTTAGGGTTCTGCAAATCACTTTGATTTCATTGTATAATGTAACAGCACTTCTCTCTGATTTACTACTCCGTTGTTTGAAATAGCCCGTGGTATTTATCAGTCTTGGAGGAAACTCTGTTTCCTTGAACAATTAACTACTCAGACTGAAGTTGTGTAACTCTTTATTCGGTTTTTTTTTTTTTTTTTTTTCCGAGCATTTGCGGATGAGAAATAACGAACTCTCCACTGGATCCTGCCTTTAAGCTGAGCGGAGTGGAGATGAGTATTTTTATGGCAAATTTTCTTGCAGATGTTTTGATTGTCTAGACATTTTTCCCCTGTTTGACGGTTAAAATACAGGTTGTTTAAAATAACGGTCGATCAATGTTAAATTTGGCTTACTTCTATATTTTTGGTAATTTTCTTTTGCTCATTTTGATTCTGATTTTTCACTTGGTTTTCACCTCAGATCTGTTTTTCCTCATTGCCCGCACGGTTTTCTCCATTTCCTTACTGAGGGGGGCGTTTCTCAAGTTAAAAGAAAATACGCTTTGAAATAAAGCACTCGCATTCAAACAGAACAATAACATTTCTGACTATTGCAATGCTCACAAAATAAAACAAAAAACCCAAAGAACTCCAAAATCACCCGTATAGAAACCTTTCAAAAACGTTGCAATTTTCAGGGAAATTAATTC
This sequence comes from Stercorarius parasiticus, assembly GCA_013396915.1. Lineage (NCBI taxonomy): Eukaryota > Metazoa > Chordata > Aves > Charadriiformes > Stercorariidae > Stercorarius > Stercorarius parasiticus. The sequence goes on from VWZL01000149.1 coordinate 1,003,881, forward strand.
TGCTCTTTCAGCTTTTCCTATTCATTAGCTGCTGAAGAAAGAGTCTGTCTCCATCCAATTTACCAACTTCTGCTGGACGATGCCCTGCCTCAAGGTGAGTATGGTGGTATAAAACCAAGAAGAGGTGACTTCTTGGCTTATATTTCTGTCGGCTCAACCCCTGGCACACGGTTTCGGAGCTGCGCTTGCTCCTGCACTTTCTGCAAAGTGATTTCTTCCGCTTGGGATTCAAACTCCTCCGTGGGCTGAACTGATGCTGTTGCATCACCTGGGTATTAGGAACGCTGAAGGCCCCCCCGCCCCCCCGGGTTCATGGGCAGTTCAGCGCGTGCGGCGGCACGCAGGGCTTCAAACAAAGCGCTGGCATCGTGTCTAAAATGTTTCAGAGTTCCTCAGTGCAGTAAGCTCCTTTAAGCAATTTAATAATTGAGGATTAAAATAACGTATCCGTGGTTTTGCTTTTACTAGGATGAGATGAATGTGTAGCTGGGCCACTTCTTTAATTCCCTTTGATGAATTTTTCCCAAGGTATGCACTAGCCAGGTAAAATTCACTGTCAGTTTGGAAAACCTTTAAGTAAGCACAAGCTCACTTCAGGTTCAGCTCTTCCCAGCAGGACGATCAGGAATTGGCCCTGACATAATTGTGGTTGCAAAAAATGAGTAATATGGGACACCTCCACCCTTAAAGGGTTGATCAACACATCTCTGGAACTGGAGATGACCAAGTCGGGTAGGCGAGGAAAGAGTACCGAGAGGTCTAGGAATGCCTCTGAAGCCTGGAAGGTGGTGAGTATTGGTAATAAGGCAGGTGTGTCCTAACAGGCACAAGAAATTTGGTATGGAGGAGGCGGTGCTGGACATGACTCTCTTCCTGGTCCATTTTCTTAGGGCGTGAGCTCACGCTGTAATTCCTCCACTTCCAAATTGCGTGGAAATTGTCCATCATGCGGTTGTGCTTTGAGCCCTGTAAACCACAGGACAGGTAACACGCGGTGAAACAGCTTGAAATGCCAGTGTGATTAAAACACAACTGATACTACCGATTCGGTGGTCTGTCACTTGGCAAAGATACCGTAAGAAACGGCCATCCAAAGCTTTCGAAGCAGCTAGCTGCAAAGGGCACCGTAGGCATCTCAAGATTTTTTTTTTCCCTTGAGAAATAAGGAATATAGAACACAACCTTAAATCCAGAAAGACCACTGTCAAAAGCATATCAATAACGTAAGAGCTTAGAACCTACACTGAGTCTAGCTTTGTAAGACTTGGAAAAGTTTCGTCCCATGCCTGTTGTTTGGAAGCCTCTTCACGGAATTCACAGAGCTCGGATTAGCGTCTGTTAGTTTGTAGCTACTTGCTTTATAAGTTTTCAATGATTTCTTTTTAATATCTCTGGTCTTGTAAGCGGAGAAGTAGCGTAGGAACAATAATATATCATGTGCTATATTATGCCAGCAGTATAATCCTATATTGCTATTGGGAGATAGCAACATACTTAAGAACTTAAGGAATCACGGAAGAATTTTGTAGCGTAATCAGTGCTACCAAACCCCCCTCTCCCAACATTTTTTGGGGAGGGGCAGGAGGAGGGAGACGTTTCAAGCTAATTCTTTCCATCTGGGCTTCATTTACGGATTATGGGGGAAAAGGCGAGATTAATACATCGGAGGAATGAGCCCACATTAATTTGCCATCTGCGGATGTAAACAGGAAGCCCAATGCGTCGTGCCTTAATGCGTGCTTATTGGTTTAGCGTGGAAAGATGAGTCGACGCCACGGGTCTTATGCTGAAAATATTTTAGTAAATTCTAATAAGATATTATAAACAAATGTCAGTCCAAAGCTTTTCTAAAAAGGGGAAAATAACATTGTCCTTGGATACAAGAGCAGCTGATAGGAGGGAAAAAATCCTTTGAATGAATTTGGCAAGAAAATCTCACTTGTTCGAGATTATTTTTCTTGAAGGTTGATTTTTTTTTTTTAAATTTTCTTTGAATTGAGCACGTAAATGAACCCCCGTGTTCATACATTTGAGCTTCTGCTGCTCCTTTTAAAATTTAATACCTGGCCTCGAGGACTGACAGTGCTTTTAAAGCACAAGTTTAAGAATAATCCTTTTGTACTGTGATGGCTGAGTGAAAGAGGGATGATTTTCTCCCCTGGCCTTTTCTTTTCATTTCCCGTGCATTCATTCAGACTGGCCCAGACCACCTACGTGAGGTGTAACCCGGACGTCTCCCTGCTTTGCTCCCAGGTGACGGGATCCCATCTCTTTCCACGGTTTCACTCCCTGAAATACATATCCCTGTCTTTCCCGAGAGGGTTTCTCCAGGGAGGTGGAAGCTGAGTAGTTAAACAGAGACGACACCGATTCTTCTTCCCCAAGATCCGTAGCTCAACTCCCACCTTCCTCTCCCGTGGCAGGGGGTGGTCGCTCCCGCCCCTCCGTCCTGTAACCACAACCGAAACGCTGCCATGTGGTTTCTCATCGTCTGCCCCCGCAGGATGACAGCAAGACCCCGCAGCAGAGCGGGAATGGAGCCCCCAGCAAGAGCACGCTGTAGCATCACGCCCGGGTAAAGTTGCGGAAGGGTCCCATGAAGTCGGCAGCGTTTCATTTCCCTTAGGCTAAAAAAGCCTGCATCAGACTCCCTTTGCTCCCAGATTACCCAAAGGATGATTGTTGTCTGTCCGGGAAGCAGCCATCACGCTGGGTTTCATAAATACGCCCAGGTCTCTGCAGACAAGTGGCTCTTTCAAGCCAGGAGTGTTTATTTGCTGTCCTTGATTCGAGACAGTGATCAAGGCTGAGGACAATAAATGTCAAGCCTTGGCACTCATAGCTTTATACAAAGTTCATTTGAGAAACTAGGACAGGTTGTTTTTATGGCTGGCTACAGAAATGACACAGTCCCTCTTCATTTTAACCCGTCTACCCAGCTCTCGGGATCCGCTGTGGACGTGGGCATTCCCATCCAGCAAGCTTTGCAGGGTCGGATGCTCCTCGCCCTTCTTTCATCTCCATGCACCCTACGTCGCTCCTGGCCCAGGAATCCGCTGCAGGGGTGTGCTTGGTGGTGGCACAGCGTGAATTTCATTTTTGGGGAATGTGCGGGGCTCCTCAAGACTGCTAGAGTTCCACAAACCTAGAAGATAACTCATTTAAACCTCAGAGCAGTCTCCTTTCCTGTCCATATCTCGTAATTATCCTCTATATTAATATTTTTTCAAGTACGTATGTGTATATGCGTGTGTACGTACACATCTACCATTAGTTGCGGGGTTTTATAAATTTCCATTTCTGTCTAATGACTTTTTACAGGCAATGTAATTACCGGCTCTTTTTATTGCTATTATAATGATTCAAACATGCACACAAAAAAAGGGTAGTCCAGCTAAAGAAACAGCTGCTGTAAAATTCTATATATATTTTCTCCACATTGCTTTGAATTAATCCATTTTTATTAGGGTGCTTGGCAAAAAAATTAAGCGGAAACCGAGTCCAAACCGATTAGGATTTATTGCAGCTCTGTAACTCTGAAAAACAGCTTGATAGATTTAAACCATTTTTACAATTAAAAAAAAAAAANATTAGCCTGGCTTAAAAGCTGGAAAAGCATTCTCCTTTCTTGTGCTCCGCCATTCGAACCAGCTGAGACGATAAACCCCAACTTCGAGTCTTTCAGCGAGGAAGACTGATGAACTCGGACCAAACAGCGTTTGGGAACTCGGCTCTCAGCAGCTGCGGGGACTCCTGGTGTCCCCATAGGTGCTGCTGGGTGTCACAGCACGGCTCCCTCTGGACCTGTGGGGGGAAATTCGGGGACGCTCTGTGGGCAGCACCTCAATCCAGAAGGAGATTAATTGATTGCAAATTTTGAAGTCGGTTGTTCATCAAACGTGCGGCAGGGTATCCAAGTTTAGCAACAAGCACTCTGAGCTTCAAGGATGCTAAACTGTTCCTTCCTCATCTCTTTAAATATGACATAATTTTGTGCCCCTTTATTTTCTTTTGAGCTCTTTGTGCAGAAAAGTAAACGCAGTTAAAGCGAGGAGATGCCATTACGTCTGGGATGCCCTGTAAGATCCAGTGCCTCTCTGTACCGCGTCTTGATGAAAGCTAATGCTGGTGGCAAGTCCGTGGGTGCTGAGGGCTCCTAGGACCGCCTGTGACCGCAATGGGCTGGGCAAGCGTTAATTAATCCTCCGCTCCTTTGGAGGAATGTTTTCCAAGACTCATTTTACAGGCTTTAAATCAAAGCACAGAGAGTTTCCTTTGTATGCTTTGATAAATGCTTTTTTATTATTTATATTGCTGTGGTGTTCAGAGACCTTAGAAGAGGCTGGGGTCCTGTTGCAATAGGTGCTGCACAAAACCTCTCCGAAGAGCTGACAATTTAAACAGCTAAGGCAAAAATCGGAGGTATGGAAATACAGGGAAGTGATTTGCCAAAAATATAAGGAGGCTGGGACCAGCTCTCCTTCCCCATTGCTTTGGTCACCCACTGGTCCAGCTACAATGGTGTAGCTGTGGCCAAAATCATTCCTCTCTCTGAGATGTTGGCTTTAATCCTCCCTTGGGATCCCCTTTGGAGAAAACAAGGTCTTGCAATGTTGTTCAGCACGTGTTGAAATTCAGGAGCTGTAGGGAGAGAGCGTATCGGCGTATCAGGAGAAGGAGAAATGACTTGCAGCAAACTGGGAGCAACCCTGCTCACCACATTCCTCTGACTATCTCTTTTTGGAAAATGAACTTCAAGATTACAACACTTTTCATCCATTTTATGGATTTTTTTCAACCTTCAGAGAACGAGGAAACATTTTCTATACACCCTGAGCAGCCCCTCACCCAGTAAAGAGCCACTAAGCCTTTTCTGACCCAAGGGCAGCAGCCTGTCCCTTGTCTGCCACAGCGTGCCTTGGACTGTCTCATGCTTTAGTTGCTTTCTCTCACACAAATGAGCAAATAAAGTCACTCAGCCCCCACTGGGGACTTGGTCCCCATAAAGGAGCACAAGGTCATTTATAATAACTAGCAGGGGCCGACCCACAGGCAAAATGTGAAATCCCAGTGCAAATGTACATCTGGCCATCCTGGGTTTTAAAATGATGTATTTTCTTCCTTCCCTCCAAACTTGGTCCATTATCCTGACTGGTGTGGACAAGACAAATAGCACCACACACCAATGTGTCTCTGTCAGAGGACGGAAGCGGCAACGAAGGCTGCAAATGCCTTCTCAGAAGTCAGTGTTGACCTTACTACTAACACAGACGTTTCTGATTCGAGAGGCGTCTCCCCCTGTGCTCCTATGCGTTCCCAGTTCCTGTATTTGCCTGGTTATTTTTCTTTATCTCCTTGCTTTTTTCTGCTAACTTCTTCCACCGGCAATGGCCATCACTCACTGGGTCACCCCAAGTCGTCCTGAATCGGAGCATTGGCAGCGCTTCACTTATTAGTCAGCCAACTCATGGGATTCTGGCAACCTTTTTCGCTCTATAAGGAGAGGGTCCAAGCTGCTCTTTGATGTTGTCAAACCATGACTTCCACTGGTCTCCCCGCTGATTTCTTTGCTCTTTCTCCCTGGGAGTAGAAAGCCACAGGGAAGCATTTAGTGTTGTATCAGGCACCAGGCCAATACGGTTTCAGTCTTTGTTACTGTGTGGAGCAGACAGCCTGTCCGGTCCTGGATCTATACGAGGGATGCTTTCATCTTATAAGAATGTCGTGTATTTCTGCCGTTCAGGTTGTTCCACCTATAGAGCCCATCCAGGCAACCTCTCTAATAGTCAGGAATAGCAATAACAGGAATAGGAATAACAAAAATAACAGAGTTCAAAGTTTGCCCAGAATTTATGTTTTATGGATTCAGAAACACAGAGGACAAGGTGAAATCTGCATCTCTGGTGGGATATTGATTTATTTCTGTTCCATTTGCCTCCTAAGGCTTGACATATGTGGACAAAAAGGAGTCACTCTCCATATCTGAGGGTGAAATTCTGGCTCCCCATTAAAGTCAATGGCAAAACTCCCATTGACTATGGCGGGGCCAGAATTTCACCCCATGATTTCTCATCCTGCTTTATTTTATTGACCTTTCTCTTGAATACTAGCGAAATGCAAATATTTTTTTCCAGCACAAGTCTTTGTACTCTATGAACTCTGCTGGATCCAAAGTACTTCATATGGCTATAAGAAAAACAGTCAAAAACGAAAGAGAGCGCCGTTAACTGTACAAATAATGATCTCCACAATCTATAAAAAATGGCCGTGTTCAAAAAGAGACAGTGGTTTAAATGGTCAGAATAAATAAGACAGGCTTAAGGCTAGCATTTGCACCACAAAGAGCATTCTTAAGCCTGCATGGTACAGACCACACATCTTGGGAATGCAGATCGCCTCTGAGGCCATCTCAGCATGGCTCCGCAGTGGCCATGAAATCACAGACACTTTAATATCATTTTAACGTCATGCTGATGTACAAAGCCTAAGGAATCCAACAGTCTTGATGTGAGAGGATGGGGGATGCTCCCATTCTTTTGGCATTGTTCTGGCCAACTCTTCACAGGGGAAAAAAAGGAATGTTTCTTTCTATGTGGGTTCAGTTTCATCATGGAATGAACAAAAATAGCTGATTTCAGAGGCAAAGAATTGCCCTCTTTGCTTTCTCCCAAAGCCTTGTCTCATCCTTAAAATACTCAAGGATAATCCCCTCTGTGTTGCAATTGTGAATACAGGTAGCTTCACAACTGATGAAATTGTCCTTTTGTATTTTTGTGGAAAAGCGCGCTGGCAGCGCGAATTGTCAGAGCTGCCTTTCACAATAATCTCACTTTTCGTAGTACCCATCCCTTGCCCACCAAATCATGAGTTCCATCACAAACCTTTCAGCCAGCATCGTTCATAATATTGAAGGGCTGGGATGGACCAGAGATTCAGGCAGCACTGTTGGAATAGACCTTCCAACAGTACCTCGGGCAGTTGCAGAGGGTTTGCACGGTTTAGACAGTCCTCAAAACGGTGGAAGGATGTGACCCTCACTAAAATGATCCTGACTTTACTACAAGCAAACAGAAGTCATGTAAATGAGAAGCCAAGTAAAAGCAGCTGTGGTGGGAAGAAAGCAGAACTCTTGACTCCCAAAGCAGACTTGGTATCATACCCGGCACCTTGATATGACACAGAAATCAGAAACGATACAAGCCAAATGATTTGGAAAGCTTGATATCACTACCAGTGCCCCGGTGCAGAACAAGAGCAGGCTGCGTCTCTCATTCCAGCCTTCATCTTCATCTGCTGCCCTAGTGCTTTTCAGCATCCTTAAATCCGTGGACAACCTCACTTTTGCAGGATGTAAAATCCAAGGACGATCTTGTATGGTGCTGCTGTAAGGGCTTCCCTTTACAACCAAATTAAAATGAGGCTAAATTTTAAGTGCTTTGGGCTTACGTTTTCTGCCTTTTCGTTTATTTTTGTTTCAGAATGTGCCTTTCTATTAAAAAAAAAGCACAACGGAGAAATTGCTATCTTCTGTTGGGCCATGTTCTGATGCCTCATGGACCACCAGTGGTTTGCAGACCACAGGGTGAGTAATGGTGCACGAGAGAACATTCCATGCTAAGTCCTCCCTTCTGGCTCCTCCTGCCAAAGTAACTCTGTTCACACTAGCGCGTTCGCCCATGCTTTGTCAGACCCAATTCTGCGTGATTTGAGTTATGAAGCTTCCACCATATCTTTGGGGAAAATTATTTCACTGTCTACCAGGTCTCTCGGGCACCAATGTGGGTTTGTGAAGCCTGCAGTGTGTATTTAGTAGAAGAGCTCTTTGAAATTAATAAGGTTGTGGAAACGGGGCCAAAATTCTGTCCTCAGCCTCACCGGTGTGGTGCTTGTTAGAGCACAGAGGAGCCGGCTGAATGACAAGGGGTGGAGGATGGGGGGCTCCTATGGGGGCTGGTGCATCACTGAGTTTTGTTACCTTTGGGAAACCCTTTGACTTTAATCACCCTATCTGCGAAACCGAATAAACCATCAAACCCTTGCTAAAAAGCCAGCTTCTGCAGTTAATCGGTGTTATCGCTTACATAAACAACAAACAAATCATATGGTTTGGGCTCTATTTCCTGGCTGGAAGGAGCGTGAAGACTGATCACTCACATAAAGCAAATTTTATACCAGTTTTGCTTTATAACAAGTGCTGTATTTCGCTTGTGAACATGGGTTAGCAATATTGTTCTTTCTGAAAATGTTAGCGCTCACTGAAATGTTTCAGACAAACATCCTATGAAGACTTAGTGGCCTCAGCTTGTTTGACTTGGAATCAGACTTGATTTCTAATTAGCCAATCTTCAACAGTCTGTCAGAAAATGCAACGAGCTGCCAATTTTCACACCTTAGCCCAAAAAAAGTCTTAAGAAAAATGGCCTATCGCTTCTACTGCTAGCAAATTCCCAATATGTTCAAGGCTCTTCTTCTCCATTCACGCACACACATACATGCATGCATACATACATGCATATATATGTATGCGCATACACGCATACATGACCACCACCCAAATCTTCATATATATAAGCTTAGAGAGTCCAAGGTAAGAGCATTTTCTTAATTTCCTACAATTTTCCATAGAAAAGGAAAGTTCCATGTGTTTAAACAAGCCTCAATCATTTAAAATAAACCAACGTTAACCAGCATTTTAGCTGTTTAAATCAAAACACATGCACTGATGTTTTTATAAAAAAAAATCTATGGGGAAATTAAAAAAAAAAAAATGGAGAGTGGATAAAACACGCTGCAATATAAGCTACCAAACAGCTGTTTATGTCAAGCATAGAAGGGGTATAAGTAGCGTAGCTCAATGGAGTTGAAACCGCACCCATCATTATTTTTGAGGTCTTTAAAAAAATTCCATCACAAGTCCCAAATGTATCCGTCGCATTTTCCTTCCAAATTTTGTTCATTTGGATTCATTGTTGATCATATTCCGTGGCCCACAAATCTCAGATGTAAGCGGCTTCCAGGGAGACACCAAATTGCAACCTATTCTGGTAAGAAAAGAAGAAAAGCTTGATAATTTCCATCCAATCTTTTCTCCGCGTTTTATCAAGATTTCTCTTTGGTAGACATTTCATTATTAGTTTTCTTCACTTTTGCATTGCCATGTATCTTCATGCTTTGATTTTAGAGCCTTCATTTACAAACATATACCGGTCTTCACTTCGGCATCTTGCTTAGAGAAATGGCTGAGAGTTTGGCTCCATCATAAATGTGTATAATCTTGACTCAGATCCATCTCAGAGGGAATCCTTGAAGGGACTGAACTCACCATGGACCGCACGTGCCATCCTCTTCTACAAACGTGGCTAAGAAGCGGCAATCTCTACTCCACCTGCAGATAAGCTACCTTTGGTACCCAAGGGATCATGGGCATAGCTTGGTTCCCCCATACTCCCTGACCCTTCTTTGTTTGGAGAAGTAACCTTTTCATAACGGAGATTAAAAATCTGAAAACCCACCCAAAACCCCCGAAGCAAGTATTGCTGCCCTTGTTCCTCAAGGGGTTAATTTGCCTGGAGGTTATTTCTCTACCTTCACCCCTGAGGACTAGAACAAGTTAACATGTTATTTCATGGAACATGGTAGAAATGGAGATGAAACAGCAAAATATGTGCTCTTAATGGTGTTGGCAGACCCAGAGATGTCTCCATCTAAATTTTTGCTTGTGCTTCACATTTTCAAGTACGGTTCTGTCTTCTTTTCTCTCTCTAATAGTATTCCGATGTGAGGGAAAATATTGTTCACTGTCAGCCACAGTGGTTGCACAGCTTCAAGCCCATATACTTTGCCTATAAACTGCCTTGTGGGGTCTTCTTGACACTCAATCAGAGCACCTGGTACAAGAAAGAGCAGTGAGTTTTAGTCCTGAAGACCCTTTTCAGCTGTTACGGAGCCCCTAACCCAGGCAAATTCCAACTGACTTCAAGAGAAATTTTGGCCAATTAAAATCTAGGTGAGAACTCCCGGATTTGGCCAATACTAATAAAATTAGAGAAATGTGACTCACTTCCTCAGCTAATAGTTTCCTTAAAGGCACTACCACATGCCACCACTTTCTCTAATCTCTCTCCGCAGCCCAAAGACAGCTCCCCTTGTTTCAATCCCTGCTTCCATCGATGTCAATGGCAGTCATGTCTGCTAGGGATTATTTGCATTCCTTAAGCAAGCATTCAGCCCATAAATTATGACAAGAAAGGCTCTTCTTTGAGCCCTCATTTTAAAATTCCTCTTTAGGAAGGTTTTCACTCATATCACGATCCATTAACTAAACCATATGTAGGTTCCTCCATCCAGAACCATTCCACTCCCCAAAAGCACAACTGTTAGGGAGAGATGAATATTTGGATCCATTTCTTGTTTTCCTTTCTGGCTGTTTATTTAACACCGGAAAGATTATTGAAGATGTTATCTCAGAGAGAGTTCACTGGGGCATTTTTCTGTGACGGTATTATTGCAAGCGCAGCCGGCTGGCTCTTATCTTCAGCTAATAAAGGTGCATTAAGCAGGCAAAAGTGATCAAATGTGCGTTGACCGTAATTTCATTTGAGCTTTTTTTGTAAAGTAAATATTCTATTTCTTACATCTTTTGTTCAGTTTTAAATGGTCCTGCTTTGCTTCCCCTACCTAAAAACTAGAGGGGCTTCATTTCGAAAAGGACTATTTGGGTGTCTCAGTTCTTTACAGCCACTAGCACCTACATAATAGTGTATAACCCAGAAAAGTCCATATAACCCAGAAAAGCTCTCCAGCATCCCATAGCAAGCGTGAAGTCCTTGCTAGGAGAAGTTATATATTGATGGAAATGCCCAGATGGGACTAAAGCATGATTTACATTCCAGGCTCCTGCAGAAACTGGTCTTTCTGCACCTCCAGTCTCCCCGGAGACTCCTGCCTGTTTGAGGAGAGGGAAAATGTGTTTCCAGTTGCAGATCTGGCCATTTGTAGTCATTCAAATCTGCCAGGGCTGCCACGGTTTTGTGGGCACTTTTGGTGCCCCACAAAGCTCCTTCGCAGCCTGTTCTGACATTTCAGCAAGGAATTAATCCATGCAGTAAGGAAACGTGGGATTATTCTTATTAATACCGTAGAAAAAAAAGTGCAACAAGTATCATACAGACTTTAAGAAAGGCCTCAACATCATCTTTTGGGCAGATGAAGTTTAACTGTACTCTTTCTTTTCTGCATTTCCAGCATTTTTAACAGACTGAGGCTGAATTTCACGGCCTGTTGGTAATTTGTATGCATTGTTACCACTCAATGATCGTATTCTTTCTGCTGACCCCACTTGAACTTGCTTCCCTTGAGGCCACGGCAAGTCCAGGAGGCAAGGGCTTGGTTTACTGCAACGAGCCCTCGGTGGGACTACACCTTTGGACCACCCAGGACCAGCAGCGAGCTGGAGCACTGCTCATATCTGGAGCCCACCTGCGCTCCTTGACCCGTGTTGGCTTCCCGTTCATTTCAGGTCTCCTTCAGACCTTCCGTGCCCCGAACAGTTTGGCTCACGGGTACCTCAGAGACCTCATTTCTTTCTCCCTCCCTTTCTCTCCTCTCAAAATCGACTGCAGTGGTAGAGCTGGTGTTATTTGACTTAACCAAGAGCAACTGAGCGCAGCTGGTGTGAACGCAGCAGGCTTTGCTGGAAGCCATGGGAAGTCCCATGCCAATTTGCATCCTCTAAGAGCCTGGCCCAGGATGTTTTCTATTTTAATTTTTATGTCTGCACCTAGCGTTCCAGTTGGATGCATTTTAAAGTAAACAGAGTTGATAAATAAAAACTTGTGCATTTCCCAGTCATCCCGGAGTATTTCTGTTCCTCCCTCCTTGCCTCTCCCTTCCTAGACTTTTACTGCTTGCACAGATACAACAATTAAATATTCAGCCAACATGCCAGTTTCCTCTTGCTCGGTTGTTGATTCATCCTGAAATCTGGTTTCTGAATGGACTTATTCTAAAAGAAGTAGCACCAGAGTAGAGAATTTAGGTTCTTGGGTGGAAAACTCCTTATGCAGGACTTTTCACCCCAAATTAGTCATCAATCATCAGCAACCAAGTATGTTTTACTCTGACCTTGGGCTTTGCCAGAGCCAAAATGCAGAGGCTTAACGAGAAGAATGGGAGCAGTAACACCCAGACGATCAGCAGCCGCCAAAAAGCCCCGTGATTTCTTCTGGATCTGGATGGTGGTAACAACAGGGGAGCATGCCCACGTTCCAGGTGAAGGTGAAGAGGGGTATAGGGACGGGTCTGTCTTCCCCATCAGCTCTCGTGATGCTCACCTTCCCTGGCCTCCTGCATCACCAGCTCCATACTGTGTGTTTAGGCGCTTTTCCAAATCTGTGACTTCAAGAGAATTTGCCTTAGTTTGAAGCACCAGCCTTTGATCCTATAACCAAGGTCTTTATTTGTTTAAGATGGTAATTAACTGAAATTAGTAATGGAAAGGTTTTTTAACTTAATGGGCCCTTAAGTGTTTGAAAAGCACTGTTGGATTTTTTTTTAAAAAATATAAATCCCACCATTTTACCATTTTGTGAAACCGCTTTCTGTTCATCCTTCTCATTAAAGACCTCAGAGCTAAATGCTGGGGCTTGTGACTGGGAGGCGTATGGATTTTACAGTCCATGCAAACCGAAAGACGAGGCATTCATCTGCACAGACCGCTCCTGTTTGTTTATTGTCCCAGCAATGGGACTTCTTGGCTCGGCAGCCACCGGAGCACAGGTTCCAGACTCTTGGCTTTTCAGGCTCTCACTGTGTGTCCCAGCTGCGTTAAGAGCCTGGCAGGTCTAATTCTTCTCCGACGGCCACCTTCCTTCACTTAAAACAAGCCTGGGGATCGTCAGGCCTTGGTTCATTTCCAAAGTCTATTAATTGAACCTGCAGGGCTTAGCTCTCCTAGCGCACACGGAGTCCAACTCTGTAAGCTCTACACAGCTGCTCTGCCTATTGCAAATGCAGAGCACATGCCTGCCTTACATCTCCACGTGGGAAATAAGGGACTATGCCCGGTCCAGAGGGACTAAAAAAGAATATTTTTATTTTTTTAAAAAATAAAACTCTCGTTGAAAGTATGTTTCCTGGCTATGAAGAAATTATTCCTACACAGAAATTGTTTCTGTGTCCAAACAGAGCTGTCGAAAGGGTGGGATGAGAAAGAAGTTTGCCTCAAAAGCCCTCTGAATAAAGGGAGACTTTCTCACACCCTGACATCTGCTGCCCAGAGTCCATCCGTCCTTGCCCATAGCTAGAGAGAGTGCTTGGTGGCAGGAGCCACTGGGGGAGGGACAGGAACTTGCTGCCTAAAGTGGCCCTTTTGATGCAACATGTCACAGCTCAAACACGAGACATCCCGAATCCAGCGGAGAACCTCCAGAGGCTTCTGAGCGGCTTTGCCCACTTCTCCAGAGCTTTTTGTAGCTGTGGTTCGATTTTTTTCAGACACTTGGGAAAACAGAAGAAGGAATTCAGGATTTGCATCGTATCTTCTCCAAAGCAAAGGGCTTATTCTGAGGCCGTGCAGAAGAGCTGCAGGTTTCTGCTGAATGATGACTGAGCAAAACAGTCTCCTACTGGGGTCCTCACCCCTCTGAGGAGTCTTCACCTTTGCTGATGAAAGCAAACACCTCCTGCCTCTGTGTCTCCTTTGCCTTTTCCTCTTTGAAGCAGTGGACACATCTCTTTTCTGTTTATCTTCAGCTGGGGATTTTCTGAGCCTCCAAGCTTCCAGCCAATCTTTGGACAGAGGGTGATTAAACGGCTCAAGTTATCAACCCACATGTAGGTGTCTAATGTTGCTTGGCGTCTCCTCACGGGTCTCTCTGGCCCCAGCAGTTACTCCCAAAGGAAATGGGTGTCCCACAGGTCCTGTACCAAATCTGGCAGCCCTTGTAGTTGCCTCAGAGATTTCAGGATGTCTCAAGGCAATATATGCAAGCCCCAAAAGTCTATGGCTGGGTCAAGGTCAATCCTCCATTGCCCTACTTGGACGTAACTACTCAGTGTCCATGACCCCTTGCAAGCCTTGCTTCACCTTCCAGCCTGCTTGGGCCCAAAGAGCTGGAGATTCCCATAACAAGCAATAGTTCACTGCATGAAAAGGGGGTGAGAGGTGGGCACAGCCTTATCCCACCACTCGTTAATGCAGGAGAGCTCTTTCCATCAGCCTTTGCCTAGGTAGAACCAGATCCCACAAATGATTGGGGGAGGCAGAGAGCAGAGGGGAGCGAATGCACAGAAAGCCATTTGTTTGAAAACTGGGACACACATTGACTGAAAATAGTTTGCAGCATTCACTCAGCCCTAATAGGAACTCACACATTCCTTGAAATGGGCTATTCATTATACAGCAGCTAGTAAAAAAAGAAGGGATTTTTTCCCCCAGCCCTTAAACATTCGATTTTCAGCTCCAACAAGGACTTTACGAAGTTCACGTGGAGAAACTTCATGGAGGGCAGCACGCACCGCCGTTGGCCGCGCGCGGGGCTAGGGCACTTGCTCGGCAAGCCTGGTGCAAACCCGTCTTCATGGGCCCCTTGTGCCTGGGAAGCCGTGCCAAAGTCATGAGCTTTTATTAGCACTAACTTTCCATTTAGTCGGGAGGGACCTTTCCATTTGCTTCCCCGGCAGTATAGCACTGGCTCCACCTCAACATTTGCACCTTATAAAGTGTTGTCATGACCCGACTAGAGCAGTTTATACAAGGCCCTTCAAGATCCCCAGTAATGAAGAGTAAATAACCGAGGAAAGCTTTCTCTCACTTTGCAGCTTTCTTTCAGTCTCAAAAGAAATAAAACAACTTACTTAACAGCATTCTTTAATCTTTTGCACCAGTGGCCTCCTTTATAGGGTGTTATACAGAGCCAGTGTAAATCCAACCTCTGTAATGGGGTCAGTGTTTCTCAACAGGTGTTGGGTGGATACAGTGTAAGATCTATTTTTTCAATAAATGTCAAGCCAGAAAGCTTGCTGTTCATACACAGGCAACGTTAACATGTGGTTCTCTCACGCGCTCGCCTTCCCCTCCCCAGTACCCCTTTCCTAATCTTTGGTTTGTTTTTTTTTTTTCCAGCGGCCCACCAAGGCCTCCAATTTAATAAAGGAAAGCCGTGAATGCCCATTGCCCAGTCACAGGAGCAAAAGCACAAGAGCTACTGACCTGCCACGCTGTGGGAATAACAGACCCCAAAAAGATGACAGAAATCCTTCATTTTCTGGAAAGAAATCCCTCCTCCTGCTGTCTTTCTGCAAAGGGGTTGCAAAATGCACGGACGGTGCAGGGGAAGTCCAGCAGACGAAGTCCTTCAAAAAGACTCACTGCGTTGTTTGGTAGCAGCCCCGGGCCTGATCCTGGAGCTCTTAATAGTTCCTTCACTAAGGCAAAACACTGAAGCCAGCAGAAAGCTCACCTGAATAAGGATGACATGGCCCTTGGCCATCCAGTTACAACCGGAACCAAGTTTGTTGGCCAACAGATTTGTTTCAGCCAGGGCACCATTTTACATCTCCTGTGCAATGGTCCAGGAAACTATATCATTAGGAAATACGATAATTAGCTATATGATTAGCTCCCAGAGAAGCAAGTTATCTAAATAATGCAAATTTACGCTCGTGCATATGACCATTATTTTAAATGGGTCTTCTTAAATATTTGCATTTTAATAGAAATGGCAATCATTGCATGTGCCTTCTTTGGATCAAGCTAATGTTCCTCAACTGGTAACTGCTGGCTAATTAGTAATTAGGCAGCTCCAAAAGCTGCTGGAGTACCCCTTCCCCAGATGGTCTGCCCCCTTGAAGGATGGGTCCAGAAGATGAAACCTTCTTTGCAGTATTTGCTTGTGGCTACAGTAGACTGTACTGCCTCTCTGCTTGCTTGTCCAAATACCACATGGGAAATTAATGCAAAATATTTCCGCGAGTATTCATTTGAGGGGAGGGGGGAATCACACTTTGCAATCATTTGGGTTTATTCAGAAAAGTATTTACTTATGTACTTAACTTTAAGCATGTTCTTAAGTCCGTCTCCTGTTCACCAACACATTTCAGCATCTAAATAAATCCTTAAGCACTTTGCTTTACAAGGGACTATAAGAATTGAAGTATACTGGGAAAACATTTGTGGAAAGCAATTTGCTTATTATTATATAAACCAGACCTTAAATTTGCAGGTTCAAATATCCTTGCTATGCTCTTTCAGTGAAAAATACTATGTGGTCTGTCAAAACTGAGCAACAAAGTTCTAATTCCAACATTTCTGAACAAACTTAGGGTCTGATGAAATAAAATATCCATATAGATTGTCATCAAACAAAGCAGGAGAAAAAATAGACTCAAGGGCATTGCAAACTGTTCACATATATTCCATGAGCCAGTACAAAAACACATTTCAAGACATGTTAGATATTTGTTGTTAATTTTTATCTGGTGGTGGGCATAAAATTACCAGTGGTATATAGCAAATAAAAAATCTTTGTTCATATCAGATTTGATTATAATGGCATTTTGTGGCCACCAACCCAGTTTTGTCTGGCTGGATGTTAGTCAGTTAAAAAAGAAGGGGTTTCTTTCTGCTCTGTTTTTATCTGGTAAACCAGAAACCAACTTACTCATTATACATTCTGAAAGCAGCTTCAGTAATCTGGGTAAAGTGCTGCAAACGTTTATGTGCTTGGGGAGGAAGAATGAAACTGCTGCGATATCGGATCATGTGGGCTGTCCGAAAATGACATTTTCTTTTTTGTTTTCTTTTCTAATCCAGCTTGAATAGTAAAATTACCAAGCGACTTGGTATCTGCCATTGGTTTTGCATTGATGTTGCTCAGTTCCAGTGGGTTTGGATCATGTCTCTACTGTTTAGTTGACAGAGTTGCAGGAGAGTAGAATGCAGTCCAGGGATCAACAGAGCTTGTAACTAGTTAGGGGAAAAAACCCCACATGGATAGAAGTACTTTTAAAACACAAATAAACAACAAGCACAAAGAATACTGTGTTCAGTTTTGGACCCCTCACTAAAAGAAGGACTTCGAGGTGTTGGAGGTTGTCCAGAGAAGGGCAACGGAGCTGGTGAGGGGTCTGGAGAACAAGTCTTGTGAGGAGCGGCTGAAGGGAGCTGGGGTTGTTCAGCCTGGAGAAAAGGAGGCTGAGGGGAGACCTTCTCGCTCTCCTCAGCTACCTGAAAGGAGGGTGTAGAGAGGTGGGCATCAGTCTCTTCTCCCAAGTAACAGGCAATAGGACAAGAGGAAATGACCTCAAGTTGCGCCAGGGGAGGTTTAGATTGGATATTAGGAAAAAAATATTCATCAAAAGGGTTGTCAAGCATTGGAACAGGCTGCCCAGGGAAGTGTTTGAGTCACCATCCCTGGAGGTATTTAAAAGGTGTATGTAGCACTTAGGGACAAGGTTTAGTGGTAGACTTGGCAGTGCTAGGTTAACGGTTGTGCTCAATGATCTTAAAGGTCTTTTCAAACCTAAACAATTCTATGAGTCTATGGTTCTATGATTCTAAAATTAGTGAAGTAGTCATAGGAGAGAAGGAATGAGATAAAAAACCAGCTGTGAGATCTAGTCCTTTATTGGTAACTTCCAAGAATCTTTGGATCACAATAAAATCAGGAGGAGACTCCATCTAAACACTTCCATGGATGAGTAATGATGAAAGTGATTTATTTCTAATGAAGATACAATAACAGATATTATGAAGTCAGATGGGATTATGAGGCTATCTAGGGTGCTATTTGGAATACATTTTTTTCCTGATGAAATTATATTTGATTGAAGAACCTAGTCTTGATCAGAAGACTTCAGAGTTCTAAGAGGCATGAGAAAACACGAGATCTGAAGATGCAGCAGAATGTAGTTACTTCTAATTTTAAATTAAACATGGATAATTTGTAATAATAATAATAATAGTAATTAATAATAATAATGCTCTCTTAGTAGCAGACAGTTACTGGTGTAGGGAAAAGAGGTTAAAAACAAGGGCAAGAACAGAATGATCCTTTCCCTGGTTTGTCCTTCCAGCACCCAGCAGCTTAGGAACTAAGTAAACCAGACATTGCATCCAGACTCCCATGTTTGGTAGCCACCAGTGAATTTATCCACCGTTAATTTGTCTAATCCCTTCCTGAAGGCATTCTTTTGGCCCCCACGACATTCTGTGGCAGAGATGCTGAATAAATACGATCTCTGGATATTTGTTCAGATTTTGCAAGCATAAAACAAATAGTAACATAGGACTAAGTCATGATTGTGCAACCTCAGCTCTCATGTATCTCAATGGGAGTTTCAGCTGTTAGGTTTCATTTGCAGTTTGGTGTTTCTGTAGGACAGCAGCTGCGTGTTCCTCTAAGTTTTGTTCAACACTGTGTGAGCTAGCATCACTGGGAAAGAAAAATGGAGCTCATTTCAGCACAGAATTTGGACAAGGGCACATTATTATCCCAACGACATGTACTTAAAAAAAAGCCGTCTGTTTTCCTAAAGATTACTCATGCCTTTTCAAACTTTTGCCACAAAAGAAAAATTGTGCAAAAATTGAAGTCCAGAAATTAAAAAATTACTAAGAAAGCACACATCTTTCACTTTTCATCGGAAGTATTGCAGAAACCTCACAAACTTCTATTTAAAAATTAAGGCAACCAAAGCAGACACCTTTTGGGAAAACTCACTGAATTCAAGCCTTCAATTTCTGGTTAAATAATGGTTTGGAAGAATGTTTTCAGGCAACCCAAGTAATGAGCATTTTTCATTTCTTTACTTCCTTACAGGGATCAAACCCTTAGACAATATCAGTTTCTTCCGAGCAAGGAAGTTGTTCCTGCTTTCAGGCAGTGGGACAGCCTTTCTTTCAAGTGTGATAACACCTCTGAGGTCAATAACTACACATCTTCCTCTTGCTATGCATGTGCGAATGAGAGGTTTAGAGAGTAACGTTGTTTGTTCTCTAAACGTAGAGATTCAAGTTACTGTGGATATAGACAGCCATATCATATGAAGGATCTTCCCAGGTTCAATGCTGGTATTGTTAGATTTTGTTGGTGAGCTCCTGAGTCAGAGATAGCTTTATTTTACTCAGTTGATGCCACCCTAGTTCATTCCCTTGTAGTATCTTGGTCCGTTAATTAAGGTGTACCATGTTATCCATCATCATGACAGTAGCGTCAAGCTTTAAGTAGTGCCATGGCTTTTAATTCTCAGAAGACCATTCACAGCTTAGGGTTTGAACAAAGATCTGCAATATTATTAGAAAATGTAATACCACAAGGAATTTTTTCGACATGTGAGACCATAGCTGCCAGACACAGATGGGAGGACAAACACTGCTAGTAACGGCAAGACCTGGTTACCCTGAGGTGTAATTACCAGTAGATACCTTTACAAGAAAATTGCAAAAGTAAATACATTTTAAGCCCTTTTTTTGGCACGTAGAGATGATCTTCTGGAAGGGGAGACTGAGAATCAGGAGAAAACTCCCGGCACTGTGAGCTGACACAAAGGGGAGGGAATAAAAATCCCAACGTTTGTGGCTATCAGGTCTGCTTGCTTGATTGATTTTATTTCAAAGAGTGATCTTTGATTATTAAAGGCTCTGATTAGGGCAATCAGCTCCAGCTAAGCTTTTGCTGACGTGTACTTGCAGGATGTTTGAAAACTCTGTGCACCAGAAGTGGAAAACTGATGTGGGTCTCACAGTGCAAATAAGAGAGGAAAAACCTGAAGGGTCCAGAGCAAACTGGCTCACTTCGTAGGCTCTGTTAGGGATAAGAGTGGAAAAAGAGATGAATCTGCAAAGGAAGCTGCATTTTAGAGGTCAGCAAGCATAGGGGTAAAGTGAGAACTGCCAAAAGTCAAGCTGAGTTAGACCTTGCAAAGGATATTAAAATAAACAACGGAAGTTCTTTAACCAGAAGAATAAAAAGAGAACCAGAAAAAAAGGCGTGGGTTTGCTATGCAGTAAGGATGGTGATGAGATTAAAACAACCTGAGTGTAATTCCCAAAGTTAAATGAATGCGTTGCATGTGTTTTCGGTAAGGAAGAGTGTAGAGAATATGGGGTAGAGGTTGGATGGCTCCTGAGTGGCTGGGAATGGAAGTTACCACATCTGAAGTGGCAAGAAAACTCAGAGGACTCAATATGTTGAAATCAGTGTACAGAGGGGAAAAAAAATCACCCAGAATAGTGGAAAAACTGGCACAGTCCATTAGCCAGGATAGAAATAAATATATCCAACTGGAGTGACCGGAGCAACTCAGGTGCCTGCAGCTGTCCTTGGTAATCTGAGAAGTTTTAGGAAAAAAGGAGATAATAAGGGTTTTTACAGACATCAAGGTAAAGAAAAGAAAAAAAAAATGCGACGTGTGTTTACCTGAGGTAATTCTAACATAAAGTCTTTCCCTGATCTTCTTGCTTTCTCTAAGCAGAACTAAAAAAAGCAGGTAGTGCTTCAGAGGAAGTCTTTGGGTAAAGAGAAGAAGATGGGAGCTTGCACCGAATTGTAACCGAGGAATAAACCTGCTAAACGGGAGCCGATCACATCTGGAATAGTTGGACGGTGGGAGGTTATAGACAATTCCCAAAGATCCATCTGGAGACCAATTTTAATTGGCGTTCTCAAGAACCAAAGTTCAGACAAGATTAGGCAAAGAAGCAAAATTAAGCCTGGAGACCTAATCATTACAAAAGAGGCTCAGCGTAACATCTAGAAAGAGCTAGAGGACTGCTTCAACTAGAGGCTGAAGTAATATAAAAGACTTTAGATTTAAGACTGCAAGATATGCAGTTGGCGGAATGAGAGTGAGAATTTCTGCAAGTCAGAATCTACTCTACTCTACTCTACTCTACTCTACTCTATTCTGTTCTGTTCTGTTCTGTTCTATTCTTATTGGTGGAAAAAGATAGAGGGAAGGACAGACCTGGTGTATATACGCAATCTCAATAAGCCCAACAGCTCCTAGTGAGACTTGCTTTTGAAAGAGAGAGGTGAAACACTAATGAATGCATTGAAAAGAGGAAAATAGGAATGTGATGGTGAAAGATACTGGTCCTCACCCAGAATACCACATGCCTTGAGGTATCTGATCCGAACCTGAATGGATGCAGTGGATAGGCATGAGGATGTTGGGTGGAATAGGGACCTTGCTCTCTTTGGCTTGGCAAAGCAGAGATGGAGCAGGGGCACAACTGTCCCCTGAGACTGCATCCAGGGAAACATGTTGGTGAGGAGGGAGAACTCACTGGATAAAGAACAATATTGGCATACACAGCACATGCTGGCCAGAAAGGCATTTATGGGTTTAGAGGGAAAATAAATGATCCGAAAACATCTACTTTGCTCAATTTGGTGGTCTCTTCAGACCAAGTCATTTCCATTGGCAGCAAGAGGCTCTGGAACAAACTTCCTGCCGAAGTAGCAGAATAAGGAGCAAAGTAATTAAAAAGAGGAAACAGACCCCAGAAGTTCTTTGCAGTTCCTTATTTCTGGACCAGTAATTTGAGGCTTTGTCCAGAGCTTATTAAATTGTGCAGAATTCTCCATCCAGGCCAGCATTTCATACCTGTCCATATAAAAGCCACCAGGGATCAGGAGGTACTAAATATAGCTATTAAATAGTCTAGTGCTCTGTTACACTGGGTTTCCATTCCACTTGAAACTTCTGAAGTCCTCTCCTTCCCTCCCAACCCTGCTTTTCAAACAGACATTTTTAACCGAGAATCAGGACAGAGCCGTAAACTAATTTTCACAGTTTCTAGGCCAGTTGGCATAAATCATTGCCACCAAGCTGCTGACCAAAAGAAGCATGTATTTAACAGATAATCTTTGTGAAAGGCAGCAATAGTTACAGTTTTACAGAGCCGCATAATTTTAGCCTCTAAAATATTACAAGGAAGGCTTTATCCTATTTAACCTTGAGTCACTATCAGGAGCTTATTTCTAACGTGTTTTTCTCTGTTTACTCCCCTTCCTAATGTCATCACTGACATTCAAAAAAGTTTGTAGAGCACTGACATGTGGCATAATAAAGAGAAGATCAGTTTTTAAACACAGGAAAAAATCTCTTTCCATTCATATGAAATATTTTCAAGTTAAAGAAAACGGTTTACTCTTAAGCAAACTTGGTTTTTCCCAATTTACATTTTATGAGCAGCCCCGTTCAATGTTTTAAAACTCATCTTCTGAGTACTTTTTAATTGAGAGGAAATCTTCTAAAATCAAGTGGACTATGAATAAAATCTCAGGAACACAGGTTTAACTGATCTCTCTTTGCAAGCTCTGTGCAAGTCGGGATATGGGATAGTCACTTCCTGACCTGAAAAAGCAACGAAGCACTGTCCCAACGTATATAGACTGAAGTGCTCAGATATAATGAATTGCAGCCCGATATTAAATCTGCGCAATTTCCCAAGCTCCGGATATGCTGACCCAATCACATGACCAATAAATAAAAAAGAAAAAAAACCCAACGAGGATTTCTCAAGAGAAAGCGTCTATTTTAACTGTGCAGACAGGGTACAAGGTGCCTCTTCATGATTAAAAGCTGTAATTCATTCTCTCAGGCTGGTCTCTGACCGACGCAATACACCAGATTCTGCCCAGAGCCTACATTCATAAAATTTAAGAGCAAGAGGGATGATTAGATCATCTAGCAAACAACCCAGACTCTTGCATGTCACCCTCTTGCTCCAATATTGAGCCCTAAAGCAGGTGCTTAGTTAAATCATATCTGTGCTCAAGGTATCCCGTCCCTGATGTAAGACCATGGAGCTCATCAGTTCAGGAGATAAAATTGCCCTTTGGACTTGAAGCTCTTGGGCTGATAGCTTTCTGGTTTATGGGATGATGGCTTTAACAAGCAAAACCCACCTTCAGCTCCGAGGTAACTGGTGGGAGAAGGCGGTGGATTGCCTGCACAAGTCCACGAATGCCAAATCCCGAGCCAAAGATTTCTCTATATGGCCAGTGTTGCTGTAAAGATCTACAGGTCAACCCATAGCTGTGGGACCCCAGGAGTGTCCTCATCTTTATCTCTGCCTGGGAAGAAAAAAACGGTTAATGCAGCATATGAAAATGAGATCTCCACACAAGAGGATGAAGGCTGCTTCTTTGATGGTGGCAATTTGGGGAATACTCCTTGCGTTCTGCAAGGGCAAGGGACATCATTAACCTTTTTTTTTTTATTATTATTTAAATCTGTAATTAAGAATATCACTCAACTTTCTGTTTTAAAACAGAGTGTTCTCATGAGAGCTCCACAGGTTGTTTGAAATCTGGGCCTCTTCCCAGTATTTTTCAGCCAGTTTCCTGAGCTTGCTGACAGAGCTGTCTGGACGGCCACTGGCTCACATTCCTTGCAGTCTCTGCTCCAAGCCAGCTTCTTTGGGCCCAATTTCAACAAATACAGACGGACCACCACAATCCAGAGCTCAACGTGGGACTGGCACCACATGCCTTCGAGATATTAAACATAAATCAGCTGTGGCGAGCAAAGACAGATGTGGGCGTTAAGAGAACTGCCAGCTCTATATGCTAAATATGGAGTTTTGCATAGGAGATGCCAAAGATCGCAGGTCTTTCTTTAATGCAAATTCGGCTGGAGGAGCAAGAACAGCAGCCAATTAAGCAGCTCTCAATAGAAAGCAGGCACTTTCTATTGAATTTGCAGCTGGGAGGCCTGGGTTCAAGTCAAGAGAGGGGACAATATTGAAACGTTAAGTTGCTTTGTTTGAGACCCAGGAGAAAGAGTGTCATGTGTTCCCATCCCTGGAGGTGTTCAAGGCCAGGCTGGACGGCGCTTTGAGCAACCTGGTCTAGTGGGAGGTGTCCCTGCCCATGGCAGGGGGGTTGGAACTGGATGATATTTAAGATCCCTTCCAGCCCAAACCATTCTATGATTCTGTGATGCTCACGCTGGGAGAGCATCACTGCTGTGGACCCTGGTAGCCCTCAAAGGGTTTCTGTGCCTCTGAACTGGGAGAGCAGTTACTCACCTGAGTCCTTGAAGGAGGCACAAAACCAAACCTGTTTCCAGAAACCTGACCGAAAGGACATGACTTTGTCAAGTAGGATATAGGACTAACAGGGAGGGGGAGCACAGCATCGACTTGGTCGTTTATGGAGGTTTCATGGGATTTGTAACTGGCACAGGGAGCCAGTTTCCCTGATTCCCAGGGGAAGCCACAGGGTATCACACTGTGGGCAGCTGAGGCTTTTGGGCACGTGCTGTTGACTATCCTCATCACGAAAGCCTGCAAGAGTCAAATGCAAATATAGCCTCGTGGTTTAGGTCAACCCGGTATTCCTGACATGCGGTTGATTTCATTTCTAAATCAATGCTGAATTTGTGATCCTTATTTTCGAGGGTGTCTCGCTCACATCTCACCCTTGCACACCTGCAAACACCAAGAGGTCAGGCCGGGCTATGCCATCAGACATACCACTCCATCAAGCAACTAGTTGTCCCCCAGAAAAGCAAAAGTGCCATATTGAATTGTGCCTAAATATGGTGCAGAGCCTATATATATTTTTAGTGCTGCTTAATTATTAGTTCATTTATTGACAGTGACAACAATACTAAAAAACGTCATCTGCGAACACGCTGAGGGTCTCGCTTGTTAAGTATTTATGCACGTGAATAACTTTTCTCATATGCCTCAGTCCCACTGAAGCAGAGAGTTTTCTGGCATTAGAGAAACCTAAACCAAAGCTTATGGGTATGTATCAGCTGGGCTCGGTCTGAGACGCTGCCCATGTCGATAAGGCTGTGAGATGCATTTTGGTTCCAAGATACCCCAGCTGCGCTGGCTGGTCTCTATTTGATATCTCACCTGCCAGCTCCATCCTGTTTTAAAAAATGTTAGATGACAAAGGAAGATTAGAAACTACTTTCATTTCCAGAGCCGTAGCTGAAGCGGGGCAACATCACGCTTAGACAGAAAACGAAGCACTGTGTGTTTTATTCAGGAACTGGGACATTCCACCAGGTTTTGTCTGGGAAGTTTACATTGATTACAGACCAGAAACATCTTGTTAAAACCCCTGAACCAGAAAGGGACAGAGCAGCCAGCAGCTGGCAGATTACGGAGGTGAATTCTCATGTTAGCATCTTATTACCATTGCATCAGGTGGCTTATAAACACAGAAATGCTGACACGCTCCTCCGAGTGCCATTGCAGGCTGACAGTCACCGCAATCCGATGTCACTTGCTGGATTTCCCCTTGCAGGGAAGTATTATTACTGCAAAAGAAGTTGCAGCGAGGTGGAAGCTGACAGAGTTTTAAAAGGGATCTCTCTGCGTTTGTAGGATGGAGAGCAGTCACCTCGTGGCAAACCTTTCTGGTGTCAAATTTATTGAAAAAGTATTGCCGCCGGTGTCGGCTCAGATCTTTGTCAGTGCAGAAGTTGGCGTCGATACCAGTTCCTGCCAGAGGTGGAAAGCTGAGACCTGAAGGAGGCAACAGGGGAATGAATATAGATCCCCCTTTTAATAAGACGACAAGGTCAGGGGAAGGCGATTCTGTCCTTTGTGCTTCTCAAACCTCGCTTACCCCTGTGGACGCCTTGGGTGACAGCAAACAAGTCCCCTTCAGGCTTACTGTTACTGAGCATCAGAACTCATCTCTAAAAACTGTCCCGTCTTCGTTGCAGAAAGTCCGGGTTTCCCATCATATTTCTACGTTACAGCATAGAGCTCCGTAAGAAAGGAGAACTCGCCTGAAATGCATTTTTCCCCACAGATGACAGCACTAGAATTCTTTAGGCGTGAAGACGTTGTCTTAATTCCTACCGCTTCCTCACCCCCTTTTCACTCACCTCCAGAATAATTTCTCTGAAACTTTTGATGTGAAGAATAGGAAGTGGTAGAGTGTTAAAAAGGAGGTGCATTTGGAAACCCCTCTCTGTAATTCTTCCAACACTTGCAGAGTTCTGCAGTTTATATCTGTGACACCCCCGCGCCCCCAGCAGTAATGAGGCTTCTTGAATTCTCAGCAAGTGAGCGAAAAAACATCGGAGGCTTAACTTTAATATCTCTTAGCAAAATATTTTTTCCCTCTTCAAAGACGACAGCAACAAAGATATCCGTCCTCAGGACAGCAAATTTGGTGTAGAGGATCCACTGTGCTGCCTGGGAGGGTATTGCTATACATCAGGGTGTTTCTGAGCTGGCAGGCAGAATAAATGCCACCATCTTTAAATTTTTTCCTTTTTGTTATCAGGCTTAATTTATATATACAAGTTTGGAGGGGTTTTATGATGCAGAATTAAGGAAGTGGGCAAAAACTTGGGAGGTGGACTAGATGATCTCTAGAGGTCCCTTCCAGCTCTGAAAAATTCCGTGATTCCGGTATCTCTGCGGGCTTCGTACGTGTCCATTTAATAGAAGCCAAATTTTGTAGCCAAGGACTGAAAAATAAGAGAACAGGATGTTGCTCGGGTTCATTACAGAAGGTGAGACTATCAGCAGTATTTCCGGGGAAGTCAGTGTTTTCACTGATTTTCTTTGCTGAGAGGCATCGCTTTGCACTCTCCGTGAGTTAGGAGGAGAGCGAGCAAATTTCTTTTTAACTGGAAAAGAGTAGAAGCGGCAGCCTCCTCTTTCTTTTTCGTATAAAGAGAGAAGTAACTTGAAAATACCCCTGCTGCGGCCCTGGGCTCGTCCCTCCCCGCAGCGAGAGCCTGCCCAGCAGAGAGACCATCTCGTCTCTGGCCCCTGAGCACAGTTACCCTCCTTTAACTTTTAGCATGTTCCCTGAACTGAAACTTCCCTCCACTAACGTATGTGAGAGACACAGGGAATAAGATAAGAATTGTAATATATCTGTCTAATTTCTTTCCTTCCAGTGAAGATAAAGAGATAACAGCTGAATTCTTTCCCTGTTCCCCTAGCAGCAAAAAGAGTATCTTGGGGGAAAAAAAATTAAAAAAAAAAAAAAAAATCCCTTTTGAAGAGGTTGTTGGTTGCTGCAGCTTGGTTGAAGCGGGGAAGACAGACTAAATATCTCCATGAAAATAAAATCAGAAAGATAAAAGTTTCTGAAGCCTTAGTTTTCCCCACTAGGATCATAAAAACGAAGCTGCTTCCCTGGAGAGAGAACACGGAAGCGATTTCTTTTGTCAGAAAGAAAGAAAAGGAGGGTAGATCTGTCGCCTGCTTCCTGAGGGCCGGTTATCAGCTAAGCCTGGAGAAGGTACCGGGCACTAACCTAAGGGCAGCCTCCGATAAAAAAACCCCCCAGCATTATCTCAGGTAACCCTGCAACAGCACAACTTCATCACAGCTCTTTTGTGCAGAGGCTGCAAAGGGGGGACTTGAGCGAATTTATGAAGACCTCGTTAATATTTAGGCAGCTGGAAATTACGGAGAAAACTCAGAAAGCTAACGGCCTGGTTTCTTTCTTTCTTTCTTTCTTTCTTTCTTTCTTTCTTTCTTTCTTCCTTTCTTCCTTTCTTCCTTTCTTCCTTTCTTCCTTTCTTTCTTTCTTTCCCCGCCCCGTCCCCAGTAATGCAGCTATGTGCGAGGGGCAATTATTTTGCAAACCTGCCCCACCTGCTCTTTCAGTAGCGCATAGTGACGCCAAGCCCTCGCTGTTTGATGACGTAAATTAGTACCAGTGGTGGTTTCCACTGGCGTGTCATGGAAGTACCTTTCTTGTTACCAGGGTTGGACCTACCGCTGGGCATGCCGTGGCGGTGGGCATGCCGTGGTGACGGACCGCCCTCCCCTTCCTCCCACCTAAGGCATTTCCAGGTGCAAGCCCGACACGGGGGAGCTCTTCCACAAATAAAAGGCTCTGTCCATGCCCCTGGTTAAACGTAAAATTCCTGTACCGGAGAATGACTAAGTTAGTGCTGTTTTGCCATGGTAGGGAAAAAAAGAAAAAAATAATCTAGCTAAGCCTATAAAGTTATGCTAATTAGTTAAATGAGGATGCCTGACGAGCATATTCACTGTCTCACCACTCTGGTATTTGTGATAAGCTTTAAGGAGCATTAGAACTAGGGAGGCCTTAGCGATAGGTTTTGCTAAATTGATAACTTCTCTTTGCCAGATTTCTGCTTTGAGCAGACAACTTCCGAACGTTACGATCACTTCTAAAACAGTTCCGGAATTGAGCGCAAGATATCAGAGGAGTTTGACCATATGATGGTTCTTAGAAGGTAAGTAAGCCTCCCATGTCACTTGTCCTATATCTTGGGAAAACCTTTCCTACGGCGGAGCTGCCTGCAGGCTCATAAATCCTGAAGGTAGCACCTTTCTCTGTCAGTAAGAGCTAAACCATGTCCCATCTTGCTCTCTGTTACAGTGCAGTTCTGGTCCTGAACGTGTTTGCTTCTCACCGTTGCTGAATTCCTACCTAGTAGCAGCAAAGCTATGGAAAAGAAGGGAAGAATACTGTTCCTTCCTCAAGTTTTGGGTTTCTTTCTCTGCTTTGTACCGTTACAACACCACCGGATAGTTTGAGCAACTGCATTATTTCAGATCAAGTCATAAAGCGTTTTGGATTAAAAAGCCTAAGGAGTGATTTATATGAGCACCGTTTAGAAGCATTAGGGCGTGCCAAGAGATTATGATAGGCCAAAAAAGCTACAAACACTCAGTGCAAAAACAAAATCTGTGGTGATGCTGCTGAAAGTCAGGTTAAATATAGAAGTCAGGTTTGCTAGGAAAAAGAACCATACAACCAGAAAAATAAATGCAATTTTTTGATTGGTCCATATAGAGACACAGGTGCCATGAGGAAAGTTGCTACGCCAGATTAAAATAGATTGCAGTTTTTGGAGGTTAATAAAGTCTCATAGATTGAAACCCCCGTCAGGGATTTGACCGTTGCGTTTTGGTTCAATATTGAGCCGGTGTGACTGAATTACTGCTAATGAAAAACTTAACAAACCTCACAGGTAATTTGTGAGGTCTGAGTCTTGGATCGGTATTAATCCCCAGCTACTTTGTTATCACCAGCTCTGGAGGCCAAACCTCTCTTTTTTTTTTTTTTTTTTTTTTGTTTTCCTTTTGGTTGAAGTTGTAGCAAATTAATTATCTCCTTTAATCCTGTAAAAAATCAACAACACAAAAAAGGCTCTTCCTTTACCCGTGCTTGATGGGCCTCACAGCTTGTAAATCAATGCTCCTTGAGTGCTCGGGTTTACCCTTTCCAGGGTCTGACCCTCTTGCATTTATAAAGGACACTCTTCTTCAATGAGATGCCTTGATTTCTGAAGTTTAAGTTTCCCTCTTCAGTGTTTTCAGCTGCCGCTGGTTTTACTAGTGGGTATAATGGATGCTAAATTTACCACGAGCACACGGTATTTCCAGCTTGAGCTGCCTTTGATTCCCTGGCACTCCAGTAATTCAAAATGCTCATGGCTGTTGCACCAAGCAGACCTTTGGCAGCTTGTGTTGGCTGCCCATTTTTCTTGGGAGCATTCATGGGGAAAGGAATTTTATGTTCGCTGAAGCCCCTGATGGTGAAAAATAAAACACAGCACAACACAACCCCCTCCCTGCCCCCAGCCCCGGAGAGGTCAAGAGGGCAGTGAAAAAACTCCTGACACGATCGTCCTTCAGAAAGATCTCCGTGTGAGTTGTAAATAAGCGCTCTGTTTCTCTGCATCTCTGAACCTCACGATTCACAGACTGCTCGGAAATTGGGTAAGTGGGGTTTTTTTGGGTTTTCTTTTTTTTTTTTTTTTTTTAAGCCCAAACTTGAGTAACCGCTTTTAAATGTATGGTTGGAAAATCTGGCTTGCACAGCAGACCTCACAGTCATTCTCCCAGTGAAATTCAATCCTCTTGGTTTATTTCATTTTACCTAAGACACCACTGAAGGAAAAATGGTTTTGGAGTAGATAAATCTCTTTCCATCCATGTCTATGGTTCTTTTTAAAGAAAATC
The DNA here is from genome assembly GCA_013396915.1 of Stercorarius parasiticus. Lineage (NCBI taxonomy): Eukaryota > Metazoa > Chordata > Aves > Charadriiformes > Stercorariidae > Stercorarius > Stercorarius parasiticus. The sequence continues at coordinate 1,033,825 of VWZL01000149.1, forward strand.
TTCTTCTCTTTTTCTTTTTCCTTTTCTTTTTCTTTTTCTTTTTCTTTTTCTTTTTCTTTTTCTTTTTATTTTTCTTTTTCTTTTTCTTTTTCTTTTTCTTTTTCTTTTTCTTTTTCTTTTTCTTTTTCTTTTTCCTTTTCTTTTTCTTTTTTCTTTTTCACTTTTTTTTTTTCCTTCCCCTTCAGCTGTAATTCCGATAGCTTGTTTTCTGCTCTCTGTTTCCCACCGAATACAAGGCAACGGCCCCTTGCAAGGAGCAGGCCACTGGACGTGCGATTTCCTACGGCCGTGACTGGGTGTCTTTGCTCGCTGTATTTGATAAGTGATCCAGACAGCCAGGAATGATTTACTGCAAGTCTGCATTTGCCCTTGTGCTAGGATTACAATCTGGGAGGTTTTTCAACAAGCATTCTCAGCCCCCATTTTTAATCAGTCTTTCACCCGGATAGGCCAAGAAAAAGTTGTAAAGTCAGAAGAAACGCTGGCATCTGTTCTGTGACTCAGAACAGAGCAGAGGTTGTCTCCCTTCCATTTTCTGCAAACTCCAATTTTTTTTTTTTGTTGACCACACACAAATGGTTCTAATCAGCTTCCAAAAGGCTCTTGTTGGCATTTTAAGATGTTTGCTCTTTGCATTCTTCTCTACATCCCCCTTTCCTTTCTCATCTGAAAGCAAAGAGGATGTTGAAAAAATGGATGAGTTTTTTTCTTTTCTTTTCTTTTTTTTTTTTTTTTTTCTGGGCGATTTTGGTTTTCCATTAGCTGAACACTTCTATTGAAGGGTGTTGTGCAATGAAAGTGCAACGGATATGGAAACCTCTTTATTATGCTTGGAATGTCAATTCGGACATTTGTTTTAGTTGGACCATGTGAAACCCGGTCGTGGCAAGAACAAGCCAGCAGTTTGCTTCTTTAATGACCCTTCCTCCGCTAATGGGGCTCAGGCTGTCAAGCAGTGATGCATGTTCCTCGATCGCAGGTGAATTCAGGTGCTTGGCCATCCGGGGCCAGCTGGGAGCTGACAATGCCCGTGTCAATCAGCTACCCAAGAAGCATGATTGGCGATGCCTCTTCGAATGGAGCATCCTTCAATCGTACCACCAAGGGAAGCAGTTAGAGGCCTTTTTCACCTCTGATGGCACTGAGCTGTGGAAGGCAGAGAGAAAAGTTGAAAGCTCTTCGAGCAGGAGAAAAAGAAAGATGGTTGTTGGCGTGAGAGCTGTTGTGACTTCCCGTCGTGAGAAAGCACAGAGGTTGCTGAGAAATAGATAGCAAGAAAAAGGAAAGAATGCCCAGCAACTGAACACATATATGTGTCTTCCAAAAGATTTTCTCCTCTGCTATAATATTGACAGTGAAATATATTCCTTTATATAAACAAAAATAACCCCCAAAAAATGAGCCCTTGGCATAGGCCGGTAAAATCACACATTCTGAACCGGGCCAGGCCAAGATGGAAAAATACTCAGTCTATTTTTCCTAAAATCTACCATATTTCTCCGCTCTCTCTCTTTTTTTTTTCTTTTTTTTTTTTTTCCCCCTCGGTGTGAATGTGTATGCAAGATGCTCAGATTTTGCAGGTATGTTTCAGCGACGCACAACCGCAACCCCGACGGGTGAAACCACAGCGTCCCTCAGCGGGCTGACTTCTATGAAGTGAAGTCCAACAGTTCTTGCCTTGGCTTGAGGAACATCAGATGTTAAGTGACAAGCACCTCCAGAGAAAGGATTCCCCACCCCTCAGTGGACTGGAAAGCATTTCCACAGGTAGCCCCCATGGATATCACCGCCTCCACAACGAAGCAGCTAACAAGAAAACACTGAGTTCTTCCACAAACTATTTTTTAAAAACCGTAAAAAGGTGAGATTTTTCATGAAAATACTATACAAAAAAAGAAAGGGCCAGAGCAGGGAGAAGGAGACTTATTTCTTCTCGCTTTCTGGGTGGGTGGCATTTTGAAGGAGAATATAAAATGAGTTATATTTCCTACCTGTTTGTATTACCTATGCACCAACAGATAAACATCTGGCTTTTCCAGGTTGTCCAAAATGGATAATGTTAACTAACATCTTCATGGCCAGGGAAATAATCAGGAAGGCAAAATTTTATTGGCTATTATCCCACAAACCCTATTGATTCAACATCCAACAGGGCTAATTAGTGACCAGTGCAAAAAGCTCAAAGCAAAGGAGTCACTGAAATTCTGAGGAATTATTCCCATATTCTCATAAATCGCATTTGCTCTTGTGTCTTCCTGCGGAGTTGGAGAAATCTGGTTTATTCTGTGTGAGTCATCATTTTCTCCTCGGGGCACAGAGGAAAGTTTGTGAAGGTGACCACACCAACCAGCTGGAAGATGTCCGCTATTAATCACCTTTAGCAAACTTCCCCTTCAGATTTTTCCCATTTGCGCAGTTTTTTCCATCTTAGATGGGACTTGGGGTGAATCAAAGATTAGCTGACAGGATGGTGGAGGGGCAGACTGGTGTCCACCCACCACCTGGACCTCAACTGACCCCTGAAAAGGAGCCGGCATCTCTAGCCCCATCGTGCTTCTCCTTCTCCTTTAGACACCCACATGATTTTGGCTTGAGTGGACTCGGGTCTATGAGGGAATGCGCAGGTGACAAACGGCAAACGGTGGCATATCTGGGAATTACACAGAATTGTCATTTGCTCTGGTCAGATGTGCCAAGGTGTCTGAAACAACTGGTGTACACAGAATAATGGAAAACTGAAACTTTGCCCAAAAAGGTTGTTAATATCTACGTTCTATTGGCAGCGTCAAACAATTTCTTTTTTGTTTTTCCTTTCTCTCTTCTTCAATGCCAGCTATTCAGCAACAGCAGTGTAGGTAGCATGACAATACAAAGCTCTGTTTTCACTATTTTGAACCAATTTTTGCTCTGCTATTTTTAACTACTGTAAATGCTACTGCCACAGGGAATAGGTAGAATTATTTTGCCATTTTAGCAGACTGGAAAGAAATTGAATGAACTTTTGCATACAGTGGGATGTTACCCTTGCCAACACTTAAATGAAATAGGTTTGCCTGTGTTATTATAGGACCATAATAATGTAATTACGTAGTACTAGCAGAGTGTTTTACATCTCTGCAGTAGCCTGACATTAATCTGGGCAGAAGCTAAATATTGTCTCCATTTCACAGACTAGGAAAGTAAGGAGAAGAGTAAATCTCTGGGGTGATAAAGAACATCAGTACTACGGTGCATCTAGGAGGAGGCACAGAGTACTTCCTGCGGGACTAAAATGCGAGCCTTAGGGACGCTCTACTGCGTGTACAATTTTTAAGGTAGAATACTCTGTTGGCTTTTCTTTTTTCATCTTGACACAGACATATCAACCGCTTCAGGATCTTTACAGGGATGACTCCGACCATGCATGGTGAGCCCTCTGCCCTCTGCAAAGCTGGGCAATTGATAACCTAGCTGTGTTTAACGCATTGATTCTCACACCTCTGTATGAAGGGAAACCTAGGCAATGAGATGCTATATGGTTGACACAAGTCTCCAGGATTATTGGTTATAGGGACTGCTCAGCTACAGCCAAACATGCTTTTGTCCCTTCTCCACCACAGCCCCAGCAACTACAAGGGCATTTGTGACAGAGGGGTTTATTCAGCTTTCAAGAACCCATATTGAATTCCTTTCACAGTCAGCATCCAAATTGCTCCAGAACTGTAGAAATCATGTGGGTCAGCAAGACCATGGAACCCATGATGAGACTCCTGAAAAGCTGTCCTTTACTCTCCCCACAAATTCACATCCCATCTCCAAGGACACTCTCTTCACTCCCCAAAGGCAGCCACCTTTCTTGAAAAGCCTGTCTGCGTTAACCCTAAGCAGCCTCACAGGCTCTGGATAAATTCTCTAATGAGCGTCTCCGTCACCAAATTGCATCTTCCCCTTCTTTCCTGGACATCAGCCGGCGGGAGGGGTTGCAAAGTTAACTGAACATCAGCAGCCTGGTCTGTCGCTCCTGGTGGAAGTACATGGGCAGGAATTTCCTGCAGCTTCACTCATGGGTGAAACCACTTCTGCGGCTCTATAATGATTTGTCATTTCCTCATTCCTGGAGGCCCGCTCTTCTCCAGCATCCATGTAAGAGGCCATTTCTATTAATAGCTCTCAGGCTTTGCGTTTCCTGCATCCAAAGTGCTAATGAAAACTCCTTCCTGGTACTCCCCCAGGGGAAAGGCAGTTTCCTCCATCTCCCCGTTCCTATCTGTACATCTGGTCACCCAACCTTCTGGACATTTCTGTCCTATGGCAGATTTACATGAAACATCTGCTACTTCTTGTTGGGGTGGGTATTTTACAGTGGAAAGCCTCAGACTGTCTCAGGACAATAAGTGCTTCTCCCTGCCCAGATGACTATTCCCATTCTCTGGAAGGGAAATAGAAATCAGACCTTTTGCCCCGGTTGACTTATCATACTGCTGCTTCTGCCCGAGTCAGGCTTCCTCTAGGGTCCGTTAAGTGAAATCCTTCATCCTGCATAATTATAACTTCAGCCGATGCTGAGGGCTGCTTTGACAGCTCAAAGAATGTGAGCTGTGGATTTGGGTCTCTGCAGATGTTGGTATGGGAATCACTTGGCAAGGACAAATGTTTGAGAGATGTCCTACCTACGTACAGCTCTTCACTGAGCAACAGAGCAGTTTTCCGTGGTGGCTTTGTTCTATTCCTTTGTTATAGATATTTTCTTGACATAAAAGACAGGTACTGATCAACACTCTTCTCTGTGCAACGTGCACCAAAGCAACAAGCAACTTGGGCCAGGAGAGCAGACTCCAGCATTTTCTTGGGAGTTGTGCTGTTGCACAGGCCGCATTGCAAACCAAGGGCTGCGCCACCGGCTGTGCTCAAGTTAAATGTTAAAACTGTTATGTTAAATTTAACGGAATTTGCATTCAACTAAAACTGAACGCAAATGAGCTTTCATCTTCCGTTGACCCCAAAAGAGATTTCTCGAGCTGGTTGAGGTGATGCAAGAGTTAAGCTTCCCTCCCCCTGCCCTCTGCCCAGCCTCTCGGTGCTATCAGACTTCCTGGAGTGATTGTCATCTCGCTGTGAACCCTGTGGTGGGAATTGCACTACATGGGGCAAATCCTCATCCCGTCTCAGCCCTGGAGCCTCCCCGAGCTGCTGAACCATCCCATTCATGTCCTTGGAAAGCGCTTGGTCCTAGGCAGCCCTTCTGCTTGCCAAGGCAGACCAGCGACTGAACCGAGGGGGATGCCATCCAATCCTGGGGAAGGGGGCAATTTGCAAGCAATTTTTGGTTTCCACTCATTTAGGAACCAGGGGGGAAGGGAGGGGATGTGTGTTGGGAGTCTGATGAAGTCTGGCACTTCTGAGGGAAATGGAGTAGCAATTTTTAGGGGGGTACGTTTCCTATTTTTTTGCTAAGTTTGTATTTTCTGCAGTGAATGTGATACCTAAAGTGCCAGCAACATTTGGTTTCCATTCCTCCCAAAGAGACGTTTGTCTCCAGACTAATAAATCTGAATCTGAATGTGCAGCCTGGTAAAAAGCTGGTGCCAACATGACCTGTTTATGTCTCCTGTGTCTCAGTTTTCCTGTTTGAGGAACAAATTTTTCTGTTATAAGGTTTTGTAGGGTTTAAAAATGACAGGTTTTGTATCAGTTCGGCGTTCCAAATCAATACATCCACCAAATTATATAGAAAAGACACATGCAAGGAACTATTTCTTGTATAAATGCAAGTATTTTCATAAAGGATCTGTCACCAAGATGGTTTGGATGGTTTCGCCTCAGTGAAGTGTTGGCTGTTGAATATTTTCTCTTGAAAAGAAATACCTCGACAGCAGCTAGTTAAATATTGTGATTTCATATGGCGCCTTTATTTACAATGTGGCATTATCTTTAACAGCATCTATTTATAATGATCTCTGTGAGATAATAAACAGTGCTATCCTATTAACAGGGACCTCAGGGTTCAGCCAACAGCAAGAGGAGCCTGCCAAAAGAGCTAGGTGGCCTTCTTGCAGCACAGAGCAGCGCAGCTGATGGTATTTTTTTATGTCCCGGTATCGCCACGTTCCTATTCAAATAAATATGCATTAAAAGTGTGAAGAGAAGTTTATCGATGCGTGTGCAACCCCATGACCATTTGGGGTACTCCAGGTGGGAAATGGTACCACTAACACTTTCCCACCAGGGACCTCCACAAGAGTAAACCGGTAAGCAAACTTAGATGTTTAACGAGGAAAAAAAAATCATATTATTTCCCTGAGAAAGCTCTCCTCCCCTGTAGTCACCCAATGGGAGGAAGCATGGTCCATCATCTTCCCCATCCTGAGGCTGGGAGATTTTGGGACTGAGGAGACCGAGGATGAGCCCTGCCACATCACAAGTGCCGGGGCCAGAGCTCATCTCCATGCTAAATCTCTTCCAAATTATAAAACAGAAAAAAGGAAGGATTTCTGCTGAGATATAGCTCACCTGGGATGAGGAAGCTCCTCACTTCAACCCCAATGATTTGCTGTGAATGCTGCCACATTTCAGAGCTCAGACAGAGGCAACACCCATGAGAGGTAACTATTTTTGATGTATTTTCTATGCTTTTGGGGCTGGGAGTGCTCTGCCTGCTCCCTGCCATGGCTGTTGCCTGCCTTCTCTGGCGCTGGGTCCACCTCATCTGGAAGGGAGTTTCAGGAGTGGATCATGCCCCGGGGCAGTGTCTGGGACAGATGGAGGCATGGGTTGGAAACCTGTCTGCGGCAGACAGAAATCCCTGTGTTAAGCCAAGCGGAGGGTTCCCCAGGGTGTCCGCACAAACAAGTCCCTTTTCATGCAAAAACCTGCCCGGAAAACTCGGTGCCCCCCACCAGGGAAAAGCCCGTCCCGTTCCAGTGCCCAACGGATGGCACGTCCCACCAGAAAGCTTTCCATTCCTTTCATCACGTTATGTATTGCTTTCTTCCATTTGTGGTGGAAGAGATGGTTTTACACAACATCTTCCATTTTCAAAGCCAAGGAAGCCGCTATAAATGTCTCCTGTTGCTGTTGGGGTTTGTGCATGTTATACGTTTGACATCATCAGCCATGGCTAAATGTGGCTATAAGCAGTAATTATGTGACTGTATTGCATAGGAGATTGTGTTTTAATTACAGCCCTAATTCAGCCATTTCTGAACCTTGGATCTCCTGCTCTTTGGAGTCAACAAGTTCAAAGCTTCAGGAGACCTCCCAGTATCACACAGCACCTTTTATATACAGCACCGTCCTTAACGTCGAGGTCATCTGGGAAGCAGGATGCAAGCGACCCACTGAAATTCAGGTCCTGCTGTAACGGCTAGAAATTTCCAGCCTAAATTTACAGACAGATACTTTATCCTGAAGCTGATCCAGCGACAGTCACGGTACCAAACAGCCTGGGGAGGACATTGCAGTCATAGGAAAAGAAGGATTATGTCCTGTATTTCTTCTCGGAGATAAGGCGGGAGTATTATCTGTGCTGTAAAATAAATGATAGCTTGGAGAAATACGCAGCGAGCTCCTGTACGGGCTCCCAGGACTGCCTGCTGGTATTTACAGCAGCGTGTTTCTGTGCCGGCCAGCAAGTCCCACTGCTCCGCTGGACCTCCACCACCATGCAATGGCTCTCCCAGGGCGGGTTACGCCTGCTCCTCAGAAAAGTCCCAGCCTGCAAAACCCTGCATAAACAGCCTGTGGGTCCTCAAAGTGGGACCTATGACATGTATGATGCTCAAGAACATCTGGGACCTGCCTGCAGAGATACTGCTGAAGGACACAGTGTTTCTGAGAGTGATGCCTAATGAAAACTGAATTTCTGAATACCTTCGGTTTCTGATGATACCGTCATCCTTTTCTCAAGAGGATGTGTATGAATATTAATATATTATATGTTAATCCAATTTTCAAAACTACTTTTCAAGATGAGTTCAGTCCTCTCCAGCTCTATAGTGGAAATGTATGAAAAAAAACTTAAAAAGCTCACTTCTGAGTTGCAAAGCACCAATGAAAGCAATCTGGGAAGGGTGGCCACCTCCAGCACATCATCTCAGAGGTAGCTGAACGGGTGTGCTGAAATGTGTCCCACATCCAGGGGGTTCAGACTGTTCCTTGGGAACACAAGAAGCTCAAGATGTTAAGACGAGGACTTTTTAAGATGGGCTTGAGGGGGATTTATGACCCTGGAGGCTTCGCTAAGCCTTTCCGTAGGTTTTCCTGCAGTTCACATAACAGCCCTAATTCACAGCCCAGCACTAAAAACTTGGACTTCCCTCAAAGAAAATGGAGGAGAGAAAAAAGATATCAAAGAGATCAAAACTGTGTTTGCGTTAACATCAGGAATCAGATGGTGGCAAGGACCTCTGAAGAAAAAAGGCTTCGAACTTTTCCTCTTACCGGTGTTCAACCTGTAAAAATTAATGTGTCAACGTCTCCAAGAAATTATTCTCTCCATGACCTTCCTATTCCCCCCTCAACTGGAGGCTGCTGCTCATCATAAAAATGTTTTCTCTCTGTTATTTCACATCATAGATTTGTAGGAAAAGCCATTACATTAATGCAGTGTTAATTGCTTTGCTGTGCAGAATTACCTATAAATGATACTTTTATTCAGGGGCTAAAAAGGCCTAAATTCCCGCTACAAGCCCTCTCCTCTGCCACACGCAATCCTGAAATCCTTTTGCTGCATGACTTGAAATATTAATTCTTTTTAGGGTGGGAGGTAAGTTTATAATGTGGCTGAAAGGATACTTTTCATCTCCTAGCCAGTGGTATCTATTTATTTATTTTTATTTTTTTTTTAATGAGAATACCGCTGAAGACTAACACTTGACTTTAGCAACTGCTGAGGAAAACTTATTAGCAGGGTGATATATGGTATCTTTTTACTTCACAGATGGGCTCTCCCTACTTCAAAAGAAAACGAGGTCTCAAGTAGCCTGTTCTTAAAAAAAAATAATAAAGCTTGACTTCAGAACAATGGTATGTGCCCTTAGGGCCGCTTTCCAGATCACGAGGGGGTTAGGGAGAGGCAAAAGATATGCCCTGAAATACACGGGCGAGCTCCTATCCGCAGCCCTTCCTCCGCAAGCACCGCCAGGCAGGTTTGGCAAAAACACTGAGGATCCGCTCAAAAAACACAGCGGCTGATGGTATTTGGCCATTGTTCCCAGAGGGAATAAATCCTTACCGCCTGGAATTAGCTTTATTCTGACCTAGCATAAATACGCTACACCTATATTCCCCTGCACTGCAAACTCTGGAGTCCTAAGAGTCGACACACAAATTACCAGATTCCTGATGAATTCGCTTCGCAGATTGCGGTGGGTCAACTTTTTATTCCTAGGCAAAATGCCGGCCAAAGATGTTTGTCCCCCGCTTTCGAGCCTGCAGCCTCTGCTGGGGCTGGAGCATCTGCGCGCTTACTGGGAGGATGTCAGGCTGCGCTTAGAGCAGGGGGACGCACGCTGCCCTTCTTCACAGGTTACCCGTGCTGGCAGCGAGCACGTCAGAAATGCGACATTTCCGCTATAGTATAGTCGCGCTGTCTATTAATGATGAACTTAGAAATGGTTAATGAAGGGTAAGTTTATTTATCTGTGTGAAATAGCCATTTTAATAAATGGCACATCGTTTTTATAGAGACTGGAAGCTTGCTTATAACCCCGGTTTATAACTAGCTGTAAAAATTCAGACTGATGTGTTTTAACTGATGTTCGACGCATTCTAGTCATGCTTGCAATTTTCTTATACAAGCCTCTTAAGTAGTTATTTGCCATTTAGAAGTCATTCACAAAGGGAAGCATGACTATAAAATATGACTACTGCACATAGATTTCGGATACCTGAATAATTTCATCATTTATTTGCTCTCGGTTCTCATTTTTCTCATTTCTAAATGAACGGGCACCGCTTTTTTTTTTTTCTTTACTCATTTTTTCTTTATTATTTTTTGCTTTTAAGGACAGAATCTCCAACACAATAGGATTAGTGCAACATTTAAGGTCTGGACTACCTGTGGTTTTGTGCCAACATCGTTGGTTATGGATGTGCAAATTTTTAGCGACGCTGCTATAAAAGTGGACCTTAATGTGCTGTGACCAGTTTACAGGGGAAAAGGAATGACTTTAATCCCCCTGATTAACACCAGTTCGAGCTCCAGGTCACATCACACCATTGCAGCGTCTCCACCTTCTCTCCCCAGCCTCTGCCAACCCAGAGCTCCACTTCCAAGCTCACCGTGCCTGTGTTATTTTACACGTACCTTACACCAGAGCAGCTTACTCCTCTCCATTTTTATGGATGACCTGCACAGACATAACTGCCTACATGGAACGCTTATTCCACTTTAACTGTGCTGGTGTATTTGCAGCCAGCCTTTTCCATCTGGCAGCCAGTGCTTTGAATGCAGCCAGTAGGATGCTTCCATCTGGCCCCCAAACAATTTTCCACCATCGTCTGGCATTATAAGATATTTACCATCCAGCCGCAGAGAAATCTGTTACAACAGGCTCCCCAGGGGCTGCCCTTTCGCTTCTCTCCCCTCTCCCCGGCTGCCCAGATGGACCTTGCAGGGAGCATCCCTCGGCACGTCGCCCCAAGGCTGGAGGGAGATGGTGTGATGGATCCCGCTCTACCTGGAAGGTCGTCTCTGCCTCTTGCAAGCTGCTATATAAAAGTATCAGCTCGGTCTTTTTGCCTCCCTTTCTGCCTGTAAATCTAGTGATGTGACAGACTTTGCTGGCTCGAAAAGGCTTTTCCCCCTTCCGCCCCCTCCCCAAAGAAAAGGGGGCAAAAATAGGCAAGAGAATCAAAAAGAATGAAAGAAACAGGACAAGAAAAAGGGAGAGGAGTGTGGCTGCTAAATCTAAGAATGCAAATCAGACACAAAGTTCCTATCCAGACCTGGGAACAGGACAGAGAAGGGGAATTTCCACTAAATATGTCTCACCTTTGCAAAGATCTCAACATCTCCAGTGGCTTTCTCAAACAGTTCCATTTCTGAAGAGTTTTGAAAAATGCCGGGGACACAAAAAAAGCAATCAGTAGTGATTTTCTTGTGCTATTTACCTCCTGTAGGTAACACTACAATCCTCCTCCTCCCATCCCATACTGTTGCAGGGAATTTAATCTGCCTCTCTCTAAGTAGACACATTCCAAATTTCAGTTCTTCAAGAAAGTTCGATGAGCTCAGGCTGCCCGGCGGGCTACTCTGTCTGCAATGATCCCAAAGATAAGAGGGGGAGAAATAACTGTTTTCAGGGCAATATAAGTTTAAAATAAAAACTTGCACTCCGATAACAGCATAGATTTTTTTTTTCCCCCCATACTGTGGATTCAAACCTATCCGTAGAGGCACAGGTTGGGTTGTTATGGGTGAGAACGGATCTCGGGTATTTGGAAGGGCCCAGCAATACCCGGGTGTGGGTTTGGCTCGCTGTCAGGATGAGGGTGGGAATGTGTGTTAGGACACTGGAACCATCCAGGGGGCACAGAGGGATGTGGAAAGCACAGAGCTCTCCCGCAGCACAGCAAACCAACACGCGGCCTCAGCATGCACAGCAGGACATTTCTAAGGAGGTTTTTAAAGGTTGCTGCAGAGCTATTGAAACTACTTTTCATTTAACCCTGCCAAGAGAGCCAACACCCCCAATAACCTTTGATTTAATGCTGCCCTTGCTGAAGTCAGTGGTAAATTTTTTGTTGCTTGCAGTGGAGTTCATGACTCCATAAGTATACAGGGCTCAGAATTACAGAAAGAGCAATTTCAATAAAAATGTCTAAAATATATTTTCTAGGCTTGTCAAGGCTATAATCTTGGTGTCTTCCAGAGCTGTAAGTGGTTAGAAAAGCTAAAGAATTTACCCAGGACCAAATCTGACCTCTTGTAAGTCTCCAGTGGGTACAGGCTAGGGTGCAAACACCACATGTGAAGCAAGTGTAGGTATTTTGCTGTGTATGGCTCGTTCTTAAGCTTCTGCAAATTATCAGTAGTATGAAAAGCTCTTTGTGAGCTAGAAAGTCCAAGTGAGAAGTGTACTCTTCCTGAATTATTTAGCCTAGAACTAATAATAACAATAACAATAAAAATAAACCTAAAAATGAAAATGGCTGCTAAGCTCTGTAATCAATTCTTCCCTCATTGTAAATCTTGTGTGGTCTCATTTCTGTTCAGCGTAGAAACAGGAAATGTTGTTTTCAAAGGAATCGTTACAAGGGACCTCTTTGTTATTTGTCCGTGCAACGCTTCGCGCAACGAGGCCTTAATCCTGGATTAAGTAGGTGCTACTGTAGCACAGTAACTAATTACACCATGTGTGAGAGCATTAGTATTGATGAGCATGACGGCAGCAAAAATAACAATATTAGTTAGGGATTATTAAGTAGAAGAGCTTCACCCTGGAAGGGGTTTCTCAGGAAATCAGGTCGTGTGGCTTCTGAGAAGTTACAGACGGCAAAAAAAGAAGAATAAATGCCCAGTGACATATCATGAACCCAGTGGCTGCCGTTTCTGCTTTGCTTCTGGGATTTTACTTAAAGGTTTTGCATTGGTCACGTTACGTTCCGGAGAAGGCAAATCTGCAGTGTCTGCTTGTCCTGATGTCTACAAGATTTTTGTTGGAAGGACAAATTTGCATGGAAAGCGTCTGGCCCAGATAGGATGGGAGGGCTCAGGAACTGAGCTTGCCTTTCGAATTCTCTTCTAAACCTGGGAAAGGGGTGTTCAGGGCTTCCCCCAGTGGAACGTTAAATATTTGAATCTCTTTCCCTAATAAACTGCTTTCCTAATAAACTGCTACCATATGTAAATGCTAACCGTTCGCTGACTCTCAATACCCACCCGGAGCTGCTCACTGGAGCACTGCTACCCTTGTACATGACACATACTCACATCGCTATAAAAAGTAGCAGACTGTGTCCCTTTAATAAATTACACCATAAATTTTACAGACTTTACCCCAGTGACTTTTTAAATCTCGCTTCGGCTACGCAACATCATCTTGCAATAGGAAACATCCTTCAAATGTTTAGGTTAGAGGAACAGAATTTAATCCACTCAAGTTATTTTAAAGTGTAATAAATAAATAAAACGTACCCTCTCCTCGGGATGAAATATGGCACACACAAAAGGGAGACAAGCAGCTTTGATAGCTGATAATAAGGGTCAGTGTTTCATTTTCATTTTATTCAGCATCTGGTTTTTGTCCTAAAAATCTAATATCTCTGACAGTGACAAATTAACTTAAAAAAGTGAAGTACTGGAAAAGTTGTTTCGCCCTGAAATCTTCTAGTCTGAGAATTAAGAAGAAAAAAGAATCAAGTTATTTCGAGAGTAACACAAGACTCCCACCCAGAACAAGACTCTCAGTAGATGTCAGTGCCCAGGACCTGAAGATGAGGAGAAATAGAAACCTTCAAAGCCAAATGACAACTCTTCTGTGGTCTTCTTTGTGCCCTTCTATTAGTCCCATAGTAGGTGACTATGGACAAAAAATTGTACGTCGACTTCTGCCAATATGGTGATAAACTTTGGAACTGTGGAGGAGCCTATTCTGCCTTGCGTGCCTGCTACCACAGCTGTTTATAGCGATGGCCACGGTACTAGAAAGCCTTGGTCTCCACCATGGAGAAACGGGCGTTTGTGCTGACTCCAGAGGCAGACGGAAAACTAATCAACTCGTGGAAAACTACGGAAACCAAGACACAGCACTAAAAGGAATGAACGTCACAATAAAAAAGACCAGCAGATCCAATGCAGCATTGACACCAGGCATCATAAACAGCATAGATCAAATTCAAACCTAAGAAAAGCAGGAGGTGCCCCCGCTAGACCAAGCCTGAATTTGGCCTTGAATCTTGAGCTCTTGGGAAGTAGGTGCAAGCTCTTCAGCCACCCATGAGTGAACACCACTGTTTTTGTGACTTTCAACATTGCACTTGATCCTGCTTTCCATTCTGCTGCGGTTTTACAGGCAAGGTTTCTGGGCATGGGTCCCAAGACAAGGGGATGCTAATTGCTATTTAGGACTGGGGGGAGGGAGGAAGGGAAAGCTGGTTGTTAAACACCACTGCCCACACAAACACACGTGTGTGAGCTTTCCCCCACAGCGAGCATGGCACCACCACAGCCTTCCAGGGTTTTTCCACTTTTTTTTCATAGGTTTAGACCATTATCGACAATATTATTTATAAAATCGTGTAATTGCCAATGGGTTTGCTAGTAATTTAGTAAATACAGTTAAGCATTTTTCTTTTTTTCCAAGAAGAAATGAAGAGTGAAAGGTTTACTTTAGGAAGATGCAACGCCCAAGAGTAAACAGAAGACACGTTAAGGTTGCAGATGGTTGTTCCCATAATAAAATCTAAGAAGAACCACAAACAAATCAAGAAAACCCCTTGAAAAGACAAGAAAACCAGAGAAATTACTATTAGTGAGGAACTGACAACCATGTGAGGGACTAACAGCAACATAATTCCGTAGCAGAAAATGAATTGCGTGTCACATGTGGGTGCAGCCTGACTTAGCCTTGCCTGCTTCCAGCCAGCACACTGACGGACTATCGAATAAAGCTCTGAAGACCATATAAAGAACGTTAGAAGACCTGGGATGGGAAAGTAATCCTCGGAGCCTCTGCAGATGTCACAGGACTAGAAGGCCCTGCTCACACGCCAAAGTTGCGAGCAGCGACTAGCTTCAAGCCAGCTTTAAACCATCTCTCTCTTCTGGAAAGCACGCTGGCTTTTAGCAACACCCCCCGTGTTGGCCTTGGGAGTTTTTGCTTTGCTTTGGCAGAATGAAAGGGCCTCACCTGGGGCTCCAAACTTGGCCTTTGGCTTAGCACAGTTAGCCCTGATTTGGGAGGATTCATTAATTTCACGCACCTTTGTTTACCTTGAGAGTGAGCTCAGGACTCCCTTTGAGTCCTGCACTGTGCTTTTGACTGTCCTTTCTGTACGCTGTACACAGTAGTTGGACGTGGTCTGTAGACCTCTGTAGTTGTTATTTTTCATCAGGAAGATGGCTTTTAGCTGCAGGGGTAAACCTCACTCCATGCTGGGCAAATGTTGGGTGGAAAAATATTTCACAATAGGAAACAAGTTGGAATAAGTCAGAAAAGAGGAAGTAAACCAATCCACGGTGCTGTTTGGTCTTGGTGTAATATTTCAAAGTTCCCTGTTTTGAAATTATTAGACCACCAAAAAAGTGAAAGGCTGCCAAAAATTACTGTAAAAGGTAATAATTGTTAATAACTTGGCATCTGCTTGCTCATTTGAGCTGCATGGTTTTGGCATTCATTAAAGACAACATTGTAAGCAAATAAAAGAGCAACTGCCTGGCACATAAAATTTTTAACCACATCATAACTAAATATTAAATGTGAGTTTTTAATTCAATTTATAGTTTAAAGAAGGATCCTTGCAGTAACTTTAAAAAAAAGGGAGAAAAAGAAGAGTCAACCCCATAAACAGTCAGTCATAATAAGATTTTAAAGAAATAATTGCAGTGTCCCTGACCTTGAAATGATCCTTTTTCTGAATTAGCACAGGAATTTAATTAAAGCTTCAAAAAAAGCTTTCATTTCAGAATTGAGTTACCAAATATTTAGAGATCCAGTGCCCAGGCAAGCCAATGGAAACATTCCTGTTCATTTCAGTGAGCTTTGGATCAGGCCCCGCGCAGCTTTGGGTATCTCATTTCACGGGATGGACCCAAGGTCACTGCAGGAGAAAATGTTCTCCCTTAACCCAACGTTATCTGAGGTCGTACATCCCAGGGACCAGTTGCACAGCACGGACAAGCCAGGGAGGAGAAAAAGCTAAGCCATCTTCATTCACCTTGCCTTGCCATTACTCTGCAGTTGTTTGATTATGTGAGGCTCCAAGGTCTCTTTTTCTGTCCTTTCCAACAGCTGAGGCCTGTTGACCTGCTAACAAGGTCGATAAATCTCTGTAGCCAGCCACTGCCAGAGATGCAGCCCGTTCCTGCCAATGAGCTTCTGTCTCCTTTCTCTTTCCAACTGAGTTGTAGGAGTTACAGCTCCAGCATGTTAGAGACTCATCCAAAGGTCACTGAAGTCAGGGGACACCTTTTCTATTGACTTCAGTGGGCTTCGGACCAGGTTCTTAGTCACCATTAACAAGTCAGCATTTACCAGAAGTGATATCTGAGGCCTCCAGCTATTTCCTGTTCCCAGTATAGGGAAAGCGGTGATAGCTGGGGTGTCATCCAGTGGTTATGTTTGGCGTTTCTGGCCGCTAAATGAGCTCCTCCATCCCAGTCCAGCATATCCAGGGCTCTGCAGGAGCCGGGGGAGCAGGCTGCAAGAAGTGCATCTTTCCTTACTCATCCCCTTCTTATCATGATCCTAAGCAGAGGATAATTTTTCGGAGGCTGAAAATAATAATAATAATAATAATAATAATAATAATAATAATAATAATAATAATAATAATAATAGTAATAATAATAATAATAATAATAAAAAAAACCAACTGTATTTCTAAGGTGCTGGTGAAATTCCTGCCCACTTTCTGAAGTCGGGTTCACAATGAAGTGGATGGCAATTTTGCACGAGTCAGGACAAAATAAGGACAAACTGGGAAAGAAGCCCTCAGTCCCAGCACACAGTCAACAGTGTCGTCTTTCAAAAGAAATTTCTGCACGCTCAAAAGGATCAATGTCTTCTTATTTTGGTTCAACAGAGGCCTGGTTTATTACACAGCTTTTGTTTTTATTAGTGAAATATACTAAACTGTTTTCTCAAGACTTGCCAAACAGCTTAAAACGTAATACCATTAAATTTGAGGTCCTACTGGGAAAAGTAATGCAAACTTAATTAAAGTTAACCAGAGTTTTCTCCTTCTGCAGGCCCATGTTTCGCTGTGTTGGAGTTCGCTCGTAAAGCACTTGCTTACTCAGTGCGCGGCACTGCTCAGCCTGGAAAGGGTGATGCAATTCGCCGAGGCCTGCCAGGGTGCGAGACGGCAAGAAGAGAAAGGAGGAATAAGCAACAGAAATAGCTGGGGCAGAATAGAAAATTGCTGTTTTCTTCCTTTGGTGTAAAACATCCCAATTTTCGTCTTAAGCTTCATGACATCCCCACAGCTTTTACAGGGATGGGGTCTGGAAGACAGTGTGATGTCTCCAAAGGGGTGAGAGCTCAGACTCCAGAAAACAGCTACGGGGCCAAATATTAATCTTCGCAGCATTAATCTTTGTAACATTTCATTCGTAGCTTCTTACTATTTCTACCTTTTTACCCCCAAGATATCCACGTCACCTCCTTGGGATGCCTCCTCTGCACGTGGTAGTCACCTCTCTCTGCAGGCAGAGGTTGAAGCGTTCAAGAGGAAGGATGGGTTTTTGCCTACAAGAGCCATGACGTTGCCCCCCCCAATACGTGAGCACAGTATTTGGAGGTGATACACTGATTGCACCTCCACGGCTCAAGTCAGAAACAAAGCTCTTACCTTGGCTCCTTAAAAAGCATTAAATACCCCTTGGTGTTTTAGGGCGAGGGTGAAAATATGGCACCTGATGTTTGGCCAGGTGCCAACACGGGTAATTTAATATTTTACCCATCAAATATTTGCCTGTTGGTTTGTGCTGGACCCTTGTCCTTAGGACCAACTCAAAAAGCTGGTGTGCTCCACTCCAGAGCCGAAGCATTTCAGTGGGCGTTGCAAAAAAAGAGGTTAAATTCCACTAGAACGTACTCTGACCTGTAAGCAGAGAGATTACGGAAAAAGGTCCTACAGAGATGCCATCTTTTTCTTCTTGGCATGAGTCGGCCAGAAGAGGGTAGAAATTTAGCAGCAGCGCGGAGCTGTGCAAGGGGAATAAGAGGGAAACCCAACTGACCAGTCAGAAGTCCAGGATGCCGTTAACCACCATTGCTAGGACGGGCTAGGAAGAAGTGGTAGGAGACCCTGGGAAGATGCAAGTTATTTTGCGATGAGTTGTTCTGGGGTTTTGCCTCATCCTCATCCTCCATCTTTTGTTAGCTTGCTGAGCAAAGCTCGCTTCTGCCTCAAGCATTGTCATGTGCTTTCCGTAGTCTGAATGAGTTTATTTCATACAGTGTTAGTAGCAGCACTGGCAAAAAAAAAAAGGAAAAACCCAACCAAAAACCTGAAAAATTCCCATAATAAGTACATTTCTACAACTTGTTCATATGCGTGTTCTTCATCGCCAGCCAAAGGGATGAGTTTCCAAGCCATATATCCTGCAAGGCAGCAGGTAGTGATGAGTACATACACGGGAAGTTTAACTCAAAAGTTATTTCATTGGAGTTCTGCTTCTCAGGTCAGAAAAAAACAAAGCTTTCTTGTCTTCTGTTTGTCCAGTTAAAACTCCATGAACTTTGAATAATATGTTCAAACTGTTTTTCAACTCGGTAGGAGCAATTAATTATTTAACTTAAGCAAGAATTATGCAGAAAATAAGCAAACAGAAATGGAGGAGACATTCGACAATGGCACAATTAATTATGAGCGATATAACATATTTAAGTTCGTATAGAAGATTTTTTATTGTTACTCATTGATAGCAGATACCTGTAACAGCTCCAACCTGTAGTATCCTAGCTGTCACCATTTCTCAGCCAAAATTTGGAGCTCTAAAAATACACAGTTTCTTGCATTTATCTGGAATACTACACTGCAGAAGAGCTCCGCTACTGCTGAGGCTGAGATTTTCTTATTTTTTTTTTTTTAACTGATAGGGTGGAAAGCAAAATGATGTGGCCTTGGACAACTCATTTAGTCTCTTCCTTTTCTCCCAAATTGTAAATTAACTCTGCTCTGTTCCCTGCAGGCAGGGAAAGAGGTTGGCGTCAGGTCCGCTGGTGAAGTCCCCGGATGCTATTGAAATGAGGGTATAAATCAGGGTGAAATTACTCTGTGTAAGCAGAAAATATTCTAGGACAAATTTTTGGTGGAGAAGCAATTCATGGGACTTTTTTTTTTTTTTTTTTTTCTTTCCTTTCTGCCACCTCATGGAAACCCGGGGCAGCAGCAGTGGCAACTTGTTTCTGTTTTCCCCCCGCTCCCTGGCACTTCAACATGATCCCTGCGGAGAGCACCGCGTGGTATCTCTCTGTTGATAAAAGGGACGAGAATAGCATTTTGGTCCTCAGAGAATTTCTTTTCTAAAAACTGCACCGGTTGCGAAGTGATCGCTTTCCCTTTTATCCAAGCATGGGTAACGCCAGACGCGACCAGGACTGAAAAGCCACACGTCCCTGTCCGCAGGGGCACTTCCTGACCAGAAACGAGCGGTGGGACATCTCTTTCTTTCCACTGCCCCTGGAGAACAACAATTTTTTGGGAGCAACCTACGCCTACATGGAAAGTTCCCATTTCCTCCTCAAAACAACAAAAAAAACCCCCCAAAAATCCAAAAAAATAAGGCTCTTGTCTCCTCTGTGCCGCGGCTGGGGCAGGTTCCCGCTTGCGCTATATCGTGGCCCTCGCCTTGGCCGGCTGCCCAAAACTCCCGTCTGTTTTCCAGACAGGAAATATGAATCAAAATAACATGACATAAAAACAGTAATTAGCTTTTGTGTGTGAGGCTGCTAAGGCCTTAATGAGGAACAGGCTTGTAATAAAACTCTTGGCTACTCTCTCCAAAACTTGCTCTCTTGCTCGCTCTCCTTTTCAGTTCATCATTTATTTTCTTGTAGGGAGAAGTGAGGAGAGCAAGAGACGCTATCTGTAAATTGATCCTCCCCACTCTTGCTTAATTATCAGGGAGTCTGTAAATGTTTTGACAGTTTTTTCCATTTGTTTTGGGCCATTTCTCTCCCACCCACAATGCTCATCTTTCCCCGTCATCCTTCGCTGCCTTTCATGGCGTCTTAAGAGCTCTGGCTTTTGTAGCAGCTGAGCTTTTAATGAAAGTGTGGGATCCTTCGGGTCACCCGGGGCTGCCACACTCCTCCAAGGATATTTTCTGGATAGTTGCTCCATCGAGCGACCTAGGGCAGTTGTGGCATCTCCAAGCATCCTTGTGTGTTTGAGCAGAGTGAGGGATGCTGGGGAGCAGCAGGTTCACCAGGAGGGCAAGGGAGCTGTGCAGCACCAAAGGGTCACCTCATCTAGCAGTCTTTGCACAGAAAACCGTGATCTCAAAAGGCAAATATCCACTCCAGGTCCTTGTGTGCATGAATGAGTTTTGTTTCTGCAGGGAGAGGCTTCAAGTTGTAGTAATAACCTCTTGTCTCAAACCTGGCATCATGTGGACTCAGATCAATGCATGAAAGGAGACCTGCCTTGGGAGCAAGGCTGCCGAGAGTGCTTGCTGCGAGTACTCAAAGGTATGCTGAGGTTTGCAAACTCCTGGGCTTTTTTTCAGCAATACAACAGTTTGCTTATAAAAACAGCTGTGCCTCCTTCCCAGACAGATGTGGCCAGTGACGTGTGATGGGATGTTATAACTCTGTAGGCGCTAAGGACCACCAAATACCCTACCGGTCTTGGTCCAAAGTATAAACCCTACTTTGATACCACTCTCCCTGATACAACCGTAACAATATCTCTTTGTATAGACCCTGATAACATTTCTGTACACGTCTCTGTCCGCCCAACCAATTTTAATGAGTTGCAATTTAGAGGTGAAGTCCCTTTATGGTCAGCCTATTCAAAGCTGCAGAGCACTGATGCAAGCCAGTTGTATGGTTTCTAGGAATGAATAGTAAAACTTTTCTAGGCTCAGTCATCATCCAGGCACCTAATGCCCTATCGGTAGCAACTCTAATGGGCTTCACCAAGTGGGAGGAAAGAGGGAAGTTGTATCCCTGGCTGTATCCAGAGGCTGTGCTCCCATTTCCCACTTCTTTATGGGAAGTTTGCTGGGACATAGCATGGGAAAAGACAGCGGGGACTGCAAGTTGCACATTAGGAGTGTTTGAAGGGATTGTCCACAGATTATCTGCTTCTGCGGAACCAACCGTGGACCTTCCTGGAAAGCTTCCTTCCACGGTGGGTCAAACCTCACGCCAGTGCTCTGTAAAGTGATGCTTACCAATTAATTAACCATCTGTTAAGAACACCTTGGCTGCTGACGGATAGTTTCCATTGCTTAGCGTTCTACCTCACAGCTGGCAAAGCCCAGCAGTGCTGCTGGAGTCGGAGAAAACATGTTCTGGGAGACCTCAAAATGTGCTGTAATTTTTAACTCCAAGTGCTGCTGTACATGATAACATCAGATTAGAGCTAGCAGGAAAAAACCTTTCCCTGGCAATTTTTCAATGGAAAATGCCATCCAGTTGAAATCAAGACTTCCGATCAGAATATGTTGCTGTCAATGAAGTTTTGCTTCAGTTTTTTAAAAAGAATTGTTTTGACTAGGTTGAAGTATTGTGTTTGGAGCTTGTTGGAGTGAAATGACTTGATTTTCTGTACTAACTGTCTTTTCATAACAAAAGTGATTTAATTTTATGCTTTGAATAATGTATGTTAAAAAGGAAGGTATTTTGTTCTGATTTAGTTTTATCAGAACGGGCTATTTTAATTCATCTCAAATAGTATTTTTTTTTCATGCGGTTGAAGAGAAAATGTGGTTTTCAAAAGTTTTTTTTTTCTGATTTGGCACTGAACCAAATTTTGAAATGTCAGAATTTCAAGTGGACTTCCAGTGAAGTTCAACCCATTCCATGGTGTAAAGCAGGAAGAAAACCCACATAAAACAATCAAATTGATGTAGACATTTATTACTTGTGAGAGCTGTAAAAGCATCACATGGCTTTCTCATAAAAAGTCATAAACCCTATTTACAGTCCCTGCATTATTATTCTAGTAACTAAAACCAGGGACTCTATGAAGTGCACGAGTGTTCAGCTAACTCTCTCACAACTAGTTTGGAAATGCAGAAAATACTTACTGCTTTCAGAGCAGGGGGATTGTATTTTACATGTATTTATTTATTGTGTTTCCCTCTTACACTTACAGCTTGGCCCCCACCCAAAAGGTCAAAGCTGTAATTATTTATACTTCACGATAACAAATGCAGAAATTAAATCGGGTAAGTGCACTCAGGCTTTCGCGAAAACTAGTGGTGTTTAGGTTACATTTCGGCGTTCAACAGGGTTAAATGCTTTAGTGGAAAAAGCTTAACCCCTTGTACAATGGAGCATCCAACACTTACAGCCTCAGGCAGTGTGCGGTTACAGGTGAAACTTATTTGAAACGATCATAAAGTCCATAAGGCACGAGCAAAAAAATCCTCCGAGGTTTTGGATCTGTTGTTCCATGTTCTTAGCTCAGTGAAATCAATGAAAAAAGGTCAGCTCGAGAGAGAGAGTTTGGTTGTCCCGTTAACCAGCAGTGTTGCTATTGCAAACACATTGTATTTGGGTGTTGTCATCTCTGGAATAAAGCACCGAAGCTTTTAGACCGAAGCCAAAGCTTCCCTCAGACTTTCTAATGTGAAGAGCTTTTACATTGCCTGTGAAAATTACGCCCCCCTCTCCTTCCGTAGGGAAAGTTCAAAGCAGCTCCGAAGCAGGATCAGCTGGAGATGTTTGCAGAGTTTTGCTTTATTAGGGGTCGAAGTGAAGGGAAGTCCCGCGCTTCGTGTTGGCTTTGAACCTACAAAACTTGGACTTATGGAACGCCATCCTCTTGACTGTAACATAACTGCTGATGTTTTCTTACTTTTATTTTCTCTCATTTATCATCCTTTACAGAGCCAACAAGTTCATCTAAGAGGGCGAGTGAGCTTTGCTCTTTGTCAGTGGATGATCCCTGTGGAAGACTCTCTCTCTCATGAGTTTCCCACTGGTGTCACCACACTGGCTTCAGCATTGCTATACCCAGCTACAGCAGCTTTTTACAACCTTGCCATTGTTATTTTCAACTTTTTTCTTCTATACAGGACCCATACATGAGCCCAGGACTAAAAATACTTGAATCCAGCCGATTTTTCCCTACAGATCTGGGAATTTACGTCTGTTGACTGAGCTCAGCCAGATACCAATTTCCAGGGGCTGAAACTCAGCTCAGACCAGCATCTCGAAATAATGAAATATTGGAGGACAGCCCTGGGTAGTTTATAGATCCATCATCACTCTCCCATGGATGTAGTGCAGCTACCCCACACCATCTCAGTTTACCTGAGAGTACCCCCAAAAATAGCCTGGAAGAGCTGGTAAAATTGTTTTTCTGACTGTTAGGAAAGGTTAAAATACCTGAAACCATGCAAAGAAAACACTGATGTTATAAAAAATGGTTGAACCCATAGCAGAGCTCCCTTCTCGGAGAGAAGATTTCCCTTGGACTGCAAGAGAGCATGTATTGCTTTCCCATCCACTTGGGGAAATTCAAAGATAACTGTGCCATGTCCTCCCGTACTCTCGCGCCCGCCTGCAGCATTCCCCGACTTGCGTACGCGCTCAAAAGACACATGGTATTAGTCTTTATGATTCAATTATTCTGCGGTAGAGCTTGGACGTGTGCAATATATTGAAAGCCTTTGGGACACTATCAAAATTTAATAGGGAAAGTATGGCATTTTTTAATTTTTACTTCCAACCCTTGCTGTCAAATGATTTGTTTGCTATTTTTATAAACACACTACAGTACCACTGGGGAGGTATGGGGACAAGAATAAACTGAGCTGACTAATCCAGTCGCAAAACATAAGGATGGATTAACCCCTTGAGTACCACTCATTGGGATTTCCCGATGTTCAGGAATAACAGCCCAGCCTGACTGGCATCCTGCGGTGGAAAACTGCCTTTCCCTGGGCAGTAGGGCATGGTGAGATAAGACCAGTGGGTACGTTGCTTTGTATCTCAGATACCCTAGTTGCTGTATTTGTGGTTAATCGTCCACATGGATAATATTTTGTAGGCAATTATTCTGCAGCCTTGGCTCTGCTTTCACTCTGGGTTTCTCAGAAATAACATCGGACATGGAGATGTTTCCTTGTTGTATCCTTTCTACTGCTCATGTTTCCTTTCCTTTCCTCCATAATCTTGACCTCCTCTTTGGCTTGCTTCTCTTGGAATTGCTCATCCAACTCCTCAGTCTCTTCTGGTTCTCCCAGAATTTTTAAGATCACTTATTTAGCATCCTTTATCACCATGTTTGCTAAAGCCTTGGAGCTTGTGTCTTTCTTTTTCTCCATATGCTTCCTACCTAAAAGTTCTGCCCAGACCCAAAGTCTCCTCTTGTTCTGGACAAATGTCCCAATCTGCTCTTGTCCTCCTTTTCCTTCTTTATTTGTTATTATTTACCAGCTACTCATCAAGTCCAACTTGTTCTTTTCAAACCAACACTTTTGAGGTCTTGGTCATCTACCACACAATAAAACTCACTTCTTTCTAACTCCTCTCTCTTAGGGCCCCATTTCTACCTCTGTCTTTGCAACCCCTCTGTCAGCACCTCCAACCATAAAGTTGTCTTTTAAGCAGCTATCTGATTTCACACTTCTTGCTCTACCTACCTGAACTCTGCACTAAACATCTGGCAGGGCCAATGTGCAAGCCAGAACTTTATTTTACACTGAGATATTCAGAAGTCCACCCCCTCACTGCCTTATGACTTTTTCCTTTGAAATGCAAAGGCGCGAGTCCGCTTTTCCTTTCCCATGTTGACTTCTGTTTTATGCTTGGGACAAGTGGTATTCCTCTACCAAACACTCAGCACTTCCTCCTTTTCGCTCTTATTCCATTCAACTCGCGAGGAATTTGCTACACACTTCCTTTTGGAGGTCCAAAAGCTACACAACACTAACGTAGCGTTGGACTCGTCATAGGTTGGCAGCAATGAAATGCCTCTTAGTATTCAGTAGGTTTAACCGGCTGCTTTAGCACCACCTGTTCTCCAACCCCGTCTACTTATATACCACAATTTATTTTTGTACTAATGGCAACGTACACTGAAAAATAAATCGTGTGCTTTTCATCTACAGTTATTTCCTTGAGAAGATGGCCTTGGAAGAGAACGCTGAGTGGGTCTTTACCTATGAATCACTGTCTGCAAAGAGCCCGTAGCTCCAGCTGCAAAGCCCGGTGTATAAAGAGGTTGTATTCTTGCATGTGTGCATTTGTATAGGCAGAGAAACATTGACGTTTGCATCTGCCTTTGATTCAAGAAAAGGGCAAAAAGAAGCAATATCACTTTACACAGACGGGAGACAGTTCCAAACCATGTTACGTTTTGTACAATAATGGTTTTGAAAGATGACTCATTCAAGCTTGTCAAATTAGCCATTACATTTGCATAGCTCTTATGGGAACTGTTTAAGCTAGCACAGAAAATTAAAAAACAACACGTCCACTGAAAGCAATTTAAATGGGATTGCTTTTTGCCTTTCATCCTTAGCACTTAGACTGTCTTTGTTTCCCATGAGAGAGGCAAAGGGACAGGTACAAAACACGAGTAAAACAAGTCTCCCAGACATCTCCTTCTTCAGAGTACCTTGGAGATTTGAAAACATTTTGGCAAACTTCATTTTATGTCACATGTGTGACATAAATAGCAGCTTTCTGACAAAGAAGGAGAAGAAGTTTGTTCAGGACACAAGCGCGCTGACCGCCTGATGGCTCAAACACTTGTACAATATTCTTTACACATCCAAGCCATAGCATCGGGTCTTGGCGCCGTGACTCCAGGCTCTGCAATGAATCTATAAACTATCCTCCCCAGTGGACCCCAGCTTTCTGCCAAGGCTGAAGTTGAAGGGTTTGGGGCTTTTTAAAGCCAGATGTCTCTGTAATCCTTGATTCCTGTTAACCTCTTCACTAGAATGTCTTTGGAAAGACGAGAAAGTTTTTCCTAACAAGGATGACAAACTGACAAGAACTGGGCCACATGAGAAGCGGATTTGGAGGGGGCTGGGGGTTGTTCTTGCTGAGTTCTTTCACTCAAGTTTGAACATTAACACGTGGATCCGGATCAGTCAGTCCTTTGTGCAAATGCCTGAGTTACTGCCCCAGAAAGATCCTTTTCGAAGTCATTCCTGCATCCACCGGGGTGTGGGAGATGCCGAGGAGCACTGGCTCGCTGTGAACAGCGTGCATGCATTGAGTGTCCTGGGATGAGGTGGGGCTGGATCCGGCTCTCTCAGCCGTCAGTGCAAAGACTCCCAATGACTTTGCTGGGAATAAGCTCCAAGATCGAGCGTGTTGCTTAGCACAGGGGCTCTGCCTCATGCTATCTGTATGTCTTGTCATGCAAACCTTAGCTATGAAGTCAATGTTTGAAACCTGTTTTAATTATCTTCAGCTCCACTCTCGGAGAAACATGAATCTTGGTAAAAGCACCAGGCAGGAGAAACAGAATTTCTTCATCATGTCTTGGCATCTGTCTCTCTCTCTTTTATTCCCAATCTCAATATTTGTAACTGTTTTGGTTTTTTTTTCTTCTTTTTTTCATTTCAACCATGACTTGAAAAGATTAAAGCCTGACGTTAATCGTTAGAAAAAGGGACGTCTTCCAACAGGGCATCCTGCAGAACGCGAATGAGAAGGAGCAGTGGGTGACTGCAGCTTTTTGAAACAGCAGCATTAAAACCTGGTGATTGCATTGTTCACAGCCTTTTGCCTGAGGATACCAGGGGCTGGATTCTCTCTCCCTCACTCCTGCTTGGTAATACTTTCATCCATGACTAAATCTCAGAAAGACAACTTGCAGAGCAAGGCAGCAGGTGGAGGCTGACGGACTGTTAAATTGTGTGACTTTCTTATTTCATGAAAATTTTGGGCCATTTGAGAGATTTTTATAGGATGCATTATATATACATGTAATATGTCACTCAGTTTTAACATCTTTTTAGTGTGGCTGCTTTGCTTAACCTAACACAGACCAAGGTTTGACTGGTTTATGGTAGGAAGTCACAAGAAAAATGGACGCTGTGGAAGGGAGGAATCTGTTATGGTGGAGCAGTGGAGAAAGGTGACCAAGCTGTCCAGGGCTGACGGAGACTGAGCTGCCCCAGCTGCCTGTTCGACTAGGGCACTGAGCAACCCACGTCACAGCCCTACCAAACACTTCTTGTGTGACCACCCCTTGAAAAAACTTCATGGAGGAGCTCTGGCAAGTTTAGTTCTTGTTGTCTGAGATCTCACTGACCCTTACAGCGTCCCTTGTCTTTCTGCCAAGGCTTGCTATCCAAGTAGCAAGTGCAGCAGGCACATTAGCACCGAAAGCAGTTGATTGAAGGGCAATGCCTCTGGGTTAGTTTTTGATGCAGTGTGGTGGTGATTAATACTCTATTATACTGATTACACTCCATTATACCATATGACTGAGGGTCCAGTATGAGCTATCGTGCAGTCACAGGGCTGGGGAACGAATCTCAACTCCCTTCCCATCATTTTGTGACTTGAAGTGCTGGTGTTTAAAAGCTCTCTGCCTCTCGATGTATTTCCAGTTCTCCTATAGACTCGTCAGCATCATGATGGGCTACACAACTGAGCAGTCCCCTCCGCCAGAGCCAGAAGACAATCCTTTATTTGCCACTGATGTAATTTGCACAGAAACCTCTCTTGCTCATATCCGCATTTCTCCTGCTTAAACAAAACTTGTGCTTCAGGTTTCCCTCTGACACCCTCTGGTTTTGCCTTAGCACAGGGGGAGTTCTCATCTGCCTCAGCTGCTGCCTCAGCAAAAGCGGGGAGCAATTTCGGGAAAATGCTTCTGCTGCCCGGTCATTTACATACTTACATACTTCCCCCTTTAAATTTACATATAATATTTAACTTACATCTCTCCCTCTACCACAGATCTTCACTTTGGAGTCAGAGCTTTAATGAAGTTGCTCTTCTAGAAGGAAAAAAACACATGAGCATATGCTAAAGAAATAGCTAACCTCCTGTGAGAGGAGGAAGATTCTTCTTCAGTGAGAGGAAGAAAAGCCGTTTTTGTAATTTGCTGTAAGAATAGGCAAAACCACTAATGACTCCCAGTGGCACATGGCTCTGCTACAAAGGCAAAGTTTCATACTCACCTTGCCCTGCTGCAGGTCTGTTTTACAGAGCTGCCTGCTTTACACACCTGGGCGCTGCTGCACTGCATCTACTGCTCCACCAAACGTCCCCTTTGCCCACCAGAACAGCCATCAGTCTAATTCATGTAGTCACGCTATTTAGACCTTGAACAATTTTTCTCAGCTATGGTTATGTACGAGGTCTAAATATTTTCCTTGTGAAGCACAAACTCCCTTTACCCTCCTGCTTACACCCCGTCTTGAGGAGCTCACACGAGAACCTTTAATCAGCACCATATTTTGAGGACAGTCTCCTTTCTTTTCTCTTTCTTTCTTTATTTTTTTTTTTTTTCAGAAAAACAAGGAGTCTCTGGTCCATGCTCATATTTTTATTTTCATGTTGCCGTTGACACACAGAATCCTGACAAGCCAAGTTGTATTAATTTCCTTGATTGGCACCAAAAGTAAATTTACAGCTCGCGTTTCATTTCCAGTCTGCTGTTCTGAATTTCAGCCCCTTCATGGAGTAGGTAGAACCAGAAGAACTTGGCGGACTGTGTTTGCTTAATGAAGACCGGGTTGCTTGACTTATCTGATGCTTATTCTTCCGTTTGTTCTTACTTCCCCCCCAAAAACTGGGATTACAGATCACCTGGTCTGATGGAAGAAAAAAAAAAAAAAAAAGACAAGAAAAAGACTTCTTTTTTCGGGAGAAGAGGGTTTTTCTGTATTTCAAAGAAAACAGACATTGCAGCAACTGTGGGTTTCCTCAGACCCTGGAGATTGCGGTGACCTTTGAGATAGATTGTGGGCCACCAGGAGCTAAATATGCTTACTTTGGTTAGCTTGACATGAGTTATGACTCTGGAATGCTGAGGTCCATGTCCTTGATATATTTAGGTATAACGAAGGGTTGTAACATAAAATTAGATCAACAGATTGCTATCTGGCAAAATGAAGGCTGAGAAATGATACATGCCACAACGTAATGGAGTTACAGTCAAAACCTGGTAGCTTATTTGCCCACAACTACAAAATCTGCAATTTTATGAACTCGTTTTCTCAAAACCCGTCCTCACTTCCCAGTAGACCTATGCTGATTTGAAATAGCACACCCCAAACCATCCATTGAGCCAAGCGGGGACACGGTGCTGAGCCTGCTCTTCTGTCACCCTGCTGTGGCTGGCCTGCAGTTCTTCCACTTGTCCTGACTGCATCCAGCTCATCGTACTGGCATGAAGAAGAAAAAAGAAGAGGAATCCTCCCTAACCACCCAACACACTGGAACGCAAGCTGGGACGCTGGTGTTCCAGCCAGGTGTCCTAATGTTTAGACTTTAAATAAATGCTGGGATTACTCCACTGGAAATTTGTGCATATGAAGAAACAAGGATGAAGTTTTTCTTTCATGTATTAGGGCTTTCGTGTGTATGAGTTCATTCTGAATCTATCACTGGACTGACTGTCCTTTGCATTCGGACTATAACCAGTGTCCTCCATAGGCCGTCCAAGGATGACCACCATGGTCCCATGCTACATGAGTAGCCAAATCTAAACCGTAAGAGTTGTTTCATTTTACAACTATTTGAAGCAGAGAAAGGTCTCAGTCTGAATCCGAGGGCGATTCTGAATTAAAAAATCAGTTTCATATTCATGCCCAACACCTGCTTGGGTTGAGCCCTAGTAGGAATACATTATTTTCCTTGGATTCGGGAAGGTGCTGAAGCTTTCCTGAGCAGTTCTGACTGCAATACCTTTCCAAGGAGCACCATTTCTGACCTTACATCTTGGAAATTCTTGTTCTTCCACGCACTCCTGATCAGAAGTGTGCACGTGGGTGATTTAGTGCTTCATGTCAGCAAATCAGGCCATTGCTCTTAACTATGTTTTCATTATCCCAACACATGCTAGAAGCCTCAGACATGACCACAGACACCATTGTGTCAGGTAGTGCAAGAATACAGGCTAAAAAATTGGTCTTTACCTTCCGATTTTGTAATTCAGACGTATTTCTACAACATTTTCATATGTTGGCAAAAATCCCCAAGAGCAAGACAAGGAGCAGCGTTGCAGCTGGGAAGCTTCGTCCTCCTTTGTCAGAAGTTTTCATACAGAAACAAATAAGGAAAATATCATGTGTGACATACAGAAGCAACCTTCTTGAGCCATTCATTTTTCAGCAAGAAGAAAGGGAAAAAAGACGTGCAGCCTGAGTTCACCTTTCTTTCCGCGGTGCACAGACGGGTCTTTGAATGCAGCAAAGAATGTTCACCATGCTTAGTTCTGGCGTTTGCCAGAACAAAACCAGATTTTGGCTTCCGGGCAGGAGAAAGACGGGAATGGGGGGCAGAATTTCTTGTCACAAGCAGAGCTGTGTGACTCTGTTTGCTCTGGCACGCTGCCCTTTTATTTATATGAACTTGCAGCCGTTTTTCACTGTGCGAAGCCATCCCCTGGAGAGTCTATTTCAGAAGGAAATCTGTCTAAACTTTGATGAAAACTGTCATGTTAGCTCCCTCTCCTAATTTGCCTTGAGTATATGGGCCATATGAAAAACACAGCCACCCACAAAACGGCAAGAAGAAATCCATCCACCGATAATAAAACTGTTCAGTGATTTATTTTTGTGCGCTTCACGTCTCTCCAGGTCGCCACCTACGCAAGCCAGGCAGCAGTAAAGCCATTTGCCAGCAAACAAGGCTGGGGCCACCTAATCAACCATTTCTATAGCCATTTGGGCTCCCGGTTTGGCTGGAAAATAAGTTTTCAACCAGTTAACTAAGCAGAGCTACAGCACAGCGGCCATAAATAAGTGCTTGCTGCTGTGGCCATCTGCTGCCGAAGGCCACTGAACAATAGCTATTTTCAGGAAAACGTTTAGTTTCGTATTGGTAATACCTCTAATCAAAGCCAAGCCAATAGGGAGATCACATGTTGGTTAGTGGGTGGCCTTAATGATTTTACCATAAAAGTAATTCCAAAAATACACATATCAGGCACTCCAGCTAATTCTGTAGCTAGATTTGTCATGTGTGAACCAATATAGCAACCAGGCAGTTATTAGTGGTAGAGTAGCAGCATTAGAGCTACTAAAATTGTCTTGGCACGAATGCCAGTGTGGTGCCCTTGTTTAAAGTCACACGGGAAGCTCCGTTTTTATGCCGTTTCTAACATTGCCTCCTCTTGGAGAGAAAGCCAAGGAGACAGCACGTGCTGGAGGTTCATAGGATATTATCCGGAGTCCTGTCCCCACACGTTATACCGTCACCCCTCTCATTGCAGGGATGATATTGCCAGGTAGAGATGTTTTTCCTACAACTTGCCTGAACCTTTGGAGCTTCATGGAAAATTTTGAGGTTCGCAGACTTTAAGGATGATGAAGGACCATCTTGTAGCTGTGGGAAGTCCCACTGGGGACCCAGGCACAAAAGGTGATCACGACTTGTAGGATATTCCAAACGGCTCTCCCATGCCTGCTTTCTCCTCCTCTTTGATCTTTTACTATTTCCGAATTTATCTTTCTCTTACCGTGTTGTCTCGTCAGCCTGTCACTGGCCTGGTCCCCCACGTAATAGGGAAAATTAGGAAACCAATTTATCAAAGACGCGTGTATGAACTCCACAAACGTGGTAACCGAGGAAAGAGCGAGAACATCAGGAAATACGAAAGGGTTTGTCTCCATTACTTAGGCACGTGCTGAACCAAAGCTGCTAGGGCTGCGAAGAGTTATAAAATCACTGCCACTGAAGTTTGGCTCCACTGTCTGCAAAGGCTCATCCCAAACCAACCCATGAGAGGGACCTGAAATTTTAAGTCATTCCCGAAATACACTTCATTTTCAGAATTATTAAGGAAGGAACACGATTTTCATGATTCACGTGGTGATAAAGTGCCGCAACAGACCATAAACACAAATATGGGGTCAAAACCTTGCCAATACCGGCTATTAACAGAGCGTGGTAGGCTTTCTTTCATTGCAGACAGGTTTCTGAGACGGAGCGGCCCTTCTAAACAGCTGCTTCTACCTTATTCTCCTTATATTTCAAAGTTACAGCTCTGTGTCACATACTTTTATTGGCAGTCCAAATGATGGCCCAGAGCCCCGTGCGCCCCCAGGACAAGGCAGCTGGCCCACCGCTGGGTCGCCGGAGGAGCTGCGCAATCGCCCTCGGAGCATCACGGGAAGCCCGCGGGCTCGCGCTGACCTGGGGGCACACAGTGACATGAGCAGATAGCCGGGCTTAAGCGCAAATCCAGAAAGCAGTGTTTTGTTCACACCATGTGCTGCTCGTTGCCACAGGAGATCGGAGAGTAGACACGGCTTGAAAAAGCGTTTAGAGGAATCCCCATGGGACGTATCCATCAGTGACCGTGAATAGCAATGACACACATGCAGCCTCCGGGCGAGGAAATCCCTGCACTGGTACTAGCCATAAACTGGGAGAATATTCAAGATGCTACTCTTAGTTTTCCTTTTTTTTTTGTGGTATTTCCCGTAGTGCCTGTTGCCAGTCCTATCAGAGGAAGATAGCACGATCTTGTGTGGCCATTCTTACGTCTTTGCACAAACGCTCTGAGCCCTAAATTTGCTGCCATTTTTAATGGGTAAGGTTTAGGGCTGGAGGTATTGGGGAACGTCTGCTAAGGCAGAGCGTGCGCAGAGTATTTCCCACTGTACCTGGGCATGGCCACACCTGGGCCACCTCAAGAAACACCTCAAGTGAGTGTGTGCGCTCTTCACTCCCATTAAAATTGTTTTCCTTCACCGTGAGGGACCTGGAAACTCTTTGCCCTCACCTGTTATTGTAAGTAATACAAAAGGACCTTCAGTGGTGTAAGCATCTGTTAGTTTTAGAACAAATGAAGGGGAAAGGGATGTTTTACTGGGCACCAAGTAACCCTGGAAGCAAGCAGTGCTGTTAATGCTTGTCGCTCTGCTGTGCATCAGATGCACCGGGTATCTCCTGCTCGTACAGCGTCTTCACGCTCCAGTTTTGCTTTCATCCTCGAGGTAACCTCAGTACTGCAGTTTTCCTTGTACTTCCTGACATTTTGCCGTTGTAAAAGCCGTGGGGATATTACAAATACTGACCTAATGTTTAATGAGGCAGCTGGCTGGCTTAAAGGGATATATGTGTGTGCGTGTATATATATGTTGTTGAAGGTATATCATTCTGTTTCTAATAGGCAAGGTACTTAAGGCACATGCATGTGCACAGAGACAATACTCTCATTTTTCTTCTGCGACACATTTTGCTGTCAGTTGTGTAACCTTTCTTTTCAGTTTGTTAATCAATTATACTTCGGGCTTCATCAGAGGGGTCTGAAGTATAACAGCAGCCGCTATTGTTGCAAGGCAAAGAACAAATTGATTGATGGTGGGTAATCAAAGTAATATAGAGACTTGGCATAGGTAATATTTACTTTACATCTGTCACTTAAGACATTTTACTGCCAATCAGTGCCTTCAGAAGGCTGGCTGGAACAATAGAGGTCTTTCTACTTAATTCCTCCTATTGACTAGGGCTTACACTGACAAAGTTCACTTGCTATGTAATCCTCAAGGCATGCACTCACTGCCGCAGCCAAGTTTTTAGATATATATCCCCCTGTGTCAATGAATTGGAAAAAAGCAGCTCTTTGGAGCCAAAGCATTGAAGGTGGTCCCTGAAACACAGCCCATGACAGCGTACAATTGGCGTTGTCCGCTTTGGAGGTGTCAAAGTGGTAGGAGAGCTTACAGGAACCCTCCCTGCAGCTGCTGGAGATGTGAAAGGCCTTTGATGGTTCACTGGTGACCACTGTTTGCAGGTCAAGTCTGGCCAGGAAGATCCTATGCAATAACAAATGTGAGGGGCGTTGGTGGGAAGCGGGAGGAGGGGTTCGTTTTTCTCCGTTTCTCTCTTTTTTCTTTTTTTCTTTTTTTTTTTTTCCCCCCTTTTGTTGGTCCCGCTTGCTGCAGAGACTGGTATTTACAAGATGACTCAGAAAAGCCACAGACGGGGACTGGAGTGGGGGAGTGAGAAAACCGTGAAAAACGCCTTGTGCGCTTTCTCCGGTATTTGGTCCCCCCGTGTTGCTGTTAGATGCCCAACGCCAGGAGCAGAGGGGTGGCAGCCACAGCCGTGTCATCCCAGGCATCCTCGGGGTGGCGGGGGGTGGGACACGAAACTGCCTTCACCCTTGCTGGTTAAGGTGAGGAGTGCGGTGAGGACAGGAAAGGATGGAAGTGTCCCTTTCAGCTGGCAGCCATTTGTACCTACAGTGAATCCAGCTTTCAGGCGCGCGCTTCCCTGGCCTGGGAATTAGCGAGCGTTTTGGGACGGTGGGGCTGCAAGGCAGGACTCATTCATTTTTACAGGGCAGCTGGGTGCCTGATCAAAGTCCACAGGAATTCAATGGAAAGGCTCTTTCAAGCCAGGGTTTTAGGGACATCACCTTGAAAAGCTCCTACAGATAAAAGAATTTAGGTTATTCTCCAAAATATCGGAACAGATGCACTTTTTGGAGCATCTACAGCCTTAACACAGATGCAGCCCTCTCCCAGCCCACTTGAAAGAGCATCTTGGTTTTGGTTTTTGTTCACAGGGCCACTGGACATCCACCCACAGGGATTCAGTGCACCTTTTGCGTGTAGCTGGTTCTGACTCAGTTTCCCAGTGCTCTTGGCACTTCACCCCTGCAGCGATTCAGCTTCTGGGTTAAACACCAAGTAAGAGCCTTTTGGTCACGGGTTTCGCATCTCTTTCTCTTGGACAGCAAAATCAGATCCCTGCCTTCCTTCAAACACACACTAAGCTGCTATAGCCCACTTCTGATGAGGACTTATCAACCAGATTGCAATATTTTAGTAACTATTAAATTCATTCAAAGAAGCCACAGAATTTTCACGTGTTACACGCCGAAGAGCCAGCCTTGCTATTCTAGAGGTTTCTTTTATTGGCAGTTTTCCTTCTCGCGAATGGCTTGCTTTTTTTCTGCATCCACCATCTTGACTCACAACAAATATCCTCCAGTGAGTTGAAAGCGAAGCACCAGTGGGGCTTCCTGGGTTTCAAGACCCTCTGCTCCAAAGAGATTTTCCCCTCCTTTTTTTTTTTTTTAAAAGAAGGGGGGTGGGGAAGAAGGAATAATAAAAAAAAAAAAAAATCCTGGGTCTCTGCCAAAATAACTAGCTAACTTCCAAGACATGTCTGTCAGTAAGCTTGCTCTGGAATTTCCTCTGCATGTACTGGAGGGTTCAATTTTTCCATAAAACCCAGTATTATGTAAGGGGCACTGACAAATGTTTCCAGTTGGACCGTGAGATTGCAAACGCGTTTGTGGAGGACTGACAAGAGATAACAGCCCAGGTTCCCAAATCACCCTGGAGTCAGTGCAGACTTGCAGCTCTTCTCCTTCTCCTCAAACCAAAAACCAACCAGAATTAAGGGTCTGAAATTTAACCAGTCCATTTGAGATTATAATAGAGATAAACAGGATTGGATTTAAGTGTCATTAGTGTGTAAACGACAACACGGTGATAAAACACGTTATTATCGCGCTCAGCTTTTGCAGCTCTTGCCCATCACCTGGAGCCTAGGAGCACATTTTCAAAATGAACGTGATTGTTCTGAAATGTCCCCGAATATTGCATATCTGTGTACAGCAGGGATTTCAGTGTCAGCACATTTTTCAGCTTGCCCTGAGGGCTTGGAACGGCAGAGGGTGTTTCAAGGTCAAGGCTGGGAGACATTGGCAGAGCTCCGCGTGGGAAAGCTTGACATTGCGATATGTCTGGCTGTAACCATTGCAGTCAGACCGACCTCCCCAGGAACCAAATTCATCTTGTAATTAAACAGGGGAAAGTAAAAGTAAACTGGCATCTAAGTTTGCAGCTAAGAAAAAGTCCGACGTGTAATCATCTATGCGTATATATAGACACACATGCCGTCTCTTCCATAAAAACCACACATGTATGAGCATCAATATGGTTTGCAAAAATAGAAGTGATACGTGTAGATTAGAAATAGTGGGATATCTGTCCATGGTTCTTTGCTCCCTTTCTTGAATAATTATAGTGTTTCATAACTATAATATTACTATATATAACTATAGGTTTGAAAGACCTGAGTTGAAGACCGCTTTGGACATATTCATTAAAGACGTGGACAGAAACATTCATTACTGCATTACTTTCTTGCAGCTGAGGACTTTAACGTAGCTCAAGATGGGCTGCAGCAACGCACAGCAGCACCCAGGTGTATGTTAGATGTCCCTCTGTCTTTCGCAAAATGCATTTGTCATTGCCACCACCACCACCCGTTTACTCCTGAGTGCTTTGCTGGAGGCCCCTCAAGGTTTGCAATCCCACCATGCCTCCACAAGAAGCTGTGGTGGGGACCTCCCACGGGAGCTATGGAGGTGGTGGTGGCCGCCCAGCTGGGCTTGGGAGGGCCCAGCACGCTGCCATCGGATAACTAAGCAGTGGGCTGCAGCGATGCAAATTAAACAGAAAGGAAATAAAAGTGTGCTTGGAAAAGCGCAGGGCACCTCAATAAGCTGCTTCAGGCTCCTGTTGCCACCCCACAGTCCGCTTCAGGCACTGCCTCCAGGCAGGACTCTGCTGGTTAAAAAATAGATGCG
This sequence comes from Stercorarius parasiticus, assembly GCA_013396915.1. Taxonomy (NCBI): domain Eukaryota; kingdom Metazoa; phylum Chordata; class Aves; order Charadriiformes; family Stercorariidae; genus Stercorarius; species Stercorarius parasiticus. Next base: position 1,070,404 of record VWZL01000149.1, read on the forward strand.
AGCAAAATACTGGCACAAAACGGGTTTTCATCGTCCCTGGGTTGTAGTCCCTAAACACGAGCTATTTTGTCTCACTTGCAGGGCTGTCAGTCAGGACGCCCTGCAGTTCCCACTTCTCAAAGCTTCAGGCGGAGAGCTGGTGTGTAATTTATCCCAATGAAGGAAATCCTGCAAAAAGTGATCGATTCCCTCCATCTCCCCGGGCTGAACATGTTCCCTGGGCTCAGCGCCAGGGGTATTGCCCACGCAAGCTCAGCCTGAGCTCTGGCTGCCACAAACCCTACTGATCCTAGAGACTTAAAACCACTTTTGGAGAAAGTCTCCTGCCTCCTCTTCTGCCTGGTCCTACCACCTGCAGGGATGCTACGTTAGCTGGCAGCCCACCCACGGTATGCAAAATGTGCTTTAATCTGCATATCCACCTGAATATCTGCAACGTTCTCCAGTATTTCCAGTGTCGGCCCAGGGTGAGCAACACAGCAAGGAAATCATGTGGACAGGGAGCTATTTCGCCATGACGCTATGCTGGAGACCTTTCCACGACGCAGTGCAGATCGGGCCTCCACCTCTTACATCCAGCGAGTTCAAGGGAAGGAAAGGGTGAAGCGAGCTGCGCTGCTGATAGGTAAAAGGTAAAAGTTCACAAGTCCAAGCGCACACATGCCGAATACTTCACAAACTTAGAGGGATACGGTTTCAGATCGCGCCGCTGGAATGCAGCCCCGGCTGCAAGGGCTCGGAGCAGGAGGGATGAGGGGGTGACGGAGCCGGGGTTTCACACGAGAGCGTCGCACCCACAGGAGATGGGGGAGAAAAGGAGAAAAAAGGCACCCTCTGGAGTTGGGTGATGCTATTCTGGTAGATTCCCCCGGAGGGAGGGGAAGGGGAGCGCAGGGAAACGTTGCAGGCCACGCTTGCTCCAGCTCACGCTCAAGTTGTGGTAGTTTTATTGATCCCAGAGGGAAAAGGCTTGAACCCTTCCTGTCTGAATCTACCTGGAAGTCGTGCCCAAATACCTGGGCCTTGTAGGTTGCTTAGCCAGCTGATTCTAGTTAAAAATTCAATAGCCATTTCTTCCCTCTGAATAAATAATAGTAATTCATATGGTCATAAACGATTTTTTTTTTTGTTCCTTAAGAAAGCTCTCCTTGACATTCAGCCACTGGTTGTCAAACAGAGGCTTGTTTCCTTTCCCGTTAATAAGTGCCGTCTCTTTTTTTTTTTTTTCTTTTTTTTCTTTTTTTTTTTTTTTAAACCCAGACTTTTTGGAGCATTACATCACCGTGCACAAAGTTATGTCAAGGCTGGATGGAGATAATTCACATCCTGTCAGGTCTGACATAAGAGAGTGGGCTACCTTCCAGCCGGGTAAAATATGAAAGGGAAAGTAAAATGGGTCTATTCTAGTGTAAATGAGGGCTAGTGAATAGCGGACATATGGATTTGGGAGGTAATTGAGGAAGAAGGTTACGTGTTTAACTTCTGCATGCTTTGTGCTCCCCTTCACCTCGCCTGATTATGCCTTAAAAGCTTCGTGTCATGACCATTTGCCGTCTAAATGCCTACAATGAGTTCCAACTCGCATTAGTACTCGTTGGTCGTTGAATGTATTTGGCTACAGGTTTGACACTTCCATCGCAAAACGGGAAGACAAGGCAAAACTGACCTAAAAGTGATCAGAGCCAAAAGCTGTGACCCAGGCATGGTGAACTGAAAACGTTTAGGCAGAAGCAACGTTCATCCTTTCCTCGAAGCCCTTCAGCCATGCCGGCTCCCCGAGCCGTGCAGGGATACATTTTGTCGCCCTCGCCACTTGGAAGCTTTTAAAATTTTTAATCTGAGCTTTCCTTGCTGTAGCGCGATCCCGTTTCTCCTTGTCCCATCAGCCCAAGGACGTAGAGAAGGTACCACTCCAACCTCTCTGCAGCAGGTTTTAGGTACTCAGACTTAAAACACTGCTAGTACAGAAAATAACCTGATTATAGTCCCATTTTAATTAACGGACACCTACTGCTGGTTTAACTAGGTTCGGGATGAAGCCAAAGCCTGAAATTTGCTCCTTAACGCCACAGTTACCAGAAAAAGGCAGGCAGAAACTGTAATTTCAGATTCTGTTGCCATGTTTCTCCCTGGGGGCTCTGCTCTGCTTTGTGATTAAAATAAAGAAAAACCTCGGAACCACTTTATAAAAGTGACTATAACTTTGCCTCGGGACAGTTTTAAACGCAAACTGTGACTGCTTGAAATAAAAACTCTTTTCTGGAGATATGTCATTGTTATTTAATGAGTGAGATTTCCATTCTGATCTTGCCTGAGGTCTCCACTTTATCAGTGTAAAATCAGTGAAAACTGAAGCATTTGAGCAGATTTACTCTGGATTTACTGTAAGCAAGGGTGAACCGATACTGCACATGACTCTCACCTATAGCTGGCAACTCAAAATAAATTTAGTAAGTGCTTTAGTACTTCACTTTGGCCCCAAATTACTACAACGTGACAAATTTCGAGGGCATCTGAAACAGGAGCGGCCTTAAAATGAAAAGTCTTGCAAGTTGTTTCCATTTTATGTTTGCAGCACAAACTCTTCGGAGTCCTTCACATCCGTTTGGTTTCTGATTTTTAATGAAGCCATCATAAACCCACAGCAAATTTAGTCCAAGGAATTCCAATAAAGCCTTTAGAAAAAAACCCCTCCAACACGCTATATCTGAAATGACAAGTGTGTTATTACAATCAAATGCAGGCTGACTAATGTTTATTTGGAGTCAGGGAAAAATGGGGTTTAATTCATGACAGCTGATTTTTTTTTTTATTATTTTTTTTTTTTTCGGAAGAATAAGGATTATTTACCTGTCTGAATCGAATTATGTTGTTCGAATCTGAACAGTTAAAGACGAGGGAAAGGCAAAATGCAACCGAGAATGGTTATCCTCCCATTTTAACATAAAAACGGTTAAACAAAGAGCCGTGTATTTAAGAGTGAAAGCAAGACTATGTCATTATTGCTTGTGGAGAAATGTGAGGAATTAAGTAAAGGCGACGGAAACGTGTTTTTGCGTGTGCAGCACACAGGGGTTTTTCAATGTGAAACTTTTCACTGCCTCATTTCTGGCACTTTATTGCTCCTCCAATTTCATTTTCTGTGTAATTTGACAAAATTACAAGTTCCTCCCCTCCGCCACTCCCCCCCCCCCCAAGATGTTTTGCTTTGAAACCGTAAATGCCTGATTTCAAACTCCAGCTTCATAATGCACCTTTAAAACAAATTGAACCCATATTTCCACCGCTAAGGAGTTATGTTGAAAAGAAATGAAGGTTTCTTGCAGAAGGTTATGTGTCTGTTCTTGTACCAAAAACCAAGTAGGCTCCACATCTGATGATTCTTACCACCACAGGCTCAGTCTCTGCTATGCGTTAATACGCTCATTAAGATAATCCTTGTTATTACGATTAAGCTTTCACACCTGGAGTGACAGGGTACGTCCCGACACAGCACGCGTACGTTTTTCACAAACGGTACGGAAAACATCCGTCGCCCTCGTTCTGTCCGTTCAGTGATGCTCAGCCATCGTAAACTATTTCTAGAAACACTATTTGCAGAAAATGCTGCTTTGGCCACTCAAGCAAAGGCATCGGAAATATTAATGAGTGGGAAAAAAAAATCTTTCCAAGAAATATCCATGTTTAGGGATATAGAATCATCATCTCCCTGCGCTGACGGTGGGCAATGTTTATTTCCAAACCTACCATCAGAAGTGGGTACCAGTCTCCTGCTCCAAACAGCATTTTGAAGGAGCCATGAGCCAATATGTCATTAGTGACCACAATTAGTGTTGCTGATGCTGTTGCCGTTGATAGTACTGTGCCTATAGTTTAAATACAATGAGAGGCCTTTTTTTCTCCCAAAAAAGGAAAGGAAAAAAAGCGTGTTACAGAGATGGTCTTCACCGGGTAAAACACAGTCCTTGCCGGTGCTCACTGCTTGGGAATGTGCTCAGGTCGGCTTTCGGTTTTTAGGCTGAATCACTGACCTCCGGCCGCACGCGGGGTGGTCTGCCGCCCGGAGCGGTGCTCGGGGACCTTCTCCTGACACTTTCTTCCTTATTTCAGCGCCTCTCGTTTGGGTCTCGATGGACGTGATACAGCAGGAGAGCAGGGCCTGGGAGTTCACGGAGGGATTTTCCACTTGTCCGCAGATGCTTCTTCCAAATAAATGACCCGCAGCCTTTAGAGGCTGGCGTGTAATGGTGGATTTACATACCATTAAATTGCACGGGGTGTGGATAATTGAAAAAATTGAGGAGTGAAGTGTAAATCTGTAACAGCAAAAATGCAAAAAGGAAAACTCTACAGCAACTGCTTTGGAAATTATTATTTAAGTCAAGGGCCATGTGCTTTAAAAACTACGCCGCTGTTATTAGCTAATCCACCAGGATCCTACCAATGGGATTTACCACAAGTCACCAGCAAATAAAAAATAAGGTGATCCCAACTGGAATCTGGATCCCTTGCGTCCAGTGGAAACCTGTTATAATTACAAGAGACAGTGAAAAGAAAGATTTCATTTTATTTAGCAAAAGGCCGGCATAAGATCATTGCCCTGGGGGAGTTATTTATTTGGTTTTAGACATTCATAAAAAATTAGAATTAGCAGTAAGAGCACTTATTTATACCTTTCTTCCTTCCCCCAAATAACTGTAAAAGCTTCAAACCTGTATTTTACGCTCTCAGAAATGAATCTGCAACAGGTTCATAGGTCAGTTTGCAAGATTTGAGGTGATTTTTTGAACTTTGAGCAAGTTACAAATACTTCCTAGAACAGCAAACGCAATAAATATCTCAGCAGAAGAAATTTCTTTGACTTCTTTCCCTGGACGAAATCCAGGGATGAAAGTGGGGCCAGAGCCGTTACATGATGAAGAGGAATTAAAAAAGTCAGCTTCGAGAACCTCAGCAGAAAGCTCATTTCAGTCTTCGTGTGAGTTTTTGATGAACATTTATGACGTCTTGAACCATTTTACTCATCCCCACTAAACACGGGTTGCATCTGTTAAGTCAGTCAGCAAGGAGCCGTCGTAAATGCGAAAACCAGAAAAGCCTCTGCTGAAGGTTCGAAACCGTTTCTCCTTATTTATCATTTTAGGTGAAATTAAAAGCTTGTTTTCCTTCTGTCTGGAAATGACACCTACAGGATCTTCTAAATCCTCCATCCTTAGCACTTTGAGGCTCCATTTGATTGGAAATTTGTCTCGAAGCTCGGCGGGGTGGGCTGGGAGGCAATCACCAGCTAGCTCGTCTCCCATGACAGATAGCCCTCTTACAGGCAATGGATTTATATCCTATATTTATGAATAACGAAAGCGAGAATAATGATGAAGGGGGGATGACATATTTTCCTCGACGTACTTTGTCACCCAGAGCTGTTAGAGCTCTAAGCAGTCAAATTTGTTTAGGCCTGCAATGTGAGTGATGTGCCCTTTTCTCCGAGGTAAAGAGATATTTGTAGTGGCATGAAGCGAGCTGGGAACATTTCTTGTAAGATCGCCCAAAGGAAATAGCACCATGCACAACTGACTTTTTGTATAGAAGGCTATATTAAAAGAAAAAAAGGGGGGAAAAAAAAAGAAAAGGAACACACAGAGTCTAAAACTATATTTATAAAAAAGAGCGAAAAAAAAAAAAAAAGACGACATATTTCAACCCTTGTTGAAACGCCTGAAAAGTTTCCCTGTGACACTAAATGATCTAAGTCATGTCTCCAAAGAGTAGCTCATCATTTCTCAGACAACAGCAGGAATTTGTGGCTGATCTCCTGAGGGAAATGGTCAACTTTCTCCATCTTTCCTCTCCATGCCAATGTTTGGCTTTAATTTATGTTGGTCAGTTGAAAATGGAAAGTTCAGTACCAAAGCTGAACTGGGGGAAAAATACAGCCTGAGAAAGGATTTGTTTGTGGGATATGTTTTCAAAAGCATTATGGTTTTACACAGACTGTTTCCGTATTCCTTCCAGCCTGTTTATCACCCCAGCATCGCGCAATCGTGAGCGCGCTACCCAGATGGAGAAATGAAAGGCTTCGGTAATTGAGGTCAGTTGTCGTTACTGCTAACTGTTTGCAAAGGTTTTTTTACAAGCTGTCAGGCCACCTCCATCTGGTAAGAAGCTCCACATCTCTTCTAACCACCGCCGTGTGTTTTCTTTCAAAATATCATAGAGGAAACATATTGCATCGAGAAAGATATAAGCCATTTTCAACAAGAGACGGGTGCCTTGGCTCTGTGACGTATGTTGGTACCTCAGCCGTATCTCACTCGTAGATTCGTCTGTTTAAAAAACACCCCAAACTGACACATGCCGGGTGCGTACCTCAGAAATGAAGCCAAAGAAAATAAGGTGCACAAAGAAGAGAGCGCCCAGAAGCGACGTAGTAGAAATTAATGCTCCAGGTTATGAGAAGCAGAGGGGGCAGAAGGCTGCGTGTTTGGTTTGTTGACCCTGCTTCGGTGAGGGGTGTGTGGGGTGACCCTGGTCGCACATCTCCTGTCCGCACCGAAGGAAGATGCGAGGGACAGCAGGGACCAGCTACAGAGCTCCATCCGTGAGGCCTCCAGAACAGCAGTGAGGATTTACTGCTCCAGGAGGACACATTTGCTTATACCTTTACGGGGCTGCTATTGAAGAGCAGAGCAGATGGGCATTATTTTCAGACGGGCTGAACTTGCTCAACATCACCGCCACCTACAAGCACGCTTTCTGCTGCGACCTTTTTAAAAGTTCCCCCGAAAAATACAAATAAAAGTCTCCAAAAAGCAGCCAGCAGCTGATCAAGGAAGCAATCTAAAGTGCAAAGGTAACTGTCGAGATGGACAGTTAAAGATTTTATGTCACCGGAAGGAGCATTACAGTGACACTGTGTGGCAGATAGCAAGAGGCATGGATTTTGTCGAAGACAGTTCTGGAGAAAGATTTAAGAGTTGTGCTTTGGCACCGTTTGGGACAAGTCTCCGTTTTATGTATATTCATTACCTTTGCAATTCCTTTTCTATTTGTTTTTCTGGTAGGGAGACTTAATCAACAACCCATGTGACGTTTTTATCATTTCCGAGAGGTTTTTTGGCAAAACACAGTGAGAAACAGTTTACAAACTGGGAACTCGCCAAATGCACTCTAGATTTGCTTCCAGAGCAAGGTGTATATATAGGCACGGCATGTGTAAATGCAATTTAAATTCAGTTTAAAATAATATCTAACCCAAGTTAATCCCTTGAATGGTATTATTTTACCAACTTGGGAGAGACTGTATTGTCATGAAAAGCTTCATTTCAGCAGACCACACCGCTTCCCTCTTTCAGATCCTAATGAATAATCCCAAATTGTGTAAACACGAATAGCAAAGAGCTTGGGTTCTCTGTTTGTCTTCTGCTGCTTTGTTTTTTCCTCTTTATCCGAGACCCAGACAGCCCGTGCTGTCTCATGCTTTTCCACACCCAGGACATTGGAAAGAGGTTACTTAATAGCTCAGCTCCTGCCAGCAGCTCGCCATGACCTGGGACACGAGCTCACTTTCTGGGCTTCCACCCAAGATTACCACCACCTGACACCTCACTGGACTTTCTCACTGATTTGGAAACACCTGACTGTCCCTGCAACGCACACCTGGATGAGGCGCAGCTGCTGGAGGGTCAGCCCCGGCAAGGGAAAACCAGAGATGTTAGATCTCAGAGCATTGGTCAAATAGGTAACCCTACCCTCAATCATCTTGCCAGTCCAACAACGGTGGGCTCCATCAGACATAAGGGTTTCAGCTCTTCTCCTGTATAATCAACCATCCACACAAGCTCCAAATATATTAAAGTCATACAGCTTTAACCCCTCAGGTTTGCTTAATGCAGTAAGTTTTTCCTGGGAAAGAGTCACCAACTAATGAGGGGAAGAAGAAGATGCTCATGTTTCTCAGTAAGACCAATGAGAGGACAACCCTCCACACCCTGCACCGCCTTCTCCATCTCTCTCAAACTCCGGACCTCGGCTGAAGCAGAGCAGACTCTTGCAGTCCCGCAAACCGCGGGGCTCGGTTAGCGATGGAAGACAACTCTCAGATTTTTGGGGCCAGGTCTTATCCTCTGGAACGACACATTATATACGCAGACTGCTGAGAACGGCAAACTTTTCCCAGCCGTAGGTATGCCGAGAGCGGGCATGTTGCTCATGTAGCACAGGGCATCTGTGCATTGTCTGTGACAGCCCTCGCAGTAGCAAATTGGGGTCTGTATATGAAATATAGTATTTTCACACATCTAGTGAATGCCACAATAAAAAAAGGAACTGGTGCAGTTTACGACTGGGCCTCATGCTGAGTCCAATTAAACCTACTGTTTCCAATCAGGTTTAATGTGAGGATAAAGTGAATGCTCCCTGAGATTTGGAGGAGGATAATTTGTCAGTAATAATAAGTGTAGACAAACAGGATGTTCCACAGTGCAGGGGCCTGATTAAAACCAAATGTGTTCCCAGGGATCATCTCGAAACTCCTGGCAGCCAACGCAGTCAGCATTGCTTGCAACTTGCAGCATTTCTTTTGCAAAGGTTTGCAGCCTTTGCAATTCTTCCTAAATCCCATGGAAAAAAAAATAGGAGCCAGGCCACTGGGTCACCCAAGAGCCATCTCTGTGGGTTATTGTTGAGGTTTTTGGGTTTTTTTCAGAGCATGTTTCAGCTTTATAACCTGTCAATGCAAGGACATCCTAACAGGAAAGGGAAAAAGTCTTGGATTTTCAGCCTGGCCCTATCCTACTTCCTGACAAGAGCCTGTCTAGCTGGACTTAACATTGGCAAAAATACATTTCCTGATCAAAATGGGGTTTCCTACAAAAGGTGAACTCTTTCTTGATGAACTTTACCATAGAAACAAAATTAGCAGCCATCAGACCACGGTCCAGAAAGTCACTTCAGCTTTGGGGGAGTTCATTGAAAAGAAACAAGGAAGGTTTCAAACAATCCCAGGCTTCGAGTTTTAAATTAGGCTCGAGATGATTCTAATAACCTCTTTCCTTAGGGGATGGAGTGGGTGAATTTCCTAAGAAAGATTTTCTCACTTCTTGGCCAGATGGGAGACTCGGTAACTCAATGCTTGTTAGTTAAGTTATAGTCCCTGAGAAATCAGTGGTTACCTGTTGCTGGAGAACTGCTTTTGTTCATTAGAGACGAACCAGCCTGAGGTCAATGTGCAGAGCAGTTAACATACTAGCAAACCACTAATTAACCTAACACAGAAGCAGGAGGCCGTTTCCAAAACGTGTCTCTAATTCGCCATCACTCAGTGTTTACAGCGGTACAATGGATCGTGTGTAAAGCGGGGGCTGTGGCAAGGACCCGCTGCCGGGGAGGGGGGGGGTGGCCTGTTGGGGGACCATTCCTGCAAGTCTGCAGGAATCTGGATTAGGGATGGGGAAAATCGCCGATGTAAACGCAAACCTGGATGTTATGTCCTGCCAACATTTGCCCTATTGCCCAGGAGGGCCATTGCCTCCTAAAATGCCAACCCGTTCAGCTGTAGGTCTCTGTCTTGCTCAGATTTATCTGTTTGCCCTCAGGATGGTTCTGGCTTAATAGAAAGTTGCTGTCAGGACTTTCTCTCTCCATCCGTCCTTTTGTTTTTCAACAGATCACGGGAAACACTGCAATACTCAAAAATGGAAACTGATTTGAAGGGCTCTGTGAATGACTGCTTGGTGACATAAGCAGTGCCGTATGTCGCCCCGGAAACTTGCATTACTTCCTTGTATCTCATTCCTTAATGAATTCTTCTCCTTTTCCTTCTACAAACTTCAAATACATCCTTTATCTGGCATTTTTGAATTTATGCAGCCACCATCTTCTTAGGAGGGGCTGATGAGCTCCTTTTTGTGCCCCTGGGACCAAAGGCTACCATGGCTATGAAAATGAAAACCATTCTAGATTATAAACGGGCAGAGAACCCCATCGTTTGAATCCCAAACGCTCTTATGGATGAGTTCTCATCAAAAAGGGAGCATAAATAGAAAATGGTGGAAGTTTTAAAGTCCCAGAACAGCCTTCTGTTGTGGTCTTGGGGCATCTCCCTGGTGAGGGGGCCTTGCAGGAGAAAGGCTGGAGAGGCACCAAGGGGCTGAACAGCAAGGGTGTGTTGGGAAGATCAGTGACAGCCCTCCAGGCTCCTCTCATGTGTAAATTCAGGTGAGATAAAAAAGCTACAGATGTTTTTCTTCCTGTGGGACTGTGAGATAAAGCAGCCCTGTTGAAGCTGCTGTGCAGGGAGCTGAGCAAAGCATCTAGGAGATAAATACAAAAATGCAGATCCCTGGCTTATTTCAGTCTCAAAAGGGATAGAAAACTCCCTCCTTCCTTGCAGCCTGGAAAAAAAAACCGCAGGTGAATTCACAGGGTTCTTCCCCAGAGCACACTTCTTAGGTCTTTGCCTGCACAGAGTCTATTTTCAGAGACCTGAAAGAAACCCAACTTTGGGAAGAAGATGTTTTGGGGTACCTGGAGATTTGCATGTCTCCAGCACAAAAAAAAATGTATTGCTAAAAAGAAGACTATGATTGCAGGTGGGAAAATAGCACCAATAAAGAAAAGAAGACCCATCCTGGGTGTGACCATTTCCCTTGAGGGGAAGAAAATAGGCCCATGAATAGAAATGCCAATCTGACACAGGCACCCATGCCTCTCCTTTTCTTGATGAGGACTGACAACTGCAAAGACATACTTTCAGATGGCAGCAACTTCTCTGAAAACCACACGATGTATCTTAGCCAAGCTGCCCAGACAAATACATGGTTTGATTTAATTTAGAGCCACATCGTGTTCCCAGGGAAGGGTAATTGGATCCATGGCAAAGAGCTGGGAAGGGGGCCTGAGATGAAACAAAGGAGGCAGCTCTGCTGCATGGGATCCTTGTTTTCTCCAGTGGAAATTTCTTAAGGAACAAAACCCCTTCTCCACACAGCGGGGCAATTTCACTGACCTAATTTCCTGCCACTGTTCCTTCTCCTCTGATAACAGAGAAGCGTGTTGGTTTTCTCCTCCTACAATTAAATTAACAAAGACTAAAATGTATATGAATATCTAATGGAAAAAGCCTGCAGAAGGAGAGCTGCCTTAGACTGGAGACCTTTGCAAACATAAGGTGATGTGGTTATAATACAGTTGTTTCTGCCACTACTGTCCTGCAACTTCCAAGCTTGCTGCATCTAACTATTCTGAGAGCATCCCTCAAGTTGTAGCTGCCAGGCGGCACTGAGGAGCTGGGAAAGAGGTCAAGCTGCCTCTGCTTCGCCTCCTTCCTTCCCTTGCTCCGTAGGTCAAAGCGATGGCGAAGAGGAGAGTTGGGTTACCAGCTCTCGGCCATCCGTTCCACGTGGTCCGGCCCACGCTGGCTCTTGGTGGGACACCTCTAGCGCAGCTGCAATAAAAGTGAAGTTTGGTGCCTCGTGTGGTGCTGGGAGGTGGAATTAAGGCCATGTGCTCACAGTGGGAACGGGGTGGTTGTGGTGCCCGGAGGCCGCGGGTGGCCCCGCGGGCGGTACCATGGACAGGGCGCTGCCCGCCACGCGTGTCCCCGCACACGCCGTGTCTGGTTCACTGAGCACAAACCCGACATTAAGAGGCAAATAAAAGAGGGGGGGGGTGCGGGGGGAATCTAAAAAAATCCCAGCCCAACACATGGGCGCGAGCTGATCTTGGAACTTGCGAAGACCTGGGAAAATCTTATCAGCATCTGAATCCGGTTTGAATCTTCTCGGGTCAAACCAGTGTCTTTCTGACCCAGAGCGATCCCACAGTGACATTTTTCTTGAGCTGTCACCACTTTGGGCTGGCTGTGGAGCTGATCTACCTTGATACATCCAAGAGATGAGGATTTTATAGCTTTTGTCTGGTTACGGATAAGTGGAGAAGTGATAACACTGGTTTGTTGTTTGGTTTTTTTAATCTGGATATAAGTTATCACCCTTTTCCTCTCTCCTTCGCCCCGCTGTACATTATTAAGTGCTCAGCTCTGGACCGTTCTTCCCTACATTTGCCATATGTGTAATTTACACTATTTAAAGTAAAGTAAAACCCAAGGCAATTCTGGATAAAAAAGCAGTTGTTTGAAATTTTAACACATAATATAAACATTTCCCTCAATGTGGGATTTCCTTTTTATAACCAAGTGCTGTCACGATCCTTGTTTTAAATCTGGGCAGAATTTTCATAACTTTATATGCATTTTTGTAACTGTGACCAGCCTAAAAGTCAGTGTGATCATGGTAAAGGGCAAATTAGAAGTGTTTTTTTCATCTTTTTGTTTCCCATTCATTGTTTAAGTTTCATACCCCTGAATAAGGGAACTGGGTCCGTTCACAAGACTATTTTATCATTATATATTCCCCCACAGAATGAGTGCTCAGCCTGGGAATTATTTTAGGAAGATTATTTTTAATAAGATCCATACAGTTATAATCAAAATATATTAACTCTTCTTTAGTCCTTTGCTTTAGGCTGGAATTCTCTCTGCCCTTTCATGCCTGGAAAATGAAAAAGGTGTTCGGCTTTCTTCCCACGAGGGAAAAAAGGTGTTTGCTTCGGAGGGTTTCTTTCTTGCACTGTGTTTTTTAGATCACTTTTAAAACATGTCTGGCTAGAGGCTATTCAGTGGGTAAAGTATTGAAAGAATGAGGATATCCCTTCCAACACAGCAGGGAAGGGGCTGCAGAGCTTTTCAGCAGTACGCTCCGTGAAGATGGAAGCTGCGTATAAAGCCCTTCTCCCTGATTTATTTTTTTTTTTTCCCCAAAAAGAAAATGCGCACAGAGTCCACTAGAGGGTACAGCTGGGAGATGTGCAGCCCGGTGCTGCGTCCGGCCTGGATGCGCTCGGCTTGGCAGGTGGAGCGGAGCCTTCGCCGCTCCTGGCTGGATGCCGCCTGAACCCCATCTCCAGGTCAGAAACCACCTGCGGCCAGAGGAAAGGAAGAAACCAGTTGGGAAATTTATCCTAACGAAAAATGGATCATTATAAAGGGGTCAATTGCGCTTTGGTTCGTATTGATTAAGTTCTCCTGGAAGAAGGACGCTTAGGGGAGCTTTAATGTCTGCTGCCTCTGGCTGTGCTCGTTTCTTCTCCCTGCTCATTCCTTTGGCTGGTTAGAAAGCTCTCTAGTCTTTCAAAACTTCGGCTATGAAGACCTAGCTTTGTTTTGCTTTTGAGCGCTTTCCTCACAAACCAGGGAGGGGGAAAAAAAAAATAAAAAGGCATAAAATCATCTGGAACCTTTGGAATTACTGCTGGCTTGTGTTGCACTCAACAAGTCAGCAATTATAGCCTGAAATATTGAGTGGCAGGAAAATTGATGTCTTACCTCGGCACTTCTTTTTTTTTTTGAAAAAAAAAAAAAAGCACAGACATATATGAAATAGACCTTTCTGTGGCAGGCTGAGGGCTAACACAATGTAATGTGATTACAAGGCAGGGGTCATTGTGGATCCCAAATGAGTGACGGCAATAAATTACTTATTGGCCCGTTCATTTCTTTTTTAGCACCTTTGCCAGGACCAAATGCAGGAGAGGAGCAGAAGGTGGGGGAGGGGGGGCGGCTTTTACGGGATCACAGAAGAGAGCTGCCAGAGGCCCTCAGGAATAACATTTTGGGCAAGAAAAACCTATTGCAGTTCAATCTTAGCAGTCAATCATCCAGCCTATTGCGACGAGAGTGCTAGGTAAACACGGTGAGATAGCAGGTGGGACCCCACGGAAGGCACAGCAAAATGCACATTAAGCAACCAGCAAATGTAGGCAGAGGGGGACCAGACCCACAGGGCTGCGTCCACCTCCTTCGGGCATCTGATTTCCCGTAGCTCTGAGAAGACACTTGTGAAACTTTGGCCTGAAAGAGCTTCTCCTGCGCTGAACTCGGTGCCCTCAAATCTCACTGCCGTGGCTAGGCTCAGAGGATGCACCGACGCTGCAATTCTGGCTGACGTGGCTTTCCTAATAAAGCTAATGAGATTCCTGCACCCGAATGACCATTGCTGCAGCAAGGCAGATTGCAAACGCAGGACAGTAATGGGCTAAACCCAACCGTAATGGAATATTGTTATTTTATCAAGAGATTTCATCTCTTCTCGCTTAACTCAGTGGCAAAAATTCCCCCCGCTTTATGGGGCTCTGGATTTTAGCTTCTTCACGGGGGTAGGAAGATAGTGAGAGGATATCCAAAGCCTTATCCTCAAAGCTGACAGCTACTGAGAAAAATCTTCTTTCTTGTAATCTGGCTCCATTACACTGGGATTAAGTTAAGGTGTGTAAAATGTCTACTCATGGCTAAACCCTGCATTTTGCGTGTGCTGTATCACAGAAAGTTATGACTTGGCTTTCACATGAATAATTCAGTCTGTCGCTCTCATGCATTCTGCTGCCAGCAAAATCATCATATTTTAGGATTTTTTAGGCAGATCAAAAAGGGTGCCCTTCTAAAAATGTACAGTTTCAGTTGAGAGAAAAGGTTCAGATTGCAGCTGTCCCCTGTTTGAAAACGCTGCTTGGAAGACGGATTATTTTACTTCCTTCTGGACCAAAGCATACCGATGCTCCCATTTTTCTACAGCCTCCTACTCCGAATGCCAGGCCCCAGATGGGGCTGGGAGATTTGCTTATGTTAAAAAAAAAACAACCCTACAACAGAGTTTTTCAGAAAGGATGGATAGCAAGTGATCATTTACCGGTGTCCTCAGCCTTTTCTTTGAAAGCGGTGCTAAAATTTCCATCAACTTCAGTAAGAACCAGACAAAGGCTCTTGTCTGAAAGTCAATGTGGCTTTGGTATAAACACACCAGACCTGGGATGCGAATAACCCGTGTTTTCATCCTGCGCTTTACCACTGAAATCGCACCATGGATAAACCTCTTTTTTCCTAGTGCCTCGGTTTCCTCATCTATAAAAATAAAAAATTATGTTACCAATCTTTGTATAAAACTTTGAAATTTCAAAACTTTGAAATTCCTGAAACAGGAATTACAAAAGAGCTAGGAAAAATAACAAGAGCATCTTTATCTCCTAAATTGGTTTTTTGCTGCTGATGTTGCATTAATTGAAGTCTGGTATCAAGCTCTCTGGTACCCTGCAGTCCATACTGCCTGAGAGCATCCTAAAGCAGATAAAACTCTGCTAAGGAGAAAGTCTGGGGATACAGGATCGGGACCTAAATCTTGTTAATTCTACTTAATGCACGCAGCTTGTACCACAGTGCTTTCTGAAACCGACCTAGTGTGCATCTGAAGAAGTGTCCCGCTTTGAGGTAAAACAGAGCCAAACCACGACAACAAGCAGTGCGCACCAGTGCCAGTTCAGAGAGATTCCTCCCCAGCTGCTTCCTTGTTGTGTCCATCCCCAGGGCCCGATCCAGGTGATACTCGGATCCAAGGGAGACTTGCTGCTGGCTTTACTTTTAGCTCAGCTGGACCACACGGACCTGATCCTGTGTGCTCCATCCTCAGTGACAGCTGGAAGGATTTGGTCCTATTTTCCTTTTTTCCTTTTTCTGGAATATATATATAAAGGTCGCTTTGATCAACTGCCTGTGTATGTGGTCAAATGATGAACTTTACCAAGAAGGAATGACAGCAAAGACACCATATGTTAAGACTCCTGACACTCCACCCAGATTATCTTTTATTTGTTTTGTGGGCAACCAGCAAGCTTTTAGAGATTTTAATCCACAGCATTACAACCCGCCAAAGAAAAACAAGAAAAAGGTTTCTCCTGGAAAATCAAGTCAGACTGGATTAAATCCTCCTGTCCCAAAGGGACTAGATAAATATTTTCCTATAGGAGCTGACACCCCCAGCCCCTCTACAGGCTAAAGAGGTAAGTGTGGGTTTAATGGCTATATAGATAAGCCCTTATCTAAAGGATGCAACACTTAGCTTTACAGTCCACACACTTATTTACCAGTTGCTAATGGCTACTGGGTTGATGGCATTTGTGCCTCAATCACGGTGCGAAGGGTCCCGGCTACCTGCGGCAGGGAGCAAGCCGTGCCTAGAGCACTGCCATGCCCCAGAGAGCCCCCCAAACAGGCTTTTTTTTGTGGAAACAAGCGCTTTGGAAGGGATCTGATAGAAAAAGTGGGNGCCATCACAAAGGTGATTTTTTATTATTATTATTATTATTATTGTTATTATCATCTTATTCACTATTAATTTAATGGTTTTTTTTTCGTGAACAATTCTCTTTACGGAAAGGAAGAGCAGGGGGAAAACATCTGGACGCCTTCTCCCTGATGCTGCCGGAGGAGGGATGCTGCCCGCAAAGGGGTGGGAAGCGGCGCCGGGACCCCCGCCCAGGTGATGTTTATGGCACAAAAAAGTCCCAATATCCCGCCGTACAACGACCACACTGTAAATACGTCCTTTCCCATCAGGAGAGACGTTAAGATCGTTAGTTTTTGGCTGGAAACAAAATATATTACATGGAAACCGCGCTGCTAGCGGGCAGAATATACACACTGCTGCTGTAATGTTTCTCATTATATTTCCCCTTTGTTCACAAAAATGACTGAGTTATTGCATAATGCAGGAATCGAGGAAGAGGGGAAATATATCATAAAGATGGAAACGAAGACAGCTTGTCAGTTTTAAATGTAAACGAATGCTCGATTTCTTTTTTAAAGCAATTTCGCTATAAAACTAATAGTCTAAGTATAAAAAAAAATATATTAAAATAACCCTATTCTGACAAATAAATAGCTCGTCTCTTTCACGTTTAATCCAACCTTGAAAAATCTCCAGAAACTCGTCAGAGGGGTTTTTTTGGTCTTTCTTGATTCTTGAATTTTCCCCCGAATTTTTTTGTGCGTGCGTTTTATTAGGTTAATAAAACTTGGTTTTCAAGGTTTTGGGCGCCTCGGGGGTACAATGAGCTCGGATGTCAAATGCATCAAATAGCTAATGAAGGGATTTCAAAGGTCTCCAAAGTGTCCATAGCAGCAATTTGTAGCGTCTCATAAAGGTAAAGCCCATTCTGGCTACAGTGTGTTTTGTCTGACGGTTTTCCGGGTACTCCAACTCCGATCTGCTGTTTTATTCCGATTTTATATGGGTTTTAAATGCCCCAGTCTCGCTGTCATAGGACTTGTGGTCAAATCAAGTCAAATCCTCATCCTCAGGCGAGCTCATGCCACATTGCTCGGAAGGGGCAAACCGCGGGGGGNAAACGTATCGTGCATTACAGCGATTTACCAAAAGGGATCGAGAAGGTAAAACGATATAGGGAAAAATCCTTACCCAAAGAAATATTTTACTGTGTAAAGGTCTTGTTTGTGAGGGGGTTGGGGGGGGACAAAAGGACTGCTTTTTTGATCTTTCTTTTTTTTTTTTCTTTTTTTT
>VWZL01000149.1:1092501-1108683 GCA_013396915.1 Stercorarius parasiticus
TCTTTTATTTCCCATTTCGCGTCCTATCCTTTCAGTTCTTGTGGCTACGACAAGGGATCCAACTGCAGAAAGAAAAGTAAACACGGAAATCTGTTCCACTCACTTTCATTTGCTTCGTGTCTTCTGTTGTTGGGCTTGTTTGAGCTTATTTTACTATTATTTCGATTATTTTTTCTGGTTTTTTCAGAGCAGCAAAGCTACCCTTTGCGCTGGTTTTTGTTTTTGTTGTGGTTTTTTTTTTGTTTTTTTTCCTGCTGGCTTTAACTGTTGCCTTTAATCCTGCTGCTTTTCAAACTGTATCTTTCTTACTGTTGATTTTTACCCCTAACTTCACCATACTAGAATGTGCTTGAAATAGGTGGTGGTGGAGGGGAATGCAAACCTTGGCATTNAAACCCTCCTCCTCTTCCTCTTCCTCCCCTGCGAGCCCGGGGTTTGCACCATCCCCTTCCCGGCTCCGAGCTGCTGCCTTGGAAAAACCCGCCGGGCTCCTGGGACAGAGCCTGGGCAGGGGGAAGAGGCACCGCCGCTCTGCAGAGCTGCTGCTCCGCTGGCCCAGCCTGCAGCCTTTGGATTTGCTTCCTTTGCCTTAATTTTTTTTTTCTTTCTTCTTTCCCCCCCCCTCCCCCNCTGCTGGCTTTAACTGTTGCCTTTAATCCTGCTGCTTTTCAAACTGTATCTTTCTTACAGTTGATTTTTACCCCTAACCTCACCATACTAGAATGTGCTTGAAATAGGTGGTGGTGGAGGGGAATGCAAACCTTGGCATTAGCATAGTATACAATTACCGTCTTTTCCCCCCAGCCCCTCTTCCAAACTATTTTTTGTGTGGCCTGATGTTTATCATTCAAATCAGCACTGACCTCAGATGTGTCTGCAGCCGGTCAGGAGCTGAAGAAGTGCAGGGCCCTATCCCAAAACTCCCGAAATCAGCGGGAGCTTTGGATCAGGCCCTACAGAAATAAATTAGAGGAAAATCCTGGGTACAGTGTAAAGGAAAATATATAGGAGCCGGAGAGAATGGTGCTTTGTTCAGCTGCAATGCGGAAAGGGGAGAGAAAAATCCAAATTGCTTTCTGATAGTCTTATGTCCAATGGTATTTAACTAGGGTGGAAATCTTAAATCATCTTCAAAGCAGGGCCTGGTTTGGGAGTCAGTCCTAAAAGTTGGTCAAACTTTATTTGCTGCACCAGTGAAAATGCAGCATAATTCGCCCTCTTGTATTTATATATCTGTATATAGATAACCATGTACACGTTTGTCAGCACTGATGCCTGCCTGCATCAGTGATGTGTACGTAAAAGCATTCCTGGGAAGGTGCGTACAGACATGGGGGTTTGTAATGCTGCAGAAAGCAGCTACAGCGTGCAAAGTGCAGTTTAAGGCAAGGGCATATCTATTCTCCGTCTCTGCACCCCAGTCTCGGTTCCTCCACGTGCGTCTCCCTGCGAACGGCCACGCGTGAGCAGCCGTGTACGCGTGTGCCTGTGCGCGTCTGGGTGCGTTGAGCCGGAGCGTGGGGGGTGTGAGTGATGGGGAAGACGGAAGCATGTCACGACCACGCGCCGGAGAGCGGGGATTCGTGCAGCTGAGGGCATTTTCACATTGCTTTGCAAGCGGGTCACGTCTCCGAGTTTTCTGCCTAACAGGAATGGGGGATTTCTACGAAGATAATAAATCTAAGCTACCGCATCAGCCGTACACCCAGCATAAACCCAAACCTCATATTTTAGGGGCCACGTGCATCGTGAGTCGATGAGACAGGGATGGGTTGAGACAACGCTACTCATTTCAAGCGTTGACATCTAGCAAGGCAGTCAAAATATTTGTCCAGCCTCTGCTACAGGATTTTGTTATTCTTCCATTGAAACTATTGCTTTGTAAATCTCTCTCTCTTTTTTTTTTNTTTTTTTTTTTTTTTTTTTAAAAGCTGTTAAAGCTAAGCAAAGATTGCTATCAGGAGAAATGCCGGCTGGGGTGGTGCGAGGTGCGGGCTCTCCATTAGGTGGCATTGCGACTTTGGCGGTGCGAGAGGGAGAAAGGGGCGCCGGGGACTGGTCACCTTCTGCTGCCGGGGCACGTATTTGCACTGCAATTGAAAGCGTGTTTATCTTTTCAGCACTTGTTATATACTTATAGGACAATTTGCTTTATCAACACACAGTTTAATAATTTTATCGGGTAGGTTTCTGTATCAAGAATGAAAATCAGTGCTCTCCTGCCCTAAACGGTGCACGTCCTATCTGCTTTTTATGCAATTAGAGGTGTTATAAAAATAATTGGTTACTCTACAGCACTTAAAAACCATAACAATCCAACGTAATGTATAACAGATTATACGCAACCCTCCCGTGTTTTCTAAAGGCTCGAACACCTGATAATTCAGCCTTTATCTTGCGAGGTGCCTGCGCGCATTGGCAAATGAATTTTACACACTTCCAAATCGTGGGTATGTCGTATCCTGCACAGAGACACGATGACAGTAAGAGAAAACCACTTTCTTAACGTATATACCACAAATTGGTTTTGATCTGAGAGACTGTAGATGCAATTTTAAATAATAAAAACAGTTAATTTTAAAAAAAAAATAATTAACTATAAATCAATTAAGAAAAATACTTTTTCTACTCACAGTAACGTTTTGTGCATGGGAGTTCTGCTTTTACATCTCGTGCCCACATTTATTTTTTCAAATTTGAAAAAATCCTTCAGTTGTTAAAAAAAAAAAAAAAAAAAAAATCTACTTTCCTTGCCAAAGACAGGGATCGTTTTAATCACAAAATAATTAGCTTAATTTAATTTACACGGGTGAAATCTCATTAACTAAATTAGAGCCAGTCCCTTATTTACAATGAGGTTAGCAAGAGCAGAATCAGTCTCAAACTGTTTGCTATTGTTTGTTTTGTTTTGCTTTTTCCCCCTGACTTCTTGCTGTCATTTAATTTAAAGGGCAAACTTCACATTTATACTCCTTTGGGAAAAAACGTTCTAAAGAATTAAATCTGTATTTTAATCTCAAGCCACTGTGTTTAAAGAAGGAGTTTCCCCTGAATGGCTTTAAAACACCCTGATTCACAAAGACTGAACTGTGTGTTTTGTCAAAGTTACGACCGGTAAGCTGTATCGGAAATGTTAGCTTGTTAGATATATAGATATATATATATATACACGATGAAATATCTATGCATCCTAATGGCTAAACAGATTTTAAAGCATTTGTTTTGTTTTATCTAGAAAAAAGTTATTTTTATTTTAGGCTGTGAAATTTTCTGAGTCCAATTCCCCCCCCCCTTTTTACCTTCTTTACTGTTCCTTTCTTTCCCTGGATAATTATCTGAGCAAATGTTAAAAGTCTGATTTGTTGGACTTCTTAAATAACCCATACAGCTTTCCTGGGCTCTCATGGGAGGGAATATTCTGGATATTTTGACAACTGAAGTTTTCAAAAGCTTTTTTTTTCTTTTTTTTTTTTTTTTTAATGTAGTGGGCACATAATGGCACTTCTATTTGAATATGTGAGTCACTGATTATTAATAAAAAAATGCCGTTCTCGTGCCTTAGATTTCTAGACTCCAGCAATAATAAATTGAGTATTAATGTCCCAGATACATTTTAAAACGTAGGTTTTAAATACTTCCCCTGTAACATCTGCAAGAGCCCAAGAGGGTGAATTAACACCAACATCTGTATAGATATATCTGAAGAAAAGTTGCTTTGACTCTCGGGAGCCCAATGGGAACGTCCTAATCCAGTTCCGCACCAATTAAGCATGTTGATGACCAAGATTGTGTTTGCTTAAAGGTCATTTTTGAGTTGGGGGGGGTGGGTGTCCATAAGGTTACGTGGCTCGTTCCAGCAATTCGTGTCGTGTTGTCTAAAGTCGTAGAAACGCAAATCAGTTTTTTTTTCCCCTTGTATGACTTTGCAGCTAAAAGCCGAAGGGCTGGAGCCGGGGAAGAGAGCGACAGTCAGCTCAAACCAAACAAACGCAGCCGGAGCAAAGCGTGATTTCCAAAAGGAGCATTTAAAGTGACAACGGTGGTTAATTCCGCCAGGCTCAGCTTATTAGCACCTTCTGCCCAAAGGCACAGGCACGTTACGTTCCCATTTCAAGCGCCGTGTGACTTCTTTCATTATTTTCCCTTTTTATTAAGGTGCATTTGTTCGGGGATTTTTTTTATCCCCCCCCCCCGCCTCCCCTGAAGTAACCTCTGTCATTCGTCACCAATGTCCCAGCAAACTGGAATTTTTTGCCCTGTGCTCGGTGCAGTAACAAGGGTATCATCATCCTGAGCTGAAACAAAGCAGGACTTCATTTGGGGGGCAGAGGGACATGATAATCAGGGAGAAATCAGAGACCAGATCTTAAACTAGGAGAAATTGGTGAATTTCCATGAAAAATCAATGAGGAGCTGGAGTGACTTTTTTTTTTTTTTTTTCTTTCTCCCCCCCCTTTTTTTCCCCCGGGTGGAAGAAAAGTGATATCAAAGTCAACAACCTCAGAGCTTACCCCGGTCTGTGGAAATTTCAACGCACGTTACCTGCTTTTGACCTTTAGCAAGGGCAGCAGAATAAGCGGCGGGCAAAATGCTGGGGGAACGGCACGGCACCCAAACACAGTTTCTCTTTCATACGGGGAAATCGGATGGAAGAAATCGAAATAGATTTTTCTGTAACAGCTTGCAGCCAGAATCATCCCCTCTTAAAAACCAAAAAAAAACCCAACCAAAAAAACCACCAACCATACACAAACGGTCAACGGGGTGATAGTATTTAAAGCGTTTTTGCGGCTTTTTCTAGCACGATAAGGCCCCAGGTTTGATGGCAGCTGAAACTCCTGGAAAGTTCAGCAGAACAAACAAACAAAACAAACAAACAAACAGAAAGGGGATGTGTAAGCTCTCAGGGGTCAGGATACCCCGCTTGCCTATTCATCACCCAGTGCCGGCTCCTCTAGTAATTTTTAACTACATTTTTGGGTACTTGCGGGCTGCAAATTGTTTGGTCAGACTCCTCTTAATGAGAGAATCAAATACGCGCAGCGTTTAGGGGAGTAAAAGATCGTGGGATGAGGAGGCTTGAGAGATTCAAATTGTGGTCTTGGGCAATGACACAAGTCTAAATAAACGCTGAAAAACTCCGGGAAAAGTTCTGCACGGTCCTTCTAGTTAAAATAAAATAATAATAATAATAATAATAATAATAATAATAATAATAATAATAAAAGGCATGGAAGGGCCAAACTCTGCATAAGCTACCCTAGTGAAAATTACATTGCAGTAATGACTATGCGGGCCGGCTTTTAATAACATGGAGATGGCTACTCTGTATTTTTGCCTTAACGGCATGTCAGTAGGAATAGATGCCGGTGCATAATCCTATAGAAATACATATGGCTTTGCCTTTGTTTGGGCTCCTGGTGGATCAGGGCTTTGGGGTGGCTGCTTTTCCCATCACCACTGGCCCCTTTGAGGCATTTTCTTGCCTTATTTATGGTTTTGTTATAAAGAGATAGAAACCCCAGGCCAGCCGTGATGCTAAGTAAACGTGTTCGCATCCGCCTTCCCACCAGCCCGGGGAGGTGTTTCAACGCGAACGCTTCCGAAGCAGAAATCCCGTCCCAGGCAAAAATCTCCGGGCTTCCACGCGCAGCCGGCACGAATGTGGGGTGGTGGTGGGGGGGAAGTATTAGCTGATGAATGAAAGCAAGGAAAGTATTTTTGCCCATGATTAAAAAAATAAATTGGTTTTAAAAGAACATATTATATTTATTCAGTTTTGAGTTTGGCTGAGGTTTGTTATAAAAATAGTGCCGTAATTTTTTAAGAAACATTTTCTGTTTGGATAGATTAACTGTACACGCAGGCACTTTAGCTTTTGATTCCTTTCAGTAATATAGTAATATTCATTGCTGGCATCAAAAGCCGCTCTTAATATAAACAGTTTGGGAAATCTTCCATGCCAGGCAGATAAAATCTCTTTGAAATGTGGGACGGTGACGAGCGACTGTCGGGGCGTGCGATCCCCTCGCTGCCCTCCGGTCCCAGCAGAAGCTCATCTTCTCCAGCGCCCCTCTACAAATGCCTGGTGCAAAAAATGCGTTTAAGAACGGTATTGTTACTGAGCCAGTCGATTGCGATAGCCAGTGCTGTACGGGGCAAAAATAATACGGCGGTCAGAGCAATGCGGGGTCCTCCCTCTCCCCCTGCGCTTTTTCCATCTTGGCCAGCATCCGATGGCACCCAGCAGGACCTTGGCACATTCTTCCCAGCCCACCTTGCCTCCTCGGATTCCCCCAGGCTCTCCGTGAACTTTTTTGGCTTCCCGTGAAGTGTGGGAAAAGCCCGACTGAAGCCAGCAGAAGGGATGCTCTCCGCTTCCCCTCTGCGCTTGCCTCCGAAATAGCTCGTTGCACCCATTGCCTTTAATCTCGGTGCTGGGCAATAATTCCTCTGACGGCCTGGGAAACTCGTTTATAGCCAATAGTTACCTTCTGTCACTTTATATCTGTCAAATCGGGGCGAGATTCACCTGAGTTAAATTTTCATAGTCGACTGAAAATCCCCATCCACCTAAGCTGAGGCTGCGCCCCCGCGCACCGTCAGAGCCGAGTCGGCACAAGCGAAAATTAAAAAAGGAAAGGCAATAGCAAAACACTGAGAGAAACAAATATTTCTCTCCGTTTTCTCTGTCCGTGGGTTGTGGCGGAGGTGACCACCCTGGGAGCTGGCTGGGTCCAACCCGTCGGTGCCACCCGCACCCATCCAGCCCCCAGAGCCCCTTCCCAGCCCCAGCGCGCTTGGACATACGGGACTGTTACCGGCCCAGCTGCTGCTTCTAATTGTTTCTGCCTTGCACCACTCCTTTGTGAATCCTGCGGCTTTTCTGAGCTGTTCGTTTCAGTCCTTTGTAAAAGTTGCTTTTTTGGGGGGTTCTTTTTTCCCGTTTTGTAGTGTTTTTACTTCGGTGGATGCACTGCCAACACAACCGTGAACGCACCCAAAGTTCGGTTATGTTTGGTTAAGCAGCTCACTGCTCTTTTGACATTTTAATTTCATCTTNTCAAATTCCAGGATTTTGTGTAATTCAATTATACCTATCTCAGTTCTTTTCTTCTTTCTTGGGCTTTACTGAAGTGACACATAAGACTGTAGTTCTGTTTCTGAGAAAATTGAAATCGCCCTGGAGTTATCTGCATTTTTGTTTGCTTGTGTGCGCCCAATAATATCTTTTACGCTTTTTCAAAAGGAGGAAGTTCTGATCTGTTATTTCTTACGTGTTATTATTATTAAGCCGTGTTAACGGTGCTCCATCTTCAGAGATCAGTAATTCACTAGAGCAGCCGTGGTGATGATAATAGAAAACGATAATAGAATGATAATAGAAAAAAACATTAGGAAGCACCACCTTTTTGCATTAGCCTTCCTTGCCATGCTCCCTGTCAGCCTGCATCCCCTTCTCCACGTCTGTGAGAGAGAAATAACCTTGGGACTGGGAGAAATGTGTGTTTCTCATAAGAACGTGGGACAGGAAAGGCTTTTCTTTAAATTGAAAGCAGTTGGCTTCTGCAAGAGCCTTGAGGCAGAAACTCGCTGCCGATGGTGCATGTCAGCCCTTCCACCTGCCCGCAGGGATAATTCACTGGGGTCAGCATCAACCCCAAAGTCCTTATTTTTAATATTGCTCTAATATTGAGACCTGCTGCAAAGCTGTGTGCGTTCCTGCGGGGTCTGGCTGGCGCGGGACCAGGCTGGGTTTTCCTGGAGGCTGGAGAGAGCCGCCCCTGGCGATGGGACAGGTAATGAGGATGTTCTCCCCAGCGAGCACCCCACCTCGGGAGCTGGGGTCTGCTGGGAAATTGGACTGGGGTTTGCCCAGGGTGACTCTCCAGGAACTACCTCGGGCTATTTTAGGTGACGTGTTCAGCCTCCTTCTTCCATCCCGCCCATCGCAAGGACAGCTGCCATATGGCATTCTTGCATTGCAGCTCTGCCTACGTGAGCTGGTGATGCCCGGACGGACGGACCATTTTGGCTACTCCCTCTTGGAAGGGAGTTTCACCAGTTCTCTGCCGGAGATATATATCTTGAACTGAGATTCTCTTGCCCTGGACAATTCTTTCTTTCTTAGGTAGATGGGAGGTCTGTAACCCCCCAGGGAATAATGGGGGGCATCCCCACTTCTTTGTGCTCCAGTAACCCTCTGCATCCGTGTGCAGTGGTGGAGTCCAACGACGTTGGTGGTGCTTGCTCCCTTGGCATCTGAGGGTCATGCAACCTGGGAGCCCCGTCAACACCGATGATGTTGGTTTTACACAGCTTTGCTCGAAAATTATCAAAGCCAAGGATGGGCGTCAGTGCACATGGCTGGGCGCGCCGGGAAGGCAGACCTCATGCGCTGCGCAGGTGGATTGGTATGTGGAAAGGTCACACCTACCAACTTCTTAGGCCTCTGGTGTGAAAGATAAAGCCATCTGGTCACCATTTGACAGCTTAAATTGTAATTACACCATTTGGCCTATGAATTGCTGTGAGCCACTGTTTGAAGCTGCCGTGATTCAACTATTCCAGCCCTGAGATAGGGATCGAGTCATTCCCCAGAAGCTGAGTTACTGGAATTCATCTCGCTTCATCTTCTTGGCCTGCTTTTTACCTTCCAAAATTTATCTCTGCAGATCCTTCGTTATGATTGTGAACTTGGCAGCGGTTGTTTAGCGTAAATAATCACAGTCGCCGATAACCAGTAACACCTGCTGGCCCATTACCCGGAACGGGAGGAGAAGAGGGGCATCTCCAGCGAAATTCCACCGCGGCAATATGGAAGTGTTTAAAGGAAGACCTGCACCGCTCAGGGTAGCAGAGATCTGAACCTTTAAATTGCAGCCATTCCCGGCCTGACGATAAGTAAATAAACAATTCACAGCTGCATGGGCTAAACACAGAAACACATCTATCTCTTCCAGGCGTGATTGCTGAACAAGTAATTAAGTGCGAAATGTGAGCCCTCAATGTCAGTGTGAGATGATAAAGGTCTCCAGTTGTAAATTAACTGAACTCCTGCGAGCCCTCGATATTAACCCTTCAGGAGCCCTTGGGTGGCAATGGGTGCGTTAGCATGACTCCAGCGCAATTTGCATGCAATTATTCCTGACATTTGCCCCTGGGAATATGGAGCTGTTGTTTTAACAAATTAAAAAAACAAGTGAGGGAGTTGCTTTCTCTCTTCTCTCTGAGCTAGCACAGGGCACCCCGTAAGATGGGAGATGTAGTCCCAGTTCATGGCTCTGCCACGCTCGTCCATCACATTCCTCCTGGCGATAGCAGAGGTGTCACAAAAGCAAAATATGTTAAAGACTGTGAGCTGCTCGAGCGCTGAGATAAAGGGAACTGCTAACTCAGATGGGCAGATACCCATCGACTCCTTGAACTGAGTACACTCACCATGATTCATCTTGATAATAAGGATCCAGTGGATGACCGTAATTGAAATATCACCGTTTGTTAAGTCATTAATTAAGTCATGGGTTTGTTTTTGGTTTTGTTTTCCTTATTATTTCCCAGAATGAACAACTTGAAAGGGAGCTTACTTGTGATTTTACTTTGCATGGTATTTGACGATTTTTCTCAAGGCTCAGCTCCTGCAACGGTATGACTATGGTCAGTGTTCGTTTTCAGATGCATATCTCTAATTCTTTTAGCTCATAATGCACATAGACCCTTAAATGGGTCTGCTGGCTCCTTGCTAACTGGCAAATGCATGAGGTAGGCCCAATTTTGATCTCCCCACCAGCCAGTTTACACTGGGGATTAGCAGAGCCTCAACAATTTTGGTTTGGGCAAGCTCAGTCCAACCACAGTGTAATGTAGGAGAAGAAGGCGAGCAGAGGGAAATCTATGGCCATGTTTGGCAAGGTGCAGTTGAAGTCCAGGCAAGACTTCTAGAAATAATATTTGAACTATGGATCAACCCTGGGCCAAAGAGATGACAGCGGAGCCAGCATCGCTCTTTCTTTCACGTCATAGCGACTGTGGAGGAGAAGGACAGGAGACAGAAAGGAGGACATGGGCAGGAGAGAGCATGTAGTCCCATCTCAACCTCCAAAGGCAGACAAAGGAACTCAAAACCACAACTGCAGTTACGCTGTGGTCCGTTTTGGGCTCCAGACAACTTAGGACCAAGGTGAGAAGCCACCAAATGCAATGAAACAGAGGTAAATAGGTTGGGCTTATGCGAAAGATAATCTTTTATCTACTGGGCTTAGCACAGAAGTGACCCCACTGGCATTCAGCGTGATACATCCCAAGCTAAACAGATAAATCAAGAGGTTATGTTGTTGCACGCATGAGCCTGTTATGAGTATTTTAACTCTTGGACAAAGCTTGCTGACCTTGGCTTTTGTGCTGAAAGTATTTAATCCTTTTATTTATGATTCCCTCATGTCTCTCTCATCTTTCCTAACAGTCTCCACAGGTGAGTAGAAAGCAGTAGAAGGTGTTGAAATGAGGCTCTGGTGCAGCCGCAGTGGGTAAAGAC
The DNA here is from genome assembly GCA_013396915.1 of Stercorarius parasiticus. Taxonomy (NCBI): domain Eukaryota; kingdom Metazoa; phylum Chordata; class Aves; order Charadriiformes; family Stercorariidae; genus Stercorarius; species Stercorarius parasiticus. The sequence continues at coordinate 1,103,036 of VWZL01000149.1, forward strand.
AGGGCAAATAATTGAATCACTTTTTTTAAGGGAGTTTAATGAGTTTATGATGGGAACCGTTTGACCTAGTACCTGCCGTAGAAAGAGATACATCAGATGATTCAAGAGGTCCCTTCCAGTCCTAAGTCCTGCTTTCCTTTGACCATGGAAGACAAAGAAACAAGTACCTTGCTGCCTGTCTTGGTACCCTAGGGATACACTGGGCCTCTACCTACACAGACAGGGCATCTTCCTAAAATTTTTCTCCTTAAATGGGTCTACTTTCCCTGCCTTAACCTCGCTAACATGCCACCCTTTCCTTACTCCATCATGCCTGGGCATCGCTTTTCAGCCTCAGCCCAGGAATCGCACTCAGATCACTCCATAGTAAATTCTGATAGGAACCCAATGTGTTCTTGGGTTCACTGGGGAAGGCAGGAAAGCAGGGAGTGGGTAACAGCAGGGAGATGATACTTCAGCTTCTTTCTTGCTGAAGCAGATGCTTTGTCTGTGACTGGGCTCTTTATTGTGTGTCTATTCAGATTTTACTCACGGGCTCTTTTTTCTTTTCCTGTTCCGAAGAAAGCTGCTTGTATTTCACGGCTTTACGTGAAGCCACGGCAAAAGCCGTGCTCGAAATGCTGCAGCGGGGGTCTGCATGGCAGCTCAGGAAATCAGACACCGCACCCCTGGTGCATCTCGGCAGCCGGGCGCGCTCCAGCCCAGCCAGGCTGTGCCAGCAAAGAGGGGTGCCCCGGGGCTACACCACCGGTGGGGCAAACGGCAGATGGGCGCATCGGATAACCAAGCTAGGGATCTCCTGATTAACCAGAAGAACCGTATCTTTCCCCCTGTCCCAAAGTGCCTCTATAAAAAAACCCGCTCCATTTGACACAGTTGTTATTTTTTTTCCGAGCCGAAGCTCTGTAGAGGCACGGATCATCCATTTTAGGTGCTAGTTCCAGTGAGGGGCCCTGGGAACTGGGCAGGGAGACAGCAAGCTTTCAAAAACCAAGCTGTGAAGGAGCAAGAACACTCCTAAAATGTCCCTTCTAAAAGGGAGACTCCCTTTTGGGTTTAAAATGCTATCTTTGTTATCACCCTCGGCAACCTCTCTAGCAAAGAGCTGAATGTTATTAGAAAAGCACTGAGTATGGGTGGGAAGACAAGAAAACAAAAGGAAATGGAAGTGCTGGAAACTGATTTTCCATTTGAATCTATTCTTTTTTCTTCTTATTTTTTAATAAGACATTTTATGAAGTTTATTGCACTGCTTTCTATTTTCTTTTAGGGCGTGTTATCTTTTGCGACTTAGTTTAGACTAAAATAAACCTCAGTTACTAATTAAGGATAGAAATGGAAATCCAAAGATTTGCTTCTCATCAATGCCAAGCGGTAAATCCTTTAATGCTCTGGGATTTTGCTCCATAGCTCTAAATTTCCCATTGGTATTTAGTAATCTGCTGATTGCGTTTACTTTAATTCTTTGGTCTTCAGAGTTTTCATGTTGAGGCGCTCACTTACAGTAGCTCTGCGTGTTAAGGGCAATGAGTTAAAAGCTATAAGTTGGTTTCTTTTATTATTAAATTCCAGCTTTGTTTTTTCTATTGAGTTCCCAACTACTGTGTTATATCATACTAATAAGAGTTGTACTCTGGCTGGGCAAATGGCAACAAATTGCGGCGTCCTGTGGGAGCCATGACATCATTTTCAATTTGCTTATCTGAACTCCTTCAAAATAGAAGGGTGAGTGGCGAGCAACTGAGCTGCGTTTTCATTCTAACCCACCTCTTCTTGCTCTGACGTTATGGGAACGGTGTCACTGCGCGGTTTACACCCACCGGCTGCTCCCTGGAGGCCTCAGACGCACCTATCGCCATCTTGTCTAAAGGAACATAGGTGCTTAGTGATCCATAAGGCTCTTTTCCCATTCCCAAGGGCTAAGCAGTAGTAGTGGAGTAGGAGAGGACACCACTTCCTTTACTGCATGTCCCTCAAGGTTTCCTTGCAGGCTTAGAGGCACCACGGAAATCTTCCAGGCGGTTTTGTGATAGGGTCTCACAACCCTCTTGCTACTGGGATCAACAAGAATAGAGACTGGAGAAACGATTTGGAGCAGTTTAGATACCTTTGGCCATGTTTAGACTGAATTAGTTCAAGAAGAATTTGATTTTTTTTTTCCCCCTTTAGTTTCCCCATTCCAGATTGGACTGAAAAAGATGTTTTGTTTTCATGGGAGCTGAAGACAGGCCTCCTGACGGAGCTGGTCTAATCTTTGCTGTGGGTGCTTCTTTGCTTACGGAATTAGGACTGGAGGCAGGAATTTTAGAATTGGAGAGATACCATGACACTTTCCACTTTATTCGTATCCTCCTGAGTCAATAGTTTACATACAGAGCATCTTGGATAAATAGTTCCTAAATCATTAAGTGCTTTTCTAATTTAACCCAAACTGTTAAAATTTTCTGAAACCGTGTCCATCTCTGTCCCAGAAAAGATGATCTGGACATCGCCTCTAATAAATCACTCGGCCAGCTGAAATACGTTATTTTCCCTAGCTAAGCATCGAGCCATTCCGTCCGCTCTCATTTTGCAATGAGCACCTTCAAAGCAGGAGGGCAATGCCACTTTTTACAATGCCATTTTTGTCATTTACCTACTTATTGCACTTAATTCGGAGAATCAGTCATGCGCTGAAACCTGTACTTGCACTTTCTCACTTCTAATAAGAGTATACATTTAACAGATCCCTGCTCAGTCCAACCGCCCATGTAAGCATCTCCCCTCATCCCCCAGCCAGGATGCACCGATGTTCTTTTAAGCTTTGGCTGTCAGAATCTGGGTGGTTTAACTCTTTCGAGAAATTTGGGTAAACTAGGTTTGAAGAAGACATCTAAAGGTGTATTGTCTGAGTGATTTGAGATGACAAAATCACTTTGTCAGTGTAGGCAGCTGTTTGTAAAACCAGTGCCGTAAGCTCCTGGGCACCTGATACAGCTGCCTTGACAGTGCAAGTGAGTGAGGACCAAAGGCTCCAGCTCCCTGCTATGGGATAACATAACTGCATGAGGAAGACCTGTTTACATCACCGAGATAACCTGTTTCTTTAAAAATAGCAAGGTCAGGAAGGCAATAAAGCTGTCAGCATGGCAATCACAGCAGTGCTTGTGTTCCACCAGCCGGAGGGCGGTGGGGACGGTCACCAGGCTGGGGACCAGGAGGGTGGGAAATTCGCGACGAGGATGGCCACGTTTGGGTAAACAGAATTGTGGCAATATCAGAGTGCTATTATCTGCTGAACAGCTCTATTTGTGCCAATGATATTTCCAGGTTAGCTCCTCCTAGGCCCATAAAAATCTCCATTTTATTCTTTTTGCTGTTTTTTTTTTCTCAATGCAATGATAGATGGAGTGCCCATAAAACCTCACGGCACCATGTACGAAATCCCCAAGCCCCTGAGCCAGGTGTGGAGCAACTGGTCACCGAGCAGGCTTCCACCCAGTCCTAGGTTTGGCTCGTGCGTGGCTGTTTTCTGGTCACTGGGATGCTTCGCTGTTTGTTCACTGTGTAAATGAGCATCTGACTGTGGGAATATTTCACGCTGAAGCCCAGGCCAAGAATGGAAAACCATCAAATCTGTTCAGCTAAGCAGCCTTGTGAGGTACTCGCAGAGTCCAGGTGGGAGCACAGCCCAATATTTGTATTGTGTTCAGAGTGTGTGTTCTCAAAAAAGGAAGATATTGTGTAGGGTTCACATCCTGTTGGTGCATCGGACACGTTTCAGCTATTGCTGGTTTCCTTTGGATAGCGTTTCCTTTGGCTGAGTCTCCAGTTTAGCTGTCCTTGCACAATAAGTCATAGTGATGCAACTGATTTGGGAGCGACTTTTGGACACGAGTGTTTTGGGTCAAACTGTACAGCGTTGATACTGATTGTATATGCGCAAAGCAGTGTCTAGGAACACAATATTTCTTAGTATATCCAAAGAGGAACGTAGACTTGTGCCACCAATACCACATAGCATGGCTTTGTCCGTTAAACTGAGCAAGACTCCAAGTCTTCACCAACTTCTGTGGAAATTTTTGACTTTTAAGATATTTTTCAGTTTAAAACACCGAGAAAATGTTCAGGGGTTGAGTTCAGAGATGAGAAAGACCAAAAAGAGGCGTTAGCCTCAGGTAAGTGAAATCTGGTGGCAGCTAGTCCAGCTGCCACTGCCTTGCAGAGCTTTTCCCTTCCTTTGGTGGTGGTTCAGCATTGCATTCAGAATAGCTCAAGGCAGTCACAATCTAAAATTCCTGACAATTACACCCATCTTCTCTCATCCTGTCCAAAATCAAACGGATGAAAGAAATCCATTTGAATATGAAGCTTCAAATCCAGACTTCCATCACTGTTAAAAAGGGTTAGAGATGGGATGCGATTCTGAGCAATTGGACGGGATAAAATTGTGGTTGACCAGAAAATTTAGTTGCAACTCAAAGAAAACTTTGAGGGTTTTATGTACCTTTGTTATTTTGCATAATATTTTTCTGTGCCGTCACATTTACTGGTTTTGATGGGGACCATAAACAGAACTACCGTGAAACAAAGCTATTTCCATGGAGTATTTTTGTTTTGTACCGGGGAAGGGGGGAAAAAAGAAAGCCTGTTCTTGTACAATTTTCATCTCAAAAAGAAATCAGAAAAAAACATTTGTGTGTGCTTTTCTAAATAGAATAGCTCATCTGAAGCTTGCCCGTCACCAGGTCCTAATTACCCATTCATGTTACAGCTAATTACATTGATTCTCCATAGGTGAGGTGGACTTCTAAGGCAATGAAGGAATTTAAACAGAATGATTTTTCAGTTTTGGTTCTATTTACAGATTGTGGTATGTCAATTTGAAGAAAAGCCAGAATCTGAAACTGAAACGCTAGTGTTTTCTTCTTGCTATAATTGGAATCTTTCAAGACAAGATTCCAATGTTTGAAGGTGTTCGCTGCAAGGTTTTGGTCCTTTCCCATCAAGTTTTCAGTGCTGATGTATAAAGCATTAAACTCGATGTTGGCCGGCTTCTTCTTCCATTGAACTCAACAGGGATTTTGTTCTTCGATTTCAGGCAGAGCGCAATCAGGCCAATGCTAAACACTTTTGGCTGTCCAAAAGACACTGTGGTCCAGAAAACCTGCTTTGGATCTGCAGGCTGTGCTTTACAGGTATTCCTGGCTTTTCTTAAGTCATCGGTAAAGTGCAGTCTTGACCGAAAATGAGAATTTCTCTCTCAGTTGGACAAACTAGCAATGGTGACCTGAAACACTGCTGCACTTCGGTGCTTCTTGGGAGCAACCCTGTTTGGGAAGGGAGTTGAATGCTGTTAATTTTTGTGATGATAAAAAAAAATTAAAAAAAAATCTTTTAATGAAGGGATGGGTTTGGCCTATAACTCCTTTGCCTCAGGGACCGGGTGTGAAGTGAAGTAGCATGGGTTTGCCATGCTATCTGTAAGGGCGTGAGAAGAACTGTGTTTGTACCTCTGCCAAGCTGTTCCCTGCTGGTCTTTAAGAAACCAAGTCGCAAAAAGCTCTTTCCTGCGGAGTGTTGCAAGGACTGTCTTGAATTTGGCTTCAGAAAAAGGTTTAATTCATTTTTTTATCGGGGTTGCTTCACACTGCTAAAAAAAAAAAAAA
>VWZL01000149.1:1108697-1278970 GCA_013396915.1 Stercorarius parasiticus
AAAAAAGAATTATATGCATGTATTGCATGGGGCAGAGGACCCACATCACTTACAGCGATGGTGATGGGGTGGCAATTACTACGTGCTAGAGCAACAAGTCAGCATTATTTTAAATCCATTCTTTCATCCAATGCAACAGTAATATCTTCTGGACAACAGATTTTGGAAAAGTTGAAATGTTTGCTTTACAAAACAGACATAAAATTTCTCCTTCAAGGTGCTAAATTTGTGCTGAGCTGGTCCAAAACACGACTGCATCTGGCTATGTCTCGTGTCTGCTACTAAAAAAATGTCCTAAATTCCAGACAACCTCTGGGGCTTTGAAATAAAACTCATTAATCCTGCATTTGAATTTAATATTTGAAATTTTATCCTAATCTTTTTTTCTTCCACATGAATTAACTTCAGAAAACTTGGAAAGGAACACAAGGGTGGGTTTTTTTTCTTGGGTTGGTGTTTTTTTTTTTCAGAGAGAGAGAGAGAGAGAGAACATTCTTAACAAAGGGTATAAAATTAAACTAGATTTGACCTCTGCCTTTAGCAGATTTTCCACCTGGTCTGTGCAGGAAATCAACTTCTATATAGCAGCTCTTTCATAAGGAATAACATGCATGAGTCTGTAAGTGACAGTTTTTCTTGGGTGGACAACAATGTTAGTTACTTTTTATGATTAATTGATAAATGTTTTGATATGGTGCCTGGGCGCTGAGTCAAAAATCACTCTAGTTAGATGATCCAACGCTCGGGAAGCTGAGCCAATTACAGCTCAGGCACAGTGAAAACAATTCTAAAATATTTGAGCCTAAAAATGTGCATAGTTGTTAAGGAATCTTACACGTGGGTGTATGGTGGTATCCTGAATTACAACTACTTGGTGGGCCAATTTCTTGAGGAATGCAGGGATGTGCAGGGATTCGAGACTCTTGCATCTGTATTTCAAAAGACTTGGGAAAACAGAAGAACCACATGGGCTCTTGTGGCTGGGCACGTGCTGAGGAAAACCAGATCGTGGGCCAAAATGTACTTTTAGTCCCTCGGGTTACACAAATCCCTTTGCTTTTTTGGGAAGGCTTTAGGTTTCAAGTCTCCTTCTTCCCTTGACTCCTAGCCTTCTCCTCTGAGCTTGCTTTTTTCTTTTTCAAGCTCCAGAATTTACTTTCTACACCAGGCTGCCTACCTTGTCCTCATATTTGCACCCTGACTCTAGCCCTAATGTTTTCTAAATGATCAGTGAGAGGTAGGATTTCATCACGTCTGTGACTATAGATCAGGTTACCACTACCAGTGGGACTGCCCGGACTCGGAGGTTGTGGGCGCATCCCAGCATCGGTGCAAACCTACACTAGACACAGCTGCTTCTTGTCATGGAGGTCCTCTAGAAGAATAACCTACCTTGCAATTAAAGGCTACTTTCTCAGTTTATTAGGGGAAAGAAAAAACACTCTATTTTTCTTTCCACAGGTAAGTGAATACGGAGGCATTTTTTGAGTGGGATTTTGAGGTCATCAACTCAAAAACCATTTGGAAAATTCCTTGTTGCAGGTTGCTAATGACTTTGTGTGTGACACACTGCCAGCTGTTCTCAACAAAGCCAGTGGAAACAGAATATCTGTCTTCTTTCCTGGTTCCCCAGCCTTCAGTACCTAACCTGTTACATGGAGGTTTTGAGGGATGCATGCCTGGGTTTCAGTGCCACCACAGATCTGGAAACTGGGAGGCAAACTCTGAACTTTAGAAATCTCTGTGGTTATTAGCTGCTCATCGTAGACATCTGCATTTCTCATGCAAGTATCTGATCCTACCCCAATCATCTTATCGCCTTCCATGGATTTTTATTCCAAGGCGAAGACCAGGCATCACTTTAGAAAAATTGCCTGATGGATACAGATACTACTGGAGGCTATTTCATATCTAAGGCCATGAAACCCTGCAGGGCTTAGATCTGGATATCTATTGAAGGTGTTCAAATAGACTTAGACCTAGATATTACTCCATCTTCTTATGACCCTTGGCTTTTCTGATACTGCTGTGTCTACAGAAGGAGGTAAGGAGAGCTGAAGAACATCCTTTCAAACAGGAGAGCATCCTTCCTGTCTGTGTTTTACAATGAAGATCCATAAAGAAGGATGCTTCTTCCAGTCTGCCATGTGTTTAAAAATGCAAGTTTTCCAGTAATTCTCTCATTTCAAGTACCTACTGAATGGCATGATACCCCCTTCCCACCCTCCCTCCATCCCTGACACTCTGTTTTGATCCCGACTGCTGGATCTAAACACACTGCTGCTTTCACTTTGTTTAACACTGGAGGATTTCATCCTTGCTGATATGAAAGGAAAATTTCTAACAGCATACTGTAAGCTTTACTGCTCGTGACTCCTTAATCATGGGGATTTTATTTCATGTTAAGCTAGCAACTGAACTCTTCTAATAAACAGAGTAAAATCTAATTAGGCTACTGGAGGGGAATAGAAGAATTTATACTCCTCCAGACACGCAGACATTAGAAATTCTTCCTCAAACATACACACAGGCTTCCTGGCAGCCGTCTCATTCAAAGAGTGGCTAATGATCATACTAATTTGCACTTAGCTGATACTGTTAGGAGTTCCTTGCAGATGGAAAATATACTTCTTTCATGAGATCATACAGGGTAGCATGGCCTTGTGGATTGTGCATAGAGAAAAAGAAATCCCAGTTTCTAATCCCATGGCTCACACTACTTGCTGTGTGGTCTCTCTTTCTCGGTTTCTCCATGCGCAATCTTACTTACCCGGCTCATACATGGGATTGTGATGATTACTCACTTATTTGGCTGTAATGTGTTTCAAAAGCAGAAGGCACAATTAAAGCGCTGAAGCACTGTGATTAGAGACTCAACGGCACCTCCAAAATACATGTATAAGAGACTGACATCAAAGATGAATTTGGCTGGTTTCTTGTCTTCGTTTGGCTCATAATTTTTTCAAGTATTGCTGGCGAGAGTGCTCAGAAAGCAGGAAAGCTGTGCCCCATCCAGCCTCGGGGGAAACCGACCCCCGTGCAAGGGGGCACATCTTCCCACTCAGAGGCCATTTTGCCGAACTACACCCAACATGTCAGGGATATCTCCACACACATAACGTTTCCTGGCCTACAGACCCATGGTCCATCCAAAGAGGTGATGCCATCTCAAAGTTTTTAACCCTTACAACCAAAAGCAACTCATCCAGCCAGTGGGTTCAAGCTTGGTGTCTCTGCTAATATGGACTGGGGTTGATGTATCGTGCCAGGGGAAGAGAGTCCTCCAGCAGATTTCCTCACAGTTCCCTGCAAAGGACAGGTCAGAAGTCCCACAGCAGCCTCAGCTGCCCAGAGAGCCTTGACATCGTGAACCATGAGATGTATGGCCAGAACTGGCTGTACAAGTGTGGACACAGTGGAGGCAACAGGTAAACCCAAGGCATGCAACCCCACCAGGAATGAGTGCTCGAGGCTTCTCCTGAGCCCGCGCATTTTCCAGTAGCCTTTCTTCAGCTAGAGGGCTGTCATCTCCTTCTCCAACACTGTTTAGCTCTTCCTATGCTGCTTGTCAGGATTGTTCCGATAAAACCATTAGTCATTTCTTGGGTTTGAATGAAGTGCAGGGAGACAATGAAGCAGTAAACATTAAAATAAGACTGGAATAAAACCTGGGGTTTGTTTATAAGTAAACAGGACCTGACCCAGCCCTTGACAACCTCAGGAGACATCTTTCCATCAGTCTAGTGGATATTTCTATCTATAGGGCAGGGTGCCAACCAGCTCTGGCCCCTGGAGAAGTAAGTGGTTCGGGAAGGATTCAAGTCCCGCTGAGCATAGATTTGTTCAGGGACGGGTGTAGCCCAGGAGTGGGAGGAGAAGACCTACCTTCTCCGATTTCAGATTTTTAAAAATCATCACAAAAAAAAAAACCCAAAACCCAAAAAAAACCCCAAAACCAACAGCCCTGCAGTGGGCTGAAGCCGATGTATCTTTTTATAATACAATGAGTTTTTGTGAAATGGAATCGCTGGCCTGAAACCTGGAGGCATTGCGCGGTTTTAGCTTATATTTTATTCAGGCAAACCTCCAGTTGATGTGAGAGAGCACTGGGTCATATTAGGATTTGGCCCACAAGGGCGGAGGAGAGCCAAGCTCAGAATGTCACATAAACATATTAGCTAGAGCCTTGGCTTTCTCTGAGATCCCAGGATGGAATAGGGCTGTGATCTAGTCTTCTGCGAGGCATACAAGGAGGTTAAATTTGTCCTGCATAGAGCATTAAGAGAACAGGATCCAAACATCTGCACAAGCATCTGCATCATCTCTTCCTCCTCCCTGAGATGTCTGGAATACAGTCTTTTTTTGTGTGACAGGTAGAAACTGAGCTAAAAACTGCGTAACCTGTTTCATGTGGGTGAAAAAAAATAAAAAATCAAACCACGGGTTGCTCATGCTGAAGTCGAAAGCGTGTTCTTTCTGGTGATGAGGTATGAAGAGGGCATATTGTTCATTTAAACCACACTCTATAGTTTTTGCAGCAGCAAAGTATTTTTGAAAGTTTGCAGCTGTAGTAGGAATTCCCTGGAGCTTAGCCGTCAGTTTTCTGCCAATCAGAAAGCTGAAGGCACTCCGGTTTGGGCTCCAAAAGTGACATTTTAGCATTACACGTCTTAAATGTGGAGCGGTTTCGAGAGAGCATCCTGACAGGTTTTGAACTCTGAAGAAATTATTTTCTGGTGCCAAGCTACACAGTCTGGGAAACGCTGCACGCTGCACGCCACACTCGCTCACTGTATGTCTGCCAGAAACCAAAATATATATTAAAAAAAAAAAAAGTATAAGAAATATGGCCCAGGACTAAAGTTTGCGGGCACATTTCAAGTAGGAGCTCTCTCTAACATTTAATGTATTAACTGCTCTCACAGCCATAAGAAGTTGGTATAAGAGGGGGTCCATGTACATGTATATCACGTAGCAACACCATGGAGAAAAGGAGAGAGGAAGGGCAGGAAAGGGATCACCTCAGATTGACCAAAAACCATCTACAGTATGGAGGAAATGGTAAAACTTGGGCCATTTCACTGTAACTCTATTAACTTAATGAGTTTAAAAGTGACTTTGCGGTGGTTTCTGAAAGGGAAAACATGGGCATCTGAGAAGGTGTAGATGCTAAGGCACTGATGTGGGACCCATGCTTTAGGGAACAAGAATACATCAGCATGTCACTGCTGTTTCCACAAAATGGTCAAAAGGAGGAGACTGAAAGAAGTTGAGAGTTACTTCTTCCCCAAAAAAAGAATGGTTATGAGATGGAAAAAAATACATTCGGCTTCTTGTAATTCCTTTATTTAATTAGAGTAGAGAAGAGCTGGGAGAGAAACGGGCGATGTTTTAAGACCTTTAATAGAGTTATAAGAATAGATCATCTTTATTTAAGGCCTTGGGTGAACCAGTTTGCAGTAACTAATTTTAGCTGGTCAGACCAGGAGCTGCACTGCCGTGGGCAGATTCATCTCCAGGGGTATCACTGAAATGTGATTGATTATGTCCACCAGGTTTGGAAACAACTCCCCCGTGGGGAATAGCTCGGATGTGGTTCTCATACCTCTCCTTAAGGGCCCTGCACTGGCCAGGACAGAGCCAGGACACCAGGTGAGAGGACCTCCGAGCTCAGCCCCTTCTGATGTCCTTGCATGCAGGAGGCTTAATATTTTAAAACACTCTGTCATGGATTCGATGACTTTGGCCCGGTACCTTCTGTTTATTGTTAATAAAAGTCAATAGAAGTGTGGAAAAGTACAAAATGTCAACCTATGACCTTATGAAATCCATGGCAGTAGAGAGAAAAGAAAGAAAACTCACCCTTTGGTACGTGCTTTGTCCCTCATGCTGTGTTGGGATCCAGAAGTAGAAGTCTTTTCTGGGACTTAGAAAGTCAAGAATGTTGTCTCTCTTTGTTTTCATTACGGTTGGTTAAATCCTTAGGCTCCTGTTAACACTGAACTCCAAGTTGATTTTCTGTTAAAACGCTGAAACCTAATTTTCGTTTAACAATTTTCTGTTTGAGGCCAACATCAAATTAGTGTGCTTTCCACTGGCAGACCCCAGTAATTTGGTAGGCAGGAGGCTCACACATACTTAAGTTATTCAATACATTTTGTTATACTCCGTACAAAAAACCTAGTCAGAAAAGCCTGATTTATGATATTCCTCAGGTTTCCTGTTACTTTAAACCACTAACATCCTATGGCCAAGCCCTTCATAAGCAGCCAGCACATCTGGCCCAGAGCGGTTCTGTCGCCTATCGCCAAAATCCCATATTTATAATCAAGACATAATAGAAAAGAAAGAATTGATTATGATGAAAAAGAAGAAAAACAAATTGAAATAGAAAAAGGCAAAGTTATCAGTGGACAATCAGTAGGATTGGATGTTTTTTTCAAAACGTATGTCCCAGAGAAACGGGAGTGCGCAGCATATTGAGCAGGCAGATTAGATGCGTGCAATCATCTCTTCCGGCCTAATTATAAATTACAGAAAGCTCTGATTTTCCCATTTCACACATTTTTAACGTCGATTTTGTTTCTCATTTCTACAGACAAACCACACGTGGCTGAAGCCAAAGCTGCGCAGTCCATCTGAAATCCCACCAACTGCAATTCTGCAACTGCTTGTAAATAAGTGAGTCTGCGCCTCGCAAAGTGTTTTTTAGCTGGTCTCCTTAGGGGTTTGAGGCTTACGCAACCATTGTGTCTGTGTTGTATCTGCGTATCCCTCTGTCACATTCGATCAACGAGCCAAAGTCTCCCAAAATATTAACTTCCTATATGTCTCATAAAAATAATTAAGAGGCAGAAATTTGGTTTAATGTCCTCCTTGAAGGGAAAGCTGGAGTGCACGTCCATGCTGTAGAAATCAGATGCAAATCCACAGGGCAAGCAATTAAGCTCACAGCACAAATCCTTAATTTTTCTCATAAAGCTACATGCTTAAAAACTAGCTGTATAAACAAGAGAGTAGGAAGACCTGCAAGTTGCAGACTGGTAAAGGCTGTAAAGTCAGGCAGTGGTTTGGGGGTGCCAGTACGTACAGACTGGCATGAACATGAATTTAAGTTGCACGTACTCCTAAAGGGCACAGGCAAAGCTGGCCACGTTTTCTTCCCTGGAAGACGCATTTTGCAGACATTCATTTTTTTCTGAGGGAGTCATAAAAGAAATGTATTGATGATAACGAACAGATTCTCAGGCGTGTCAAACCCTGGAAGACTGCTATGGAAATGTGAAGAGCTGCAGAGGTTCAACGTCTTTGAAAATTCTGATCACCGAATATTTCTAGTCAGCTTCCTCCGCCGAAGGGATATGAAATTTTTCAAATCTGTGCCAAACTCTGACGTTCACGAACTGTTTCTCAAGTGGATTTGGATGATGTAACCAATGACCATGAAACCCGCCTCCACTTTCTAAATTACAACTGGTTTAGACGAATTTCTAGACGGACAATACAGTGAAAATGTGAAAGACTGTATTTGTTCTAAACCTTATTATGCAGTTGCATTATGACACACAAAAGTCCCTTTGGTAACACGGCATAGTCTAAAGCAACTGCGTGTTCACACATGAGGGATCCAACGGTTTTGCCATTTTATTCTTAATTATCCCTGGTGGATAAACCTGTTCAAAGACTGAGCCAACTTCTCCATCCTCAAAACCAATGGAGCAATGCTGATTTACGTCAGCTGCAATCCTTGCCTGCTGTTTACAGAATAGTTATCAATTAATTTCCTGCATAATTTCTCCAGAAACACACTGGAAGTGCAGCCTGACTTTTTTTTGGACCTCCAATTCAGCAAGCGTCATGTAGAAAATTACTTAAGCATGTGTTTAACTGCAAGCAAATGGTTTAACATGCCTTTGAGCTTCAGATATGCGTTCGAGTGCTGTTAAAACGGGACCTTGTGGGCAGCATCCACCTGGCTTTTATGTTCACTCAAGATGATCTTCGCACGACTGACAGAGGACCTACCAGCTCTTCATAACAATGCCTCTCGTTGCTTCTTTTGGCAAGAATTTTGCAAGTGTATCTCAGAGGAATTAGATCACAGTCAGTCCCACCTTAACTACATATTTGCTAGCTGAATAAACAGGATGAAATTGGACCGACGGTCACGTCTGCTGGCAGAATTGAATGCTTTCAGTGCCGCAGAGACTGATTCCAAGCGTGCAGGGTATTCAACCAGCCTCTCGCATCCCAGGCTTTGCCCTTTGCCAAAATGACATCCCAGCAAATGTTTTCGGTGCTGCCCTCAACATTGCTACCAACACTGCGCCAACCAGAAAGACAAATCCATTCACATTTTAAATAGCAATCTCAGCAATACTAATTGCACAATAAAAAAGAACTTGTTCCAAGTATGCAGCCAGCTATTTATTTGTGTTCAGTTATGAGTCATAAATCTTTAATTTGACATTTAAAGCCCATTTTAACAAACAAGGTTGTTTTTTTTTTGTTTGCGAAGTGCCTAATCAGTTGGGCTTTCTGAGCTATTTAAGCAGCTCTGAGAAATGCAAAGAATATTTCGCTGCACGAAACGTAACTTTTCCCCATGTAAGCCATACCTGCATTGTTCCTTTATTACGTGAAAGGGCTCAAAACTTTTTTTCTCCTTTCAGTGTTGTTTTTAAAGATAAAGAGAAAAACAAAACGGGCTCAAAATTAATTTTAAAGATATCTGACTTCATGAACAACTTTCTGCGCCTTCATTCATACCACTCGTCCCTTCCTGTGTACGCACTTCTGAACCACGTGGGATAGTTCTTGCAAATGCTATATTGGCTAAGAAAAAGGAGAAAGCTGCAGTTAAACCGTGGTGCTGAGGCCAACATGCTTTCTGACGCTGTGATTATTTTTTTGGGCTGACCAAACAAGGCACTTAAGTTTTAGTTCCACAAGCAACAGTATTTGCAGTGCGTATTGCTAATTCAGTCACGCGTACATATTTGAGCTGAATATCTTTATGTTAGCTTCTGGTGTCCCAGTTCCCCGCTTGTGAGACAGGGTCATTTCATCTCTCTCATTAGGCAAATACATGTTTAGAAGCAATGAGGTATTCAGATATTGTTGTAACGGCGAGCTAGAAAGAATCCCGTATTGTTAAAAATTCTATCTCGGGTTGCTTAATCCCGTAAATAGATGCAGAAGTAAGTAAGTACGAAGAAAAATCTCAAATTAAGTGTTGCAGTCTTGAGCATATTTCGCCCTAGTGCCCAAACACACATTTGCATCTATGAGTGAGTAGAGTGCACGTACAATTAATGATGCCGTTCACGGAGAAAGGTGGTCAGGAGATAATTTCATATTCTCTGTATGGGCCAAAACTGGACACTTTTATATCGTTGATAAATGTAGAATGAACATTTCAATACAAACATGGGGTAGCACACTTATCTAAAACGGTTGTCCTTGGTCTTTATTGGTAGAAGATGCACTATTAATGGAGCCAATGAGGCCACACTCTCCTGTCTCCAAAGCTACGACAGCCGTGAAGAACAGAAGCATCTAAATGACCACTTGAAGATACCGAGGTAAGAAGAACTTGACTTAAGGGTCTAAAGAGAATCTTATCAGTCGGGAAGGACTGATAGAGGAGGATTGATGGCATTCGTGTGCTTCCTGGTAATGACCTTTCTGCAGCCACTGCTTTGCTTTCACAAGGGCCTCGGTAGCCCAAGAAGAGTGGGACTATTGTTTAGATAACTGTGATTTTACTTCTTCCTTTTATTGAAGGATTTAAAAAATTTAAATCAGTTCTAGTGGCAGATCTTGCATTGGACATAAAGGACGCGTACAGACCAGGTACAAGAAAACAGTGCTTCTGGAAAATTTCTGCAATTGAATTTGTTCTTTACACCGTTGATTTCCTGCCATTACACCGATAAATCTGGTCCTTAGTGTTTACGAAACACTTTCAGAAAGCAAAACTGTATTCTGAAGTTAATTATCATTATCTTATTTATTTATTTAATCAAAGGATTCTCTTGCTTTGTCTTCATATGACGTCTGTACGTAAAGGAGTGTGGAATTAAGGCACATGCAAGGAATTTCAGAAAATGTTATATGTAATTAAAGATTTCTGACTAGTACTGGTGCATCAACCAGGGCCATCCCGTACTGGAGCACATTTCAGCATCAGTTTCTTCTTTAAATTCTCAATTTTCCCTGCTTTTCTTACTTTACCATAGATTTTTGTGGTATGGTTTTACTTCTTTCCTTTTTTATTTTTAATAATACCAATAAAAAAGCAAGGGGAAAAAAAAAAATAATCTTCACTGGAAATATTTGAAATATTCTCCACTGGAAAAATCATATCCTGTAATAGATGGATAGTCATGTAAACACAGCTCTGCCTAGCACAACAAAACCAGCCTGGATTCACGGGTGTGACTTCAGAGGGCATAGCGGGGAGGCGGGAGGACTTTTTGCAGGCGATAAATACGCCAGGTTTGCACCTCTGGGGATGCCGGTTCCACTTTGGGCTCTGGTTGGGAGGGAAAATAAGTATGGTGGTCTCATTAGTCCTCATTACAAAAATCGACCGCGTGATTTGGTCCCGTTGGCAGCCCTTCGCTAGATAAATCCAGGACTAGAATAACAAGGGTTACTGCAAGCTAGGCTTGAGGTGCGTTGGCAGAGAGGGGAAGTTTGCACAAAGCCTGGCTGTACCGAGGCCAGTGTTAACAGTCTCTTTACTTTCATTTGGTCTGAATTCACTCATATATTTGCAATCAAAACGGTTTTAAAGTCCTAAAAAAAAAAAAAAAGGTGGAGGAGAGTAAAAGAGAGACAGAGAGACAGCTTTTGAATTGTAAAACATATAACAGACCCCGCTCCCGACAAGTTTTATTGCTGTTCGACTAAATCCCTCAAGTCTATCTTTAAATTATCTGAATTAGAAAAGATGTAAAACTAATCAGAATACTGCCGTCTAGATACTCCTTCGTCTGAAATACAGGAACTTTATCTTCTGGTAGAATCATCACACGCGTTATCATAGAATCAGAGAATCATAGAATCTTCATGGCTGGAAAGGACCTTGGAGATCATTGAGTCCAACCATACACACACCAAAAAAAAAAAACCACCACCCCCAAAAAAACCCCCTACAATCTCTGTCACTAGTGCATGCCCTATCAGTATTTATCAGTTATAAATAACCTTTTATAAATCAAGTAGTTTGCGTTTCTTGAAAGACTATATAGTCACAGTATTTTTTCCCAATTAAGCCATTTCAACATTTTCATCTCAGCAAATTGCGGCTACAAAAAGTTCCCTGGATTTCTTAAGCATTTTGCAACGCAGTTTGCTACACACCGCATCGGAACAAATTCGGGTGTAGGTATGTATATAGGTGTCCCCTCTCTACTTCCCCAGAGAGTCTCAAACGAGCCTGATATTCGGCTGATGTAAATCAGTGTTGTTCCAGATACTTTTAGGCATGATATACTGCATTAAATCAACAGTCAGCCTTCTACAGCCAACTCCATCACTATGCCTGGTTGAACCCGTAATTAAAGTCTGTGTTGCTCAGGAGTCGGTACCCAGCAGCCTCGGAGGATTAATTAGGTCTGATATTTATTTCGTTTGATACGAAACCCAGATGTGTGCAGTTAAGCCAAAAACCATAGGGAGAGCCATCCTGCTTTTTTTTCCAGTGGCCAGAGGAAAAGCAGTGTTGCCCACCCAGAATTAAAGGAGAGAAGCAAATAATTATCATCATGGAACAATTTGGCAGCGGCGTGGTTTCATAATCTGCTAAGCCACTTTACCTGCCTGATTATGAAATAAATCAGATGACCTCAACTTTTTTTTTGTTACCAAGTATTGTAAATATATATATATGTGTGTATGTGTGTGTGTGTGTGTTGATTTATTTGTCTGAGAGCTGGGAAGAAAAATATGGAGGGAATACTCTTGCCCTCTATGGTTATAGAAATAAATCAGCTTGATTTCACTTTAAGTATATGTTCTTCAGAGTGTTACAAAAATACTTGTCCATTCAGTAAAGGGCTTACCTTATAATTAATTAATAATACTGGAAAACAGATAGTGAAGCCACTCTAAATCATAAGCAAGTGTAGTACTACTCTTGGTTCCCACTCTGGAAAGGACATCTCCAGTAGGAGAATGTAGTTCAGGTTTTATGCTTAGAAAAAGATAGGATTTGGGGCATTTTTGATGTTGAGCTTTGGGCAACCCTCTGGCACTACTATCTCACTCAGAAAATTCACCGAATTGGGCCAGCATCAGAGGAATTCACATGAACCATGAAACACCTTCATATGATATCAATTTGTGCAGCATTTCTTATTTGGCCTTTTCTTTCAATGGGGAAAACGATCCACTCCCATAGATAATAATTCTGAGTTTTTCAGTATAAAAAGGAAAGCAGCAAAAAGAGGTGTGGTTTCGAACCTTCAAACCAAACCTAATTTTTGGTGTGCGTTATTTGTTCCCAACCTGTGCCTCCCCTTCTTTTCCGGTGATAAAATGTAAGAAGTAAATCTACAGGAGTAGGGATCGCCCAAAAACAAATGCTGAAAAGAAATACGGAAAGATCAGACACCATTATGACATTTCTCCCCTTACGCTAGGCGAAAGAAAGCTCTGAACATTTTCCAAGCAACATACGAAAATTCAAATTTTTTTCCTAATCATTTCTCTTAGTCCTCTCTTGTTGTGTACCTGGGTATTGATTCAGAGTAATGAGACTCTCACTGATTTCACCGAGTTTTGGACGACATCCCTAGGAGAGATTCGAGCCAGTGATCTAATGATAAAAGACTGGAAAGCCCATTCCTTTTCCCTGATGCAGCTAGCCGGCGTATTATACTGGAGATATGCAACATTTTTCCCCTCTGAATAATTTCTATAGAACTTTGTGATTAGTTTTTCCCTCTTTCTCACTGACTGCATCAGTGTATTTTACAGTGTCTTCATATATTTTGGTTTACAAGACAAAAAAAACAGGACTAGAAACCAGTAATTTTTTTTTTTTTTTTTTTTTTTTTTTTTTTTTTTATGTTCTGATATTTGGTTTTCAGGTAGACTGTCAAAAGCAGGCTTTTGCATATTTTCCTGGAGCGTTTCCTCGCTTCTTTGCAGCTCGTTAAGCTCCATTTTTTTTTTGTTTTTGTTGGGGGATTTTCAACCCATCTATGGGGCATCTCGCAGGTCCCCACAGCTCCAAAAGTCAGCTGAAAAAACAAGCGCGCTCTTTTCAGCTCCTCCAGTCGATGCAAGACGCATCAGGACTCAGGCAAAAGCCGGGGGAAAAAAAAAAGGCAAACCCACTGTATTTGGAGCTGGGAGCAACTGCTACTGGGAGGTGTCCTAGTCCTCCTCCCCTTCCAGGTTCTGGAGAACATCAGCCAAACTGACCTCAGCGAAGGGGTACACCGGCCCTCTCCGCTCTCCCCAGGTCTCTGCTACGCTTAATACTGTCAGAAAAGTCTCCAGCAAACATTTGTAATTGCCGGGAGAAAGAACACTGCTGTCTTTATTTTTTCTAACTTGACATCTATCAAATTTAGTTTAAGTGTTCCCCTGGGTCAGTCGAGTTGCTGAGCTATAAACTAAAAATAATTAAAATAAAATATTAAAAAAACCTCAAGTCTGCTTGCCAGGAGCGTATCGTTGGGAGTTAACAGCTCTCAATCATGTATTTCAGAGTGTTAGAACAGCTGAAATAAGACAGGCAGGCTTAATACAACATAAACCCCTAATTCTTTGATGTTTTGATGCTACAGGCTTGATTCTTGCACTTCAGGACAAAACTGGTTTCCGCGACAGGAATTCAGAATCGAGACGCGTATTTTTTTTTTTTTTTATTGCTTTAATCCTAGAGTTGTTAATGTAAATTTTATAGGACTAGCTTAACGAAAAGAAAAGGCAGGGGAAGGCAGAAGGAGTATTTCTGATTAATATCTCAGGCAATTAAAACCTCGCCCTGACAATTCTCATAAGGCAGAAGACAAGTTACCTTTTCATACTATAAAAGACGACTTTGCCAATTTATTGACCCCAGCTGATGTGTCAGCTAGCACCAAAATTGGAAATTCTAGTTACAATGACTTAAATTTTGGCTTAAGCCCGACCAGACAGACAGCATGTTCCCAGACTGGTCACATTCATAAATGTCATAAAAAACATACTTGTTCTATGACATGCATGAAATAAAATTCTCAAACAAGACATCTCTAACCAGAAAGGCATGAAGCAAAAATCTTCAACCACGTGACGGGGAATGAGAACTGCTAAAAATGGTATTTTGATATTGGTGGACTGCTGAAGCAAAGCTTCTCCAGGCGTAGCTTTAACATTGTTTTTATTATTTTTATTATTCTTATAGGCCATAGAAACCATATGAGGTAAGACACACACACACACACAAAAAACAGTCAAAACTGGTTCAAAATTTTTGTGTAAGCTGTCCCACTGTAAATTTAAAGAGGAAAAATTAAGTCAAGGATCGAACCAGTCATCAGGAGGTGCATAATGTGCTAATAAAGAATTAAAGCGGGTTGTCTAACCGAGTCCATCTGCACCTAACGCTTCTGCTTCTCACTATATATCTTCTGCACTTTAATTATAGATTTATTTTTACACCTAGTGAAAAAAAAAAAAAGTCCACCTTATTTTTTTCTCTCTAAGTGTGTTATCGTTGGGGAAGACTCCTTTCTGGAAAACGACATTTTTTACAACGAGTTGACATTATCAATACTTTTTCTTTTTAAAAATGGGTCACACCAGATTTCTGCAAACACTGTTAAATGTAACAGGATTCTCTATCTGAAGATGATAAAGCCATACAGCTGAGAGGGTTGCCTGCCTTGAACCTTCAAAAAGTAGAAAATCAACCAACCCCTACAAAATAGCAGGAGTTTTAATTTTTTTTAAATGTGGCATTGCAACTAGCTCTAAATCAAAACCAGACACAATGGCTTTACTCTGTTCTTGTCAAAAATTGCTGAATAACACCCTCCGAAGCTTTAAACCGAGTCTGTATCTCACCTTCCCCGTGACCGCGCTCCTCTGATACAATTTGCCTCCCCGTAATGTGGGGCCAAGCGCCCTTGCAGAGGGGATGCCCCGCAGTCAAGGGAGCTACGGCCACGGATGGTTTGGTCCACGGCTAGCCGAGGATTTGGAAATGAAATGTGCTCCAGCGTACAGACTAGAGGTGGTTGGGAATTTTCCAAGGTACTTATTTGGCGGGGTGTCACAGAATGGCCATTTGTTGAAACCGAAACCATTCACAAGGGAAGGTCTGTCTGAACAAAGCTCCCAACTCAGAGTGAAAAGCAAAAAACAGAAAAGCACGTAAGGAAACAAACAAAAAAAAAAAAGTAAAAATGGGGGAACAAAGAGCGGTTAGAGAAACTGCCCCTTTTCTGACAGTCCTGGAGGAAAAAGATCAGGGGTCTGGCTCAATGTGATTCTTGCCTTTCTCACTGTAAATGGCAACTTATGCCGATCTGTTTAGAACGAAATTACAAAGTCAAAGTGGAATAGAACAACACAAAGTAAATTCGCTGAGTCTGATCTCTTGAAATGAACCGTTCCTGGACTTTTTAGAACTTTGATTTCTCACCCATTTCTTCAGCCGTGTTTTGTACTTGTCGCCAAGAATTGCTAAAACACGACGTAAAATCTAATTGGTCAAAAATACCCGATTCAGCCACTAGTACATGATGCAGCAACTAGTATCTGCAGAAAACTTTCTGTCAAGCCTATTCTTCACTGGAAAATTGCTCCCTTTATAATTCACTTTTTCCGAAAAGTTACCTGCTGTCTGGGTTGGCTTCTCAAAAAACCCAACATGATGGACCCAAAGCATTTTAGGACTTTGAGGCCAAATGATAAAGAAGAAAAAATTCCCAATTAAAACTTACAAGAGGTGCCTCAAGAATGGATTTCCTGAGTTAGTTACCTTAGAATAAGGTAAAGTGACTTCAAAATAGTGCCAGAGGGTATTTCGAGTGAGCAGATGCTGGTGTTCGCCTTTTTTACAGGCGTCACAGGTTTATGGTTCAGTCACAACATGCTTGCTCTGCGGCAAGGAATTATGACCTGTCTGTCCTTTGCCACTAATTTCAGTGAGATGTTTTCCGTCCTCTGAGACTTTGCGTTCCAGTTCTTGAAGGAGGAGGAAAGTAAAAGCTGGCTGATGTGAACATGCGCATGGGAAAATCAGACTTGATATGAGTGCAACTCTCCTGATACCCAGTATAATCACTCCTTTTTGTATCAGATCTGGTTTTGGTCTTGCGTAGGTTGAATGCATTTGCTACGGTCATGATCTATGTCCGGCAGTAAAGACGCGTGAGTTAAAGCCGCCATAGGGTTGGTCCTGCAAGGTGGGAGGATGGAGACCTTCAGTCAAGGTGGGACGTACGCAACCAGTATTGCACAAATCATGAAGGATTTTCGATAGAAAATCCTTCCTGAACATCTAGGAAAAGACACAATATCCCGAGGGCTGAAAATATGGAGGTTAACTAGCGGTAGGTAGGTTTGGCTGCAGTCAGATGTGGGATGAGTTTAACCCCTGGCGCAGTCAAAAGGGCTTTAAGCAGCTCTTGATCCCAGAGGGAGCACCTGACCCTCGACGGATGCTGTCACCAACATTGTGTTTTTCTCTCCCTCTTTGTATCCCACGCTCAGCATCGGGAAGAACTGGGAGTTGCTATCCCTCTGCATTTGCATGCAAAAAGGGAGGCAGATTTTAAGGTCTCCTTCCTGAAGAAACATTATATTTCCTTTCACCCCCATATTCCTTCTTCCCCGTTACCTCCACCCCAGTTCTTTCCTCACCACTAGCCCGGAGAGGGAGAAAACAGACAGAAAGAAAAGAAAAGAGAGAAATATGCTGCCTGGATTGGAAAAGTCATCTTTTCCCAGGAGCAGCGTAATAATGTTAATGGAAGGGAGAACGGGAAAGAGGAAATGTTTCGCTAACGTGGAGAATTTCTGGCCTGGGTTCTTTCTGAGGCCTGTTTGTCAGGGGGAAAAGGAAATTGGTGGCTGGATGAAATATGAGCTGATGCAGCTGCAATGCCTTTAAATACAAGCTTTTTTAGGCACACTGGTGCTTCAGTTTGGGGATATAAGCAGATGCTGAATGCCTTTCCCTACTTCACATGGGGCCTTTGCGTGCTGTGGTTTTAAGACCAGTGTTCAGGTGATAAAAAAAAAAAAAAAGAGGGGGGGGAGGAATGAAATGTCATTTTCGGAGAGGCAAAAAATACTTCGGGCTCTTTGGCGTGTAAGTCATAAAGGGCTTTTTGTGCATGGGTAGTCAGTGCAGTGTCAAGAGAAATCACTTGCACAAGGTGGAGTAACACTCTCTGAAATTAAATTCTGGCCTCCATTTACAAGTAACACTTCAAGGTAAAAACAAAAAAAAAAAAAGCAAAGAAAAAGCTTTTCCTTTTCAAGAAATTGAAGAGAAATAAGACATGCCCCCTCCTTTTCTCCAGAAACATACCCTTGGTTTTCTTGCAGTCCATAACATGGCAGCCCCAAGCATAAGGTAATTAGCAGAGCTTCTCAGCCAGGCCTAACGAGCACATGGCAACTTTCTACCATGGGGTGAAATCTGGGTGGAGGTTTGGGTCTGCTCTGATCGGAAAGGGTTTGAACTGGAAAGGGTTGAACTCTCGTGCTATTGCTTTCCAGGCTCTTTGAGCCCGATTCCTATTTACACTAAGTTTCCTTAGCATAAAGGGGCCTTCAAGTGGGCATGCAGTGAAGGAATATTTCAAGGCAAAGAGCATGCAGAGCGGGCTCTCGCTACCCTCCTTGCACCTTCCTTGGAACAAGCCCCTCACTGTTTTCTTACAAGGGTGAAATGCCAGATGTAGCTCTAGTCCGAGGTGGAGGAGAAAGGCTCCGGCTCTTAGTCTTATTGAAGCCCTTTTGCACTGTGCTGGTATGCCTAAAGGACCTAAATAATTACTTATGAGGTTTTTTTCTGGACCCGTTTTTTTATTCCTGCTACCGAAGTTCTGATTTCTTACTCTTTCTCCATTGCTGGAAAGACAAAAACTCACCTCGGGCTGGTAGTCCAAGGTGGAAGCTGTGCTGACACGCTCTGGAGATGTCATTGAAATATAAATAGCAAATAGACGATTAAAAATAGTTTGTCCCCTTGAATGATTGCTTTAGAATGTAAGGATTATTCCCGGCTTCTGAGACCTCCTTGGCTCAGTCCTGGCTGGGACCTTTCATTTATTTTTAAATGCCAGCCTGTGTTCCTCACTCCTAAGGAAATCAAGGCACATTAAACACCCTGCAAAATCTGGCTTTTTGACCAAAGACAGTCACACAGTTTTTTGTGACAATATTTATGAACTAAGATTCTCATCCAGTCTACCAAAGTCTCCGAAGAAAACGTTTCGTACTATTTATACCTGCTCCTTTGCCAAGCAAAGATGTCTCAGACCATAGAATAATCTCCCAAAAGATGTATTGGAAATCTGGTTTGGCCTGTTCAATGTAGCTGAAGTGATTAATGTAGCTGGTTGTCATTTTTAGAACCAATGATTTTTAACAGAAATGGTCTTCTTTAACCCCAAAAACCTTTGTCCCAAGCTCTTGACTTTGTATACTTTCTTTCTTTCTTTCCATATTTTCATAATTTCTATCGAAAAGCTTGGCTATGACTTGCTTACCAAAAATGTTTCAATTTTTCATTTTAATCCAATAACCATTTGAGAAAGAAAATGAATCTGTTTCAAAGCATTATGATTTTTTAAAGGATCTATTTTGACCTCAGAATATTGAAATTCAGAGTAATTGCAAACACAGGTTTTCAACAATCAAGTTTATTTTCTCTGCAGAAAACCTCACCCATATGCCTGCAGGGAATAGCTGCATTTGCCAAATCCAACTTTTGGTGCACAGAAGAAGTGGGATATATAAATAGAAAGTGTAAGCTTTTGGATATATGAAATGGGTTTGTAATTTAAGGCCTCCCAGCCAGTGGCAACAATTGTCCATGTCTTGTGGGGTGTCAATTTTCCCTCTTCTCTTTCTTTGGCTCAGCAAGCCGCCTTCTGCAATCACAGTTTAAAGCCTTGGCTTATGCCTCTTCTGTCTCCTATCTCACGTCGAGTCGCCGTCGTCCCGGGGAGCTGCAGGATGCTATCCACTAATCTGATGCTGCAAACTTCAGGCCTGCGGTGGGATAGTGGGGGGAAAAAAAAAAAAAAAAAAAAAAAAGAGAAAAGAAAAGCTTTCCTAAATGATATACCAAATTACACATTATTTCACTTGACAAACAAAAACTCTTTTGTGGTTAGCAGACTGAATCATGTACATCATAATTTTGACAGCGAGTGCTGAGGTTGAACTGGCTCTTTAAACAATTTCCCTGTGTACGCATTGCTGTTCCAGTTCAATGCGAGCATATGGCAAACACAGAAACTATACTTACTGATGCCAGGGCATGACCAAAATCTATAATAATGTTGTTTACTTTCACCAGCTCTGCAAGAAAGAATGTAGCCTCATGCACTTAGACGACCTCAGAAGAGTCACACTTTTGCTTTGTCAATAATTTACTCAAAACAGGCATTGTCCCTTAGAAATATAAAGACCCAAGACGTTTGCAGTAACCGAGTCAAACTCTTCTATACAGAGTCTCGCTTGTCTCCTGGAGAAAAACCTAAGGAAATTCTCTCCATGACGTTGGTGAGAGTAGAGGGAGGCAGCAGACAAGAGTAGCTTTTGGAGCACTCTTGGCTTATGCTCTTTTTGTTGTTGTCATTTCTGATAAAAATCATAATATTTCAAAGTCTTCTACAGACAGAGCTCTGCCAACTTCCTTCTCCCACTAAATTGGCCGTTCTCGAGCGCTGCCAGGAAAGAACATATTTTAGCATCTTAGCGCTGCGTGGTCTGGCAGGCGAGTGTTGGGAGGCTGAGGTGGTTGGCCACTCCTCTGCAGAAGGTTGTAACATCCAGTGCTCAAGGGGGTTTTCCTCTGCACTTTTGTCAGGGTCCAGCGCTGCCCTAATGACGTGGAGCCACGGGACAGTGCAGGCTTTGAAATGCTCGGGGAATAAACAAGCTCAGCTAGCTGCCTGCGGAAAATCCAGCTCTCTCAGAAAAAACATCCTTCTTCACAACCAAAATCAGTATGTCAACAGGAGGGTAGTCTTCATTTCACTTTGGTCCGAAACATCATAAGGAAAGGAGAGGGAGAGCCTGAAGGGACGGGATCTCTTAAATAAAGACATGTGTTGAGGGAACAGGAGTCAAGGAGTTTGAACGACATTGCAGCAATTCATTTAATAGCTTGGATAAATTTTCAATGACAGCCATTGCAAAACTAACGCTGCAAAGGTTCAGGAGATACTATGTAAATGGATCTGCATAAAGTCATTTCCCAGTTGCCTTGAAAACACATGAACGTGAATTTCAAGCATCAAAGAGTCTTAAAACTGTGAGGAGCTGAGTTGCACTAACTCCCATCCCAGGGAATGAGAATCACGACTCAGCATCTGAGGGCACATTGCTTAAAATCAAGATTACCTCTACTGGAGACAGTGTTTGTACAGGGCTGAGGCAGGATAACTTATTGGTGGAGTCATAAATACTTATTTATGGAAGCAGAGAACATCATTAATTTACATTTCCTCCTTTTTATGCTTCCGAATTCACAGTGTCCTCTCCCATTTCTTAGTCGTTAGAGCTACATAGTATATGCACACACACACAAAAAGTGATACAAATTTGAGAAACCAATAAACTCAGTACTCAAATAGAAATGAGATATTTTTCTAGCAGTTAGAACTCAATTACAGTTAAGTCACATGTTCACTCCACTCAATAGCTCATAAAATGGGCAACGAACTCCCCAGGTTCTCAAGTATTGGATGGATGAGAGAAGGCACCACCGTGAGATGGGCCGATACCCATCTGTAGGAGCTCAAGCCTTTGGGATTTACTAACTGGGGTTCAGCTGGAGCCTTGATTGTCTCTGGGTGGAGGCAGAGCTGTACTGGGCTAGTAAGTCCAGCTGGAGTCCGTCCATGGAGCTTCCTCAGGTTTTTCTGGACCCACGCTAAAGTTAGTATGCAGGAAAATAGAGCACCCACAAATGTCCAAGAGTTGATTTGTACATCTGTTTTGACCAAAGAAGAGGTAGATGTTACAGGAGCGCAGCCATCCCGAGGCAATCCAAGGGTGCAGCCTCCAGCAGTTCCACGCATAAAAAAATAATTGAAGAATCAGCTGACAAAAGACTTTTAGCAATTTGCCTGAACCAGAGAAGTTTATAAATCTTTGCAGCCGTTGCATTGATGGTAACTCCTTGCATGAACTGAGAGAGATACCCATGTTTATTACAGGTCATAGATGTTCTCAAGAGCAAGATCCAAAGACCAAGGAAGCCACTGAAGTTGCTCATTTCAAAGAGCTTTGGGTCACGTTGGCATGTACCGTAAGCAAAAGCCCAATGAACTGATTTTGTTGGAGCCACTGAAGGGTGGGTGGATCCAGACCGCACTATTCTGCTCATCTTGGAGCAAAGCCAAACATGGAGATTTCAACCCTCAGCCCCCCAGCATATTGCTCAATGGTTAGTTTTGATTTCTGCCTGTGATACGCTCCCGGTATCCACTGGTAACAAAAATGCAGCCATCAGCATGGATCATGGCCCTTCTTTTCCTTTGTTTTTTAATTTCTTTCCTCCTTTTTTTTCTCTGAATACACATAATTTAAAGCATAAGGTCTCGTTATTGTGTAGAGGTGCACATTTATTAATGTCAGGTTCTCCATTCTTTTAGCTCAGACCTCTTACAAGTGGTGTGTTTCCATATTAGTAGTCAGGTCAGGGAGAACTTAACTCTTGTACTCTTTTAATTTTTGTCTTGGAAATGCAAGGGTTTGCAGCAAAGGGATGTTTCTAGCAATTCTAAAAGTTCACATTTGAAAGCTAAACCACACTTTGCGCACTTGGGCTTAAGATTTGTTCCTCTGAGTTGACAATTTACTCTTTCAACTTGTAACCTAAGGTCCTGCTTTCACCTCTCTGGGTGACTCCAAGATGAATTAAGATTTCTCCTCTGCTAAGAAAGCGGCACATCTACCAGCAAAAATATTGCTAAAGAATAGGGGATAAAGGGGGATCTGATTCATCTCTTCACAAAATATGCAAGTGAAGAAGTAACACCACTGAAAGTAACAGATTTAACAGAAGAAATGCATCAGAGGAATGTTGCTTCCCTGTCGCTATGTGGTTATGCAGAGAAACCTACAGCCACATTTAATCTTTTCAAAAAGGTCAGTTAGATGATTCCCAATCTCCAGTTTCACATGACTTTGCAGCTTCTTGGTTCGAGGAGAAGCAGAGGTGCTGAAATACAGAAAGATAGGATATCCTCTTTGTGTCACTTTTCCTACTGGAAAGAGGAAATAACGGAAATCTTGTAAGAAGTCCCGTTCTCATGAGACTTTCAGCTTCTTTATTCAGACCAAATGATCCTGGCTAGTTCAGATAAGGTTACTTTGGCTATTTATCCATTGTAAAGTAAATTATCAAAAGTCTTCAGGCTCATCCATCATTAACAAAGGTTGAAAAATCCACCCTCTTTCCCATGACAGGGTTAAGAAAACAATGTTAAAATCTATTTCAGGATGCAGAGATGCACAATTCAGTGCCAAAAGCATTCTAGTAGAAAGATAGTAAGTTTCTCCGCAGCTTTTCCACCTATGCATTTGCTTCAGAAGTTGTAGAAGTGACAGGGAGCAACCTGAAATCTTTAATAAATGGACACATCTTTCTGATGTGATTTTCCCTCCTTATCCCTTCTCTCGATTTAAATTGAACCTGGTGGCATGCTTAGGGCAGTGCTCCGCCTTGGTCAAATGGACTGCGCTCCCCCATACGAAGACATGGACTCCCAGACTTGCCGGTGAGCGATCCTACTGCCGGAGGAGGAAATCTCTGCTTGAGTCAAGAGAATTCACCAGCCTCCTCTCATACCCTTCCAGACAGCCCATCCTGTCTCTTCAGCTGCACGTTACACCGGGCTGAGCTCCTACAGCAAACCTCTTCTTCTCATGCCTCGCCTTGTCTTAGGGTCTGGCAGAAGAGGAGGAGAAAAGAGACACAGCAGGAGGGAGCTGAGCTCCCCCCAGCACTGCCTATGGCAGAGGCCCATGGAAATACCAGCAGAAGATTTGTTGCATCATTCGGTGATTTTTCACTGCTCTCCTGTACCTCTCTCCTCAGAAACTCTTTGTTTATTGTATGCCCTTCTAATCCTGGCACTGTCAAAGCCTGGTCCATTAAGCTAGCATTATTATGATTTATTAGCTGTGCATGGCTAACATAGTGTTATGACAGTTGGGATGAGATTAGGTTGCAGGTCAACCTTCTCCTTAGACTGGAACATTTTCAGGTCTCTCTGGATCTAAGCTTGAGTTTTAGACGGAGGAAGTCCCAGAGGAGAAAGAAAGGGAGGTATGCGGTGCTTCTCCGTCCTATACTCATGACACCTCTGATAAATGGCAAGAGAAACCTACTTGTTAGAAAGCAGAGGAGGAAAAAAAAAAGGTACTTGATGAAGGTGGAGGAACAGTGCTCCTTCTCTCAAAACCAGAAGCTCCCAGACCAAGAGAAAACACACTCACATTTTCCAGTCCATGCCTAATTTCAGACATAATTTATGAGATCAAAACACCTTGGTGATCAAAAGTAAGTACTTCTTGCATGTTTCTCATTTTTTTTTCCACTTCACTGAAAACAGTTGGGTAGACGTTCAATCAGACTCTTTTCACATGCCAGAAATCCCAGCTATACGTATCAGAGTTTTTTCTACATTAGAACAAAAATATCCTCTGGTTTGCCAACTTCTAAGTGCCTTCTTTTATTTTGCTGAGTAATTATCTCTTTGTTTGTCCAGGGGAATATCTAATAACTCCCTGTTCACGAAAGGGCACTGACCTCTGAATGAACCAAAAATAGCCCGTGCAATAATTTCCACAATATGCTTAATATCTGATTTGGAGGCCCCTTTGGATCCAATGCACTAACGTCACTTCGCACCGGGACGAAGCGGAGCGGGACAAAGCCT
Source organism: Stercorarius parasiticus (assembly GCA_013396915.1). NCBI lineage: Eukaryota > Metazoa > Chordata > Aves > Charadriiformes > Stercorariidae > Stercorarius > Stercorarius parasiticus. Next base: position 1,132,841 of record VWZL01000149.1, read on the forward strand.
TGACCCTTTCCCAACAGGAGAATCAAGTGTTTGTTGGGCGGGAGGAAGGCGGGCTGACGTTGCTCCCCCGTCAGTCATTCAGATCCACTGTCGCTCAATGCACACATCCAGTAAATTGTTTCAATCAAGTTGCGGTTGGGAGAAGTATGCTCCGTATAATTCGCTGCAGCCTCCTGCCTGTGGACTCCACTGTTTATAGCATGGCCTTAATTGCTTTTTTTCTCTTCTTCTTTTTGCTCAACTGAATTCATTTAGAAACACAATATAAGTTAATGATAAAATGCTTCACTAAACCACTGATAGCTAAGTGTTGCCTGACTGGGACAGACAAATAGCCCATTTAGCCTGGAATCCTTTATGCTTCTATAAGGCCTATAATATGTCTAAATTGTGCAATAATATAGCACAGAGATAAATTATTTCATGGCAGAAGCTTATGTATTAAACCCTTCCAAAGTGTAACAGAGTGTAGCAGGCAAGACGATTAAAATAACTGGGTTCTCTTCCAAGCTCTCAAGCTGAATTTCTGCGTAACCGGCACTAGTCATTCAGCCTCAGTGAGCCTCAGTTCCTTCCTCCTCTTCTATCTGTCATCTCGATGGCACCGCTCTGCTTCCTGCCTGCGAAGAATAAGCTACAACCTTACTCTTAGCCTGTATTTTTACTATCACCTAAATAATGTGGCCTTGATCTCAATAGTGATTTCATATGGTCTTGTAATAATTAATTACAAATAGCTTGAGTGGTATTTATACTTCCATATGACCTAAATCCTTCTGCCTAATCTTTCAAATCTACCTGCTTTGGTTAGATCCCAAGGTAGTGAGTGCCAAAGATTAACTATATACAGCATGATATTTTTTTCCACAGATTTTAAAGTGTTTCCTTTTTTTTTAAAAATTTTTTTTTTTTTTTAATGGGTAAGCAGTCTCATTAGTACCAGGTGATTCATTTAAAGCGCAATTACACAGGGAATTCAGCTAATTGATTGGATAACCCTAGATTCATTTGTAAAAACACAATCCTCAAACCTGAAGTGCTTGGACTTAGTGGTAGTCATGTACCGAGAAGTTTACTTTAAAAGCAAACGTTTAGGTTAATGGGATCCATATGATATGAATTCCTAATAACTTTACCATGGGTGGGCTTATCGAACTGCTTATCATAACAGAAGTCGGGCAATTTCAAAGGATCTTTCTTCTGAGACTTTCTGAAGACTTTCCTTTCACCCCAGATCTATAGAAAATTCCACTAACTCTCCATTGAGAAAATATTTTAGCTCCCCCTCATGCCATGATTCAAAGGGATTATTTTCAAAATGTGTATTTTTTAACCCTTTGCCAGCAGGACAAAGCATTTCATAGAGATGTTTGATTCCTTGAACGGGGAACTGCTCTGAGCAGGAGTGTTTGCAATGCTGGTGCTCTCGGGTCCAGGACATCGCATTTATGTACAAAAGTGCTCAGGGCCTTGGACAGAAAGATGTTATACTTGCCTGTAAACCAAAAGAAGAACTTGAGGGTAATTTGGGCTCGCTCAAACCCAGGGAAGTCAACGCACATCTTCCAGCTGACCTCTGTGGGTTTTGAATCACATCCATAGAGACATTCTAACCACTATTTCTAACTACAGAGAGGAATAGATGAGAACAAACATCCCCTAAAGAGGCATTGGAATATTTAGCAATCAAAGGAGCGAGGCCACCTGCACAGTCTGAAGACAAAATTTCCTACACAGAACTAAATCGTCTTAGAAGTGAGCAGAGAAGCTTCTACAGGAACTAACATTTCTTAATTTATTATTAAAAAAATTTAAATTAAAAACATGTTACGTTTGCCAGAAAATACGTTACTGTAAACTTAAGTCTTCTCTCTTCTTCCTGAATTATACTAATGTTGATTGTATAGTTTTCACAGAATCACACAGAACCACAGAATGGTTCGGGTTGGAAGGGACCTTAAAGATCATCTAGTTCCAACCCCCCACCCACCAGCCCAGGTTGCTCCAAGCCCCATCCAGCCTGGCCTTGAACACCTCCAGGGATGGGGCATTGACAACTTCCCTGGGCAACCTGTTCCAGTGCCTCACCGCCCTCACAATAAAGAATTTTTTCCTAATGTCAAATCTAAATCTCCCCTCTTTCAGTTTAAAACTGTTACCCTCATCCTATCACTCCGCTCCCTGATCAAGAGTCCCACCCCATCCTTCCTGTAGCCCCCTTTAGGTACTGGAAGGCCGCTATAAGGTCTCCCCGGAGCCATCTCTTCTCCAGGTTGAACAACCCCAACTCTCTCAGCCTGGCCTTACAGCAGAGGTGCTCCAGCCCTCTGATCGTCTTCGTGGCCCTCCGCTGGACCTGTTCCAACAGGTCCATGTCCTTCTTGTGTTGAGGACTCCATTTCCCCCCCAATATAACTTTTTTAAAATATAAAAAACTATAGAAATAATTTTAAACAGCTAAACCTAGCAGTAGAATTTTATAGAAATATGCGTGTATGTGCATTTAAAGAGAAATCCAGTATCCTGATAATCTGTGGGAAAGATCAAGCTGCCAGCGTCATGGCAGGTATGAAAATTGCCATGACGTTCATTGAAGACGGCACAATAATTCTATCATTATACTTTCAGTATTTAATTGAAACAAAACCCCTGTCATTCAGCAGAAGAGGGGGACAGCATCATAAAACATAATCATGTGGGTAAAATTCCTGCTGGGATAGCTGCATGGACTGAAGAAAGAGAAAAAATTAAAACCGCTGACTGTAGTTATACTTGGCATTGAGCTATGGGGACATTAAAGTGATCTACAAAGTGATCGAGAAAAAAGAGTGATTAAGAGTAATTATTTAAGACTACAAAAATAAAGAGCGAGAGGGAGAATTAGAATGGTCCAGCGTGAAGGAAAACGCAAAGGTTATGTTTCAAGGAGAACTTCAGAGAAAGAGACGCTTGCTCGCGTGAGGGTTTCAAGTGGCACACACTGCTGCCACCATTCATGATAAATCATACTCATCGCAAATCCGGTGCAAGATTTTGGCACAATTTAACACAAAGATCTGTGACCCCTTGAAAATTAAAAAATAAGAAAAAAGGAGCTGAACTCTACTTTGAGTGTAAAAGGTGAAATTGAAATTAAAAATAGAATTCTAATCTAAGCAACCTGTAGAAGGCCCCAGTAATCGCTATCACCCTTGTCTGCAATGTTTGGTCATGCCCTCAAAGCTTGTGTAGTGTTTTTTTTAAGTCCTTAATCGTTTGCTCTACACAACCAATGTCTAAAATGGCTCATTTTCACCACTGTAAATGCTACCCGTCCGCAATATTATTGCAAGGAGGTGTATTTGTGATCGCTGTATCCCGTTACAGCATGAGGGATAACAGTCTGGCACATTAGGAGCTGTACAAGGTGATGAGAGGCCGGTGCAGGAGCCCGGTGTGTTGATGTACCGAGTTTCCAAACATTAACTAATGCAGAAGGGAAGTTGACACTGGAAAATCTTGTTCTTGACCGTGGTGGGACAGCCGAACACTTCATAACACTATCAATTAATAAGCTACAGACACTGGTGTCCTCAGAAGAGAAGGCCAGGTTGGGAACAGCTCGGAGGTGGGCTTGTCACAGGAAAAGATTTAGGTTTGTTGGCAGAGAAGTGTGGAAGATGCCTGTAGGTTGCTTGTCAGCACTTTGCCTGGCCCAAACCAGGCGCGTTAAATCATGGGATGCAAACCCACACGTGGATATACATGGACGGGAAAACAAAATACCAAACGCTCTACAGCTGTGTCCTTCAGACCAACACTAGGTTTCTTCTTTCTTTCTGGGGGACAAGGAGAACCCATTGAACCTCACCTTCCAGAGGACCAAAGCCTTTAAAAAAAAAAAGTAGGGATCGCAAAAGTCCCAGAGACTGAATTATCCATGAATCTTGCCTCCAGGAGGCCTCAGAAGTAACGAAAAATGATTAGAAGCTATGATCTCTCATTGCTGGGCTGTAAGATTATTGTGTTAGAGGCTTAACGGGCTTGAAAAAGCTGGGCTGGAGCGGCAGTGAAAGGGAGAACAGTGTTTATTGAGCAATAAAAGAAACATTATGTTTCATTGCTCAGCCAAACTGCCCTACAGAAGCAAATCCCCATGCCTTATAATGTGGGGTGTAATAAATACTAATACTATAAAGGGGTCTGTTGGAAACAACCAGCAGGGCCCTATCGCAGTGTAATCAAGCCTCCCGTTAAATTAGCGTCTCGCTTGTGCTCGCTGCTTTATTGTCTGACGGGAGCGACCGCCTGGAGGTTTGAACGCCGGCTCCGGTGGGGTTCACCTCCTGCACGGCTGCACTCTGGTTACCCTCTCTCGGGGACATCTCTCCGAGGCCAAGGGTTAGGTTTCCTTCCAAGGATTAAGCGGTAGGCTCATGTCAACAAGGTGGTCGTGGAGATAGAGGCAGAGCAGGAAGGACTCGTGAGGCCAATGGAGAGAAATCCAACTATTTCAAGGCAGCAGATTAATCCTGATAATACTGCACCGGGCCATTTTTTTTTCCCCTGGTTGGGTCAAGTTCCCCTAGCAACCACAAAGCCTGCCATTAATAAAATTAAAAAACTCAATCATAATTTCCAACCTCTGTGCCCTTTTCAGAGGCAAAAAGATAAATTGAATATAAAATGAAAGCCTTGCTTTTTGGCCTTTGTAAACCTTTTCTCGCTTTTTCGCTTTCCTCCCCATAATTCTGCATTGCTGACCTTCTTCCAGGCTCAACGGTCTTGGGAGCACACGCAACATATGGACCTCATTGTCCTGTAGAGCGAGGAGGGCATGGGGATACCTTTCCCGTTGACCTTTCCCTACGCAGGCTGGGGTACATTACCGACGGCATCTGCACAGCTCTACCTGGGCTGGTCTGCGGCAACATTTCATCTCGAACCTTTGTCTGATATTACAATTATTCTCGCAAGTTGAGCCGCCTTCCAGCGTTTCTTTGGAACAAAAAAGGGCCTCTTTTTCTAACTGAATTTTTTGGCTAAAATTTATATTTCTGCTAAGATGATTTAGTTACTGGATTCTGTAAGGAAGGAGTGGTTGAAAACCAAAAGAGGGAAAAATATGAATATACCTGAAGATGCTTTAATTTTCAGAAACCAGAAGTAACTGAAGACCAGTTGTTAAAAATTGGAAAAGTGTTAGGTTTGGGGTTTTCGTCAGTAAACAAGAACGTTTCTGTGGAAATTCGGGGTTTTTCAGTTGCTTACAAAAAATCACCGGAGAACCACCACACTCCAACCACCTCTTTTTCATTTTCTTCTGGTCATATAACACCAGGTTTCCATTTGCTGGAAATAAATGAGGGAACCATGGGGTATCCCTGCTCTTTTTATTCACGCAAATAATCCCATTAAAGTCCACAGGAGTTCTCGTATCCAGTGGGCAGGTTCTGACCCCAATTGTTTTAACAGTTCTTTTTATTCACACCTCATATTCTAGCTAAAATATCTTATAGAGCTTGACAGAAGGCTTAGAATCACGAGTCTGCCCAACAATGCAATTAGTATTATGTACGTATGCTGCTTGGTTGACTTCGCTCAGGTAAAAAAGAGGAGAAAATAATACAAGAAGAAAAAAAAAAGTGTTGAGGGTAAACAGATGGGCAGAAGTTTGGCGAGCCAGGCTGATAGCATCATACGCTTTCTGAGAAACCATCATCGACCCATTTTTTCCTCCGTGCCTCAGTTTCCCCACTTGTAAAATGGGATTTATCAAACTTCCCTTTCGCAAGGAGTCGTGAACATGTGGTCCGTGGCAAACTGCAGGTGATCAAATGCAAGAGAGCGCGCTGCATTTTTCTTCAAATAAATTGAAAATCAGTTCTTCTTGGTAAAAGGATTATCTTTTTATCCTACTACCTTACTGCTGCTCTGAGTCCTTCCCTTAGCAATATGATGAATGACGCTACATTCACAAATGCTGAAAATAAAACGGAGACAACTGTCTCTTCGCAGTTGTTTGATGCAGAGTCAAAAACTGATTTCTGGAATCATTTATTTCAATCAAATTTCTTCAGAGCTTCTAGAAACCTTTTCCTCACCGTAGCATACCCCATTGCCAAAAAGTTTTTTACTCTTTCCAAGCTGAATTCAAAAGGAAAAAATAGGTAAGCCCCCTTTTTGGCACTATTTATTTATTTATATGATGCCAGAAGCACATACAGAGCAAGGTAGTCCATTTCAACAATCTTCTTCCTCATATCTTAAACCTTATAGTAGCCAATCGAATTTTATTTCAGCTTTGAAGGAAAAAAAAAAAAAGTCACCTCTAAGTTCAGACTAAACATGAGAAATTGTAGCCAGAAAGGAAATTTTTTTGAGAAAGTTATGTGGGAAGATATAAAAACAGTGGGTTAGAATGGAATGACTCTTTCAACTTGAGTTTATTGTGTTTACAGTATTACTCAAGTTCTGAGGAAACTAATAACCATCACAAATCTCACCAACATCCCATATTTTAAGGCTTGAGTTTTCTACGTTTTCGGCTGGTTTGAAGCCCAACAACAACGGAGGTTCTTGATAGAATGAGCTCTAATGCTAAAACTGCTAACTGGGTAACCAAAGCCTCCGCCGCAACTTCAGCGAGAAACTTCTTCCCCTCCCTCCAACCTCTGCTACATCCCATAATAGCCTCTATGTCTCAAAAGTGGGGGCTCCACATCTGTAATATATTATGTGCATAATTTGCACTTAATTACCAACCACATTGATTAAAACATTGCACAACAATTAAACTTAATTAGGTTTTTTTGGTTTTTTTTACAGTGCCTTCACTATTTAACTGAAACACGCCAAGTGTCTTATCAGCTCTAATTAAAACGCTGGCTGGAGACGTTTAGCTTAAAGTGTGATCGCCATTTCTTTCCAATTTCAGGTGAAGGCAAAACTGGGGATTAACAAATGTGTGTCAGCCTGTGACCCAGCGTGAGCTACTTTGCATTCCCAATTGTTTCCATCTGTATGTCAGCAAATGTTCATCTCAACGCTATAAATAGATGACCAGGCTGCCCCCGCCATGAAATTAGACAAGTTCTGTAGCACTTAGCAGGAATGGGGTTTCAGTGCTTGTTAAGAGCTCGGCTGTGAAATTCAAAGGGTATATTGAATTCTCAGGAACGTGGGTAATAATTTGAGGCATTATTTTCCTCAAGCAGAGTTGTAGCCGCTATCAAAAAGGGTGGAATTTCACGGCCTTTAGCTAATGAAGAAGTTGACGAAGCCTAACTAGGTGTACAAAGGCTGAGAAGCTGGTAGTTCTACTTAGGGAGCTATTTTTTCCCCCTAAATTGGTGTAGTTCAGGTAGTTGTATGCTTATGGATTTAGTGGGTTTGATTCTTTTTCTCTACTGAAAGCAATGCCACAATATTTGATCTTTTGAAAGCATGGGTCCTACGTCAGATACTACGGATAGGCCTTTGAGCGAATCTTTGCATGAAAAAACAAAGTATCACTTTAATAAAGTGCAGTCTTACTGGGGCTGAATTGGGGGGAAAAAATTGTAAACGGAAGGAAAAGATAAAACAGATTCTCTAGCTGGTAGCTCATCACTCTCTGATTAAAGAAAACAGGTAAAAAAAAAAAAGGTATCTGTGTTCACTGTTGTATTTTGGTGCCGTTAGTAGGGTGTTTGTCACTAAAATCTCCCAAATTGACGGAATATTTGAATTTCTCTCTGCTCCTCTGAATAATGTTTTCCTCAGAGTTCCAGACTTAGTCAATTCTTATCCAAACTTCTATAACTTTACTTAACGCTCCCTCTATTTTCCTAATTAGTGAGGACTTTCTATATTTAATTCATGTACTACTACTGAAATAGCCTGTCTCTGTAAGCCTGAATATCACGAGATAAATATAAGGTGGAGTTCGGAGACACAGGCTGTACTCCTAATTCTGCTTTAAACTTGCATCTAGTTGTGTCACCTTTTTTCAGCCAGAAGCACTTAATTCTTTCTTCTATTGAATTTCTTAAGCAATATTTAACTGTTTTGTGGGGTTTTTTTAAGCAGTAAGCTAGTTCCGCTGCAAGTGGTAGGTTTCATGTATGCAGATAAGCAATTTCTGACTTTTTAGTAGCATATAACCAATTGTTTAAAAAATCCACTTCGTTGGCAGCAAAAAAGCATTGCAGTATTTTGATTGCCGTCAGATCCACCAGTGATGGGAGTCTGTTGGATAAATTCATAGGACAACGCTTTTGGCAGATCTTACAAGACGTCTCTTCGTAAATGGTTTGACTAAAATGATACTCATCTATTTCCCAGCTGATAGTATTGCTTTGGGAACTCGCCCATCCATTCCGGCGGAGGAAAAAAAAAAAGATTCCTGTGAAATCTTTCAAATAATAATTTCAAGCAAGAAATATTTTCCCTCAAGTCACCCAATCTGGTGACTGTGGAAACTGTAAGAAAAGCTACACTAGGAAAGTTCAGTGTTCATCCACAGGGTCTCAAAGCAATCAAAGTTATTTTAATTTTGCCCCTATCATTTATTTTTTTTTTTACCCCCCTCTGTAACGAGTTAGAAATAATAAAAACCGGAGCATGATTTGACTCCAAACGTGCCCCGGGCACTTCAGCAAAGTGGGAAAAGCAAAACTTTCCTCTTCAATGCCCACCCAGCGCATCTCTCAGCGGGGTCCACCTTAAGAGACGGGCCGTGGGGTGGGGGCAGACACCTATTTTTAAGCAGCAGGAGAGTTCAATACCCGTGCCGTGGTTAACACGGAGCCTCCTTCCAGTGTTCCCAGTGATTCCTCTCTGCGAGCGTGAAATGCCATAAAGCGCTGCAGTGATGCCTTTATGAATGGCCTGTTTGTCTCCCTCTCCCCTGGCAGTCCGTTTTTTTTTTTTTTTTAATTTTATTTTTTTTTCCCCTTCCTTTTTCACCCCACACTTGTCCAGTGGCCCAAAGCAGTTTAGCAGACATGGCAGCTCACATGAATTATGAAAACGTGAATATGGCTCCGCTGACTTGTCCCCCGCGTGCTGGCACTTTGTCCTTTGCGGGTTTTTTTGCACTGCAAAATTTCTTCTTTGTGGAAAGGTAGAGGACAAGGAACTGATTTTATTCCTAGACACGGGACTCTGGGCACCTCACATGCTTAAACAGGGAAAATAATCGGTCAAATTTAACTAGCCATTTCCCAATATCACCCGAACGCGAAAGCTCTCCCCACCACCAGCAGCTCCAACTCCACTTTTGGGTACGCTCAAAACATGCAGCGTCTGGATCCTGCCGTCTGGATCCAGGGGTAACTTCTGCAGGTGGAATTCATCTCTGAAATAAATCCATATCTGGGAGACAACCAGGATCAGGCTGTTTGAGTTCCTTTCTTCATGCCACCCTCCGAAGGGACAAAATCCACCTTCTGTGCGCTCCGGGAGAGAAGAGCTTAAAAAATGTTGGAAGAGTTTGTTTAATTAGGTGGCCTAGCAGTTCATTTCAGAAGTATTGCTGGCAAATCACCCAACCTTCTTCCAGGGCCGATGTTAAAAGCTGTTTCCCCATTTTCTTGGGGGGTGGGGAAAGAGGGAAAAAAAAAGAAGGTTATCCTTCACCCTTTCCAGCAAGCCAGGAAAGCTGGAAACTGAAATGGTGGCTTCATGCCCAGACAGAGAGGAACTGAAATAAATATGAGCAGGGTTAAGAATTCTCTTTATTGAGAGCACCTGCTCCAATTTTATATGTAGCGTTGCTAAAAATTCCTTCATTACGGTGTGCCCAACTCTGTGGGAGTTCAGTGAAGCCTTTGAGAAAACCCAAAGGAGTCCTTCGGACCTCTCCGGGGAAAGGCTTTCCCTGCTCTCCTCCAAACGAATTAAACGTGTCCAAAGGCACCGCGACGGCAGTGCTGCACGCGATGCTCCCAAGGACAGGAGATGCACATCCAGCCATGTTGTGGATGAGTTACAGGGCAGGGAAGCGAAAAAAGGAACTGGCAAAACCTCACTATTTGCAAAGTTTCACGCAAAATGATGGTTTCTGCTGCTTTTTGGGTGCTATACAGCTTCTGAGTGCTGATCTTCACACCTGAAGATCAGTAGGCCCTTCTTGTACCTGCTGAAACACCTCCTCAAGCAGAGCGTGTCAGAGGAGCTTATTTTGCGACGCACCAAATTTCAACACTTCGTCGTCGGTGTGATGGGAGAAAGACAAAAGCACGGCAAGGTTTTAGCAGCAGGCAATATATTCTTATTCACCAGGCTGACGTACCTGGAAAAGGCACACATCAGACAGATCTCTAGGTCTTAAGCGAGAACTTTCAAGCTAATTTCTGGGCAAAACTTATCATTTCAAGTTTGACTTAATAATGTTAATCAATTAGCCTGAGACTTTGACTGAGACAGCAGCATTCTTTTGGCTTTTGTCTGAGGGTAAAACAATTAGGGACTAATCCTTTAAACCGCATTATTTTTGGAGTTGAGGTTGATTGCTCACAGAGCACTCAAACCTTCTACTACTTCTGTCAAAGTCTAGCTCTCCAGAGGTCTTTTGCTGTAGTTGTGATGATCCAAGGACACGCAACCTGTCTAAGAAAAGGCACAGTCTCCGCTTACAAACCCACTTCCAGCTAACGTCTAATTCTAGTTCTAGATTTTTACATGGCCTCATGAAAAAAAGAGGTGGTCTTCGCCTTTGGAAGTCAATCTCAGTGTTGACAATGAGTCTCTCCGTGGCCCTGGCTAAGTTTCTTGCTCTATTGCACCTTGCTTTCCCCAAACAGATGATGATTCCTTAGTTAATGGTCTGAAAATAATATTCACAATAAACTTTTCAACTAGGTCAAAGCCTTTAGATGACAGAAGTGCTTTAGGAAGTGCTGTTCGAGTGCTAATAAAAATGATTATGCTTATGGAAACAGCGGCACAGCGGAGATGGCCAACAGATTCAGGCGAACTGCCGTGCTTTGCATAAAATACCTCCCCAGCTGCAGACAAATTCGTTATCTACCGGGCTGACGCCTCCTATAGGGCTTCCACAGATTGACCACCCCGGTGAACTGTCACAAGGCAATTAAACAGCCCATAACCCTGGCAGGGCTGGCACGGGGTACTGCAGCGGAGAAGATGACAAAGGTGGCTTTGCGTGTGCTGAGAAGCGGAAGAGAAAGTTTGGAGGGGTAGGGACAGGCAAAGACCCGCTGGGGTGGGAAATGGCTGTTGTTTTTTTTTTATTTTTCGTTTTTCACACGTGAAGCCTAACGTCAAATTGAAGGCGAGGAGGGTGGCTAACGGTCTCAAGGATTCAGCGATGCCACCGCAGTGCAAGGCCATGGTGAGGCAGGGGGAGGTGACCAGCACCAGCAGAAGAGGGAGATGAAACTGTTCACCAGCACTCGGGCTGATGGGTACTCCTTCAGCCGGGGGCATGACTTTGGCTAACTGGGCAGCAAAGCCAGGAAAAATCCAGCACTGGGAATTCTCTTGTGAATAGTTGTATTTTCAGAAAGATTGCCCCAACGTTAAATTTTATCTGAAGGGCTGGCTCCCTCAGGTCCCCTCTGTGTGCTGCAGTAACCCTGTCCCAGTGTTATCAGGCAGCCTCTGTTAAACACCACGTTTTTTTCCAGGCCTTGCAATGGCAGCTTTGATTCACCAACACAGCAAAAGACAGCTTTCTGTCTTTCTTCTTTTCTTTTTTTCTTTTTTTTTTTTTTTTTTTTTTTTTTGCTGTGTGCCTGATCTAGAAAGCCACAGTCATACCCCACAAAACCCTGATCCAGTATAAACTGGGAAATGAGACAGGAATGCTGCAGCGAATCCTCACCTGACCCACAGCCAGTGTCTGTTCCTCGAAGGCATCTCCAGCCGACAGTCCCACGGGGAGCCACCGGCGAGCTGCCACCCCGGCGCGTGGGAAATCCCTCCTGCGGCTGAGGATGGGCACCAGCGCGGGTGGAAAACAAGTGCGTGGGGCTTCCTGGATCGGCCGCTTCATTCAGATGTTTCCCCGGGAGCTGCCATAGCCTAAGCCTAGGAACTGGCAGGGATTTTTCCTTCACTGGGACAGAAGCATCGTTCTTGAACTTACAGAAATCACAATACTTTACCAGGGGATAAATCTGATCAGATTGTATCCAAATGGTCTATCTATAAACTTTAGCCACAGATGTATCTCATTTTCTTAATACCTAAGCTGCTTAGAAGCTTTAGCGTATTTATTTTCCTTTCACCCCTGCAATGTAGAGATACACTGTCCCTATTTTACAGCTGGGGAAGTTACTCACAGACTTAAGTGTATGTATTCACGGCAGTCACTGAGTAGAACGGAATTCAGCATGGCTGGAAAACCCACCTGAGAAGCTGGGTAAATACTTGGGCAAGTAGCTCAGTGGTCAATGCCAGGAGTACCCACGCTAATTCATTGGAAACAGGCTTAAGTGCATCTACTTGCACTCCCCGCAGGGTAGGAATGGTTTGAATGACTCGTGCAAGGTGATGCGGGGGGTGGGCTGGGGCAGACCCAGGAGCTGACCTGTGTCCCTGAGGCTGGTGGTGGCTGAAGCCTGCTCCTGCCTCCTCCCTGCCGTCGAATTACGTGGTGGGAGCCGGGTACAAGGCGGCGGCACTAAAGGGCACTAAAATCTTTGGGGTTTGCATTCTCTTCTCTGCAGCCACGTAAGAAGTGTCCGCCAGCCCAGACCAAGTCAGCACCCCTCCTGTCCCCTCCTGTCTGCCAATCAATCAGTCGAGCTCAGTGAATTCACTGATTTTTTTTATTTTTTTTTTTGGAGTTTGAACAGGACCTTTTAGAGAAGCGAAGGCACGATGATAAATCAGAGCAGCGACACGCGCACGAGCGTGGCACCGCAGCAGAGACCATTCCTTGAGTCCCAAGTCATAATTAACTCCCTGGAGGACAGAAACCTGACAGGAAATCCAAAATCTCTCTGCAATCCACTAAATATTACAGGAATGAATGGCTGGCACGGGGGAAGGAATGTTGGCTGGAAGTGAAGCCTTTTGGTTTGAGCTTTTCCTGGGTTGTGTTTATTTAGCATACAGCTCGGAGGCACTTGCTGTTTCACATCTAGGAATGGAAGTAACACAGATAGCATTGCACTGGAAGATGGAGGGGTTGCAGCTCAATCTGCTGTTACCTGGAGCTAATCCCTGCACCTGCACAGGGCCTCGGGTGGTGTTCAAAGCATTTAAAGTGTTTAACTGTGGGTTTCAGTCGAACAGTTCAAAACGTGGCTGCCCTGCAGGTCTTTGTGCTCAGACTGTGAAGTCCGAGGTGTGATTCCTGCTGGCTTTTCGTTTTCCCTGGGTGAAAAGGAAGTAAAACCCTAAAAAAACCCCATAGCTGAGCCTTTCTCCTGCCAAGCCAAAAAAACCCACTGCACTTCAGATTCAATTTCCCTCAAGGACAAGATGAGAGAAAGGAAAGGCATATGTTGCATGATGTCATATAACCACTACCAGAAGATGTTCAGATACGACACGGTGAGGGTCCCATACAAACTAAAATAGAACATAAATTATTAGTCTCAGTGAAACGATGCTGTTTCACAACAGCTACACATTGCCCCCTTCCTCAAGAGCTCTGGCTTTGCCAAGCTTCAAACTGCAACCGTTCTTTGTCTTGAGGTGACGTTTCCCATCCTTTCCCCGCTTATTGGCCATCCTTGGGCGTGTTTGAGACCCTCGCTCTTTGCCGGCTCATCTTTGCTGCTCCCTTGGCCAGGCGGGACCAAGCACCCCGTGTAACTTGGAATGGCCGATGCCTGCTCTGTACCAAAGCACCAGACCCGAAATAGCAGAGGGCTCGATTTTACGAGGCATTACCGAGCCCTCGGTGTTGAAACGCAGGTGATGAGTTCCCAATCAGATAAGGCAATGGTAATTCCAGATGACCCTGCCATCAGTTGCAGGAATTGCCATGCGGGGAATGTCGGGATTAGGTTTCACTCGGAGCCTGGACACATTTATAATGTTTCAGTAAATGAATAGGGAGTACTGTGACCCAGCTGGGAAATTTATGGCCTTGGTTGTGGCTCTGACAGGGCTTTGGAGTGAGATATCGTGGGCTTCGGGGGTGGAGGCTCATCTTAAACTTAAATTGGGGTGGGGGTAGGGGTGAGAAGCAGAGATAAAGCAGCTGTTGAAAAGCTTAAGCTGTGTGTCTCTGGCTAAAAGCAGCTCTAGAGAACATGCTTGCCGAGGTGTCAACCATCTACGAAGTACCCATTAATTGAAAAATATTCCAACTGGACCCTGAAGGACAGACCGTATCCCATGTTGGGGGGTCCAGGCGCTCGCTCATAAAATGTGCAGATTGCAGTCTTCGTAGAAGGAGGAGGAATATTTTCTCGGGAGGAGAGGTTGTTCCTGATGATGTGCAGTCACCGCGAGGCTCGAGGCGGGGAGCTGTGCAACACAGGGACCTTTCACTCCACCGTCTGCAGCCACTCAGCTCGTTTCCTCCTGGGGCTGGACGGGGGGATTTATTGCACCTTTTGGATTTTCAACAGCATCTGCTGCAAAATCTAACACGAACTCTTCAAGAAATGGAAGCTAATCTTTGCCTAAGCTACGCACGATGATATGCTGTGACCTTCCTGACTGATACTTAGAAAAACTTTGCTTAAAAGCAGAGGGTGAAAAGCAGGGTTTAAAGATTTACTGGGACATTTACAAGTGTGATAACGTTTTTCAGCCTGTTTTCTTTTATGATAAATCATTTTTTATTGCCCCAGAAAACCTGGGAGATGATGACCAGAAGTAGAATATTTTTGGCTTTGTCATTGGAAAATCAGACCCAAAGTGTTTCAGCTATGAATGGAAGGAAATTTAAAGCACACAACAATCTGAGGTAACCAGTCAAAACACTTGCTGTGGCTGTCCAAACAAAACCAAAAAATGCCTAGAAGTAAACAAAAGATGTATTTTGTAGGCCACTGAGAAGGCCCTTATTTTTTTCCCCTTTTGATCTTGCAGAATTTTTTTGAATTTTTTCCAAAGAAAGTAGTGAGGTCGAAAAACGATTTTTTTCTTTTTTTTTTTTTTTTTTTGCATTAAAAAACATGAATGTTTGGAGAAAAGCCAAATGTTCCATGATCTGTTTGATTTGAAAAATTTCAACCAGCTGTACCTATGAAACTGGAAACCAGGTAAAAATTGCCCTGATCTTGGCTTTTTTTTTTGAAACTGAAAAGTCAACCAGGGTTCATCAGAATGGTTTTTGAGTTTCCAACTAACTGTCCTAGGCTTGCCGAAGGCTGGACCTGGATAGCCAATTCATGGGAAATCGTGTGGATTCAGCTGAGTTTCACTTTCGTTTTTGCAGACAAACCTGAAACCCTGCGTTACGTGGCCTTTGTACCAAAAGCAAACTGAGATTTACGCAAAAGGCTTTCCTGGCTAATTGATACCAAAAAATCAAGTTGCACAGAAATGTAATTGTGGTTGCATTAAAGTAATTAGTTTTGTCATTGACGTGATTGGGAATTGGAGCCTACCCTGAACGTTCACCATCAAATCAACCTGATGTGCTATTTGTAAATAAACAGTGCTAGCTATTTTCTAAAGCAATTATCCCATTTTTAATTCTTCTAAATCTTCCAGCTGAGGAAAGGCTGACCAATACATCTCAGTGAACCCTAATTCTTTGTTGAAAGCCGGTATAGCTTAAGCCTCTCCCAAGCTTAGAAGAAGAAGAAATGGGCATGTCTGCCCCTTCTTTTCATACTAGTAGCTTCAGGAAACTCCTTGGGGGTTCACCTTTTTCTGCCCTGTGCTAGCACTGTTTCTAGTGGTTAATTCCTGATCCGTGAGTAGGACTCGTAAGCGTTAAGCAAGATGAATCAGGTACGTAAAAATAGCTGAATGACGGAATGAAAGCCATTTTCAGTCTCCATTCAATTGCAGATGCGTGCGGGTCTTTTTTCAATGTCCATAGTCTTGCAATTCTAATTTGAGTAGTGAGCTACCAAAGCCTCAGTCGACTTCAGGACCCCCATTGGTTAGTTCACCTGCAGCCAGAAAAAGTAGTTGATATTTTAGACACACTGCAAACCGAAATCAAAAGACGCCAAGTCTGGGTTTTTTCAGGGCAATCTACACCTATGCAGTAGTTTTCCTGGAGTCTGAACCATCTCATACAGCACAGAACACTGAATCCCTGCCAGGAATGATAACCATATCCCATTTTTCTTTCCTTATCTGTTTGCATTTTGCTAATATCACCTCTCGTCCCCTTCCGCTCACTTCCAGTGGCTATTATCAGCAGACAGCAAAGAAATCCTGCCCGAGCAACGTGTCTGCAATTTTTGTGTGGGAAATTTTCTCACCCGTGCTCTCGGTGCACGTAAGATGTGATTTACTTGAGTGGTGATATGGGGATTGACTTGGGAATTTTATTTAAGATCAATTGTATAACAGGTAAAATATTTGGATAGAGGACGACACAACTTCTGGAAACTCTGATTACATGAGATTCACCAAAATATATTGCCACAGAAATCAAGGAAAGCATTCCTTTGTCTCGCTGAGAGGAGGTTTAACGTTAGTTGAAAGCCTCACGCTAGTACTTCTTGGAACATTGATGTTCATTGCTGAACAGGCTGCATGTATTAAAAGTAAAAATGAAATATCGAGAAGAAGAGACTAACTTGCCATAGGCTATTGATTTTGGATCCAAATCGATTTGGTTGTTGGGTTTTGGTTTTTTTTTTTATTATGTTATATGTTCGTGTGTGTCAGAAAAAAAAAGGTTAATGTATACTGCTGCTTCACATGCCTAAACCAATTGGAAAGCTCTTGGGTAATCTCTATAAATAATTTTAAAGGAATAAATCTTTTTTACTTAATCACCTATATTTTATATCCTGTGTGCAGGGAGTGAATTTGCCATCAGCACTTCTTTCTTTAATGTGCAAAATTAATTTGATAAATGCAGCCGGGAAGACAGTGCCGTTTTTGAGCGTGATAGGTTCCCGAGCTTAAGGCAAACCATGAAATATATACATCACTAATAGTTATATATATGAATTAATACAAATTTTTAATGCTACAGATGCCATGGTGTTCAGGTGGGAATAAGAACATTTTAAAATAGTGCACTCTAGATAGAAATCCAGCTCAATAATGTTTGCTACAAACGTGGGAGTTGCTGAGGGAGAAGCCAATATTGCATTCCTCAGGTCTAGGGCAGAAAAAGTGGAGGAGTTAAGATGAAGTACAGATTTTCCTCTAATCAAATCCAGAAGACGTGCTGTAAACCTTATTCTAAGAGATCCGCTAAGTCTGCAGCATGAACATGACAGGCAGGCAAAATTGTGGATTTGATCATTTAAAAACCTGTGGATTCCTGGGGTTTTGGCGACATTAAAGACTCTGAGAAAAGACATGCTGAAAATTGCTGAGGGGTGTTACCAAACCAAGTTGCCAAAGCCTTAGTCTGCTTCAGTAATACAGAGAGCAGCTGGTTGAGCTAACTCCCAGTTAATTACCTCTTCATTTCTGCAATCACTCCATAGTTTGTTTAGGGCAAGGTGGACTTGAGGTTTTGGTGCCCAAATCATTCGATTTATTCATTTGCTATAGAAAATAGAAGTTGGAAAATAAAGACATCATTATTGTACATATTTTTTCATTTAATTCGTTATGGGCATATTACAAAATGGCTTTGTAATTTGGGTAATCACACACAAATGTTGGGTTTTGCTGCAGCCCATTCAGATCAAATACTTGTTTGGCCGAACCTGGCAGGCAACGCTGGTGCAAGCCCAGCTCACTGAGAGCGTGGAGGTGATTGATTAATTGCTCCCGTAAATCTTAACGGAGCCAGATCCTGATGTCTTTTCACACTCTGAATGAGGCAGGACTTTCAGTGGCCATGACACGAAAGGCAGTTTCTACACGGAAGGAAAAAAGTCAGAAGGAACATGGGAATGAAAGGACTGCATACGCTCATTTATCCCAGAAGGAAAATGAAGATACGGCGCATCTTCTTCCTGCCATTTAATGGGATCGTTGTAGGACTGTTTCATACAATTAAGTTTTTCGAGTCCTTTGTCCCATCTATTTTGTATAAATACTCCCTTGCAGGTCTTAGGGTAACAGCTAAGTGTGACGGTCGGTCCAAACTTCCACTGCTCAGTATAACTCCTGTAGATCATCCTAAATAATTGCTCTTTTTCTTTGTCATTTTTTTTATACAATACCAAATTACGATCTCCCACAGTGCCAACCTTGTTTTAACTCTGCAGCACATCTAAAATCAGCATTTAAGGAATGTTTAAGTTATAAAGTCAAGCTCTGAGAAGATTAGGAAGTGCTTGGATCCAGAATACCGAAGCAACCTTGAATTGGCCCCATTTTATAAAGCCTTTAAATATCCGATTGCTACAAGTTCATGCCCCTTCCAACTACCGTGAAAAAGGAGGCGAGACCTGCAAAAACCACTCCATTTTGAGGCACGGCCTGGATTCATTCCCGCTGTACTTTCCATCCAAGGCTTTGAATGAAGCAGGGGGTTGTATGGAAAAAACACGGCGTGATCATGTAATTAATATTTCCTTGTGTGGAACCACAGCAGCCCCTAGCAACTGGGGAGAGAAGGTGGAAGAGGGTTCACACCCCAGCTTTTACAGCTTATTGTGTGAAATTAGCCGACCTTTCTCTCGGAAAAGATCTGGAAATGTCGATATTAATTTATTTTGTCTTGGCGATGAGGAGTTGTGATGGAAGACTGAAGGGTCACTTTTGAATATTTGATCCTCCCTTGAGAATTTCTGTCTCTTACCAGCTTTAGTCCTTCACCTATTATTTCCCTCATAAAAATCAAGCTTGGCCTTCTTCAAGAAGACACATCTCTGTTCTTCAATGCATACAGATGCTTCTTCCATAGCATTTTCCATCTTTTCTAGTTTATACTGACAGTTAGAGACCAAATGTAGTATCTGTTCACATATTCGGACCCACTTGTCCAAATCATCAGATATTTATCCAGTCCCTGCCTTTTGCATCCTTTATTTTAGCTCGAAGTTTAAAACCAAGCAAAAAACCACACACACACACACGCACACACAAACCCCCTTTGCTTTATTCAGTTTTGTTCTAAACAACGTCTTCTTTTAACTGCGGTGGGGGGGAGGTCTTCACTAGCCCTTCCAATGCCCGACCTGACATCTGTTTTCTGAAGGACTTACTGGAAAAGTCTGCCCAACGAATGATCCAGCTGGCTGCGTATTCTTAGGTGCTGGATTGTAATGCGACAGAGAGGAAAGACATACTTGTGGGTTTGACATCAAAACACAGCCAGAAAATGCCATTTAGTGTGAAGTGTTCCGAAGCCGCTTTGTTTAGGAAATCAAGCCGGTCTTCGTAAGAAAGATGACTGTTTTACAATTACGTCTTTTCTGTGTTCTCCAGAATCATCCTCCCCAGCTCCCCAAAGAGGACAAAAAGATGCACAATACAGTAAGATGCTTTTCACGTTGTATTAAGCTATAATCCCTGATAATTCCAGTCTAGTGCTGTGGAAAAAATGACCAAATTTAATTCACTTTATGATGTGAAATTGTACAAAAGCATGCTTCCAGCTAACTTTCCTACTGCTGTACTCGCTTTGCCTGAAATGGTTTTGGCTTTCACAGTCTGGGTCGGTTCAACTTGGCCACATGGGGTTTCGAAGACCTCACAGGGAAGACCTCCTACAATTGGTGGTGAATGCTGTCCCTTCAGTGAGAAAATAGCTTCTTAGCTTCGAGTAGGTATTGCGTCAGTGTCCCAGGAGAGGGATCTGCTCTTGGAAGGGTCTGCTTTCCTTGAGCGCTCTCAAGAACTTGACCACTCTTTCACCAAATGACTTTATGTGAGCATTGTGCCTGCTCACTCCAATATCCTGTCAACATCTAAGGGTGTTTCCATCCAGAGTAGGGACAGTTATTTCCAAAGCTGAAGGTTCTTTATGGAGAAAGCCTTACTCATTTCCCTTTATTCAGAAATTATATATAAAGAAGTGCATTGCTTAAGCCATCTCGAGCTTTAAATGTCAGAACTCCAACTGGAGCACTGCTCACAGGCCTCTGGTGTTACTATATTGTTCCAGTGACAAACCCAACCCATGAAGTGGGTTGACCAGCTTCCAGTTGATTAAAGGTATTCTCCAGAAGAACAGTCGAATTTGGAGTTGACAAAGGCATGGAAACTATGTCTGCTTCCAATAAAACTCCCTGCCTCCTTGCCAGGCACAGAAGGAAAAAGACCTGCCTTCAAACTCCTGGCCATGAACCCACTTCATGTTTTAACATTGCCATTTTACTTTCCTTCATGCTGCAAACATTGCTAAGAAATTACCAGAACATCATCTGCATGCAAAAACAGTGTGTTCTTTGACATATTTTCTTGTTTCTTACCCCATCCCAGTAGCGGCACGTTAGTCTGATCTGAGCCGCAGGCTACGTCTCTTCTTTTATGCTAGTCCAGTAAGCCCCAAAGGCACAAACTGGAAAGTGATGTGGCCAGAGGTGTTATTCATTCCTCTGTAGACATCCCCAGTTGCGCCGCATGTTGGCCTAACCTTTGAAAAATGCTTTGGAAGAAGGTGGCGCATTGAAGTTGGTTATTGCTTTCTGATGACAATGCTGAAGGTGATGATTGCCCTGTAGTGCGGCGCATCATGTTGGATTCATTTAGTGTATGTTATGTACCCTGTGGTCTGTGATTCATTCGCTGCATTGCAACGTGCTTTTTGGAATCACACTCCAGCAGTGACTTTCTGACATGCGGTTCAAATACTCATTTCTTTTCAGACCATACTTTTATTACAGTGAGTAGATCTGTATATAGCTTTAGACTGCTGCAAATTTCCAAGGGCCGCGTCCCAACAAGTATCACTTTCCAATTTCATTCCCCTCAAGAAATTCTGTCAACAGCTTCTCCCAATTCCATTAATCTTGTGCTTTACCATCTTAAAGCCTCCCATTCTCTCAGCTCCCTTAAAGATGTGACCGGTGTTTCTCCTTGAGTGCTGACAATTGCTTTCTCATTCTTCTGTGGAGCTGCTCTCCCTGCTAAGAACCACATGCAGTTTTCAATAATACCTATTCATCAGCAATGTATATAGTAAGCCAGGTCTGGATTTCCACACTGAGGTACTGATGTATTTTACATACCTTTCCTTTCTCAAAAGGGATTTTCTGTCTCTGAACACTAAATATGAGAAGCATTTTTCAAATTCTTTGACAGAATGCTTTTAACATATCAGCAGGGTTAATAAATCTTTTCCATTTGTTCTGTTCACTTTTATTCGTAGTGAAGTATTGATCAGGAACAAGCAGGGATTGTGAGAACAGTTCTCAAATGGAAGTGATATATGGTGCTACCAGGACGCTGATACAAATGGTTTCACTTGGAGCTGTGGGCCATCAGCTCCGAGCATTTTCTCCCAGCAGCAAGGAAACCCAGAAAGAGAACATTTAACCGCACCAGACCACCAACCTGTCGGAGCTTTCCACTGCGCTAAATTTTCAGATTTGCTTTTCTTGACCCCCTTTTTCACTGTGGTGCTCTTGAATCACACAAGCATTTTACCTCTCCAAAGCTCAAGCAATTGATGGGGTCAGAGTGACTGATTTCAAGTAGGGATGGGGTGGCATATAGGGTACAATATTGATGCCAAAGGGAACACCTTGGAAGCTACACTTCACCTTCTGTCCATACCTCAAATCTGGAAAATCCAGGGGGTTGTCCCTGCATTGATATAATTTTCTCTGTGGCTCTCTCTGTGTATAAGTAGTCCTTATAGATACCTTACAGCCATGCAACAATTAAGTCAGGTTCTTCTTAGACAGATAGCTAGACCTCTTTGTTCTGTGTGTCTTGGTTGAAGGATAATTTATGAATCCTGCAACAGCTCATGCTTACAGATGGTCCACAGGATGGCCCTCGGAGCAGCACGATGAAATGGGACTGTCACGTACACAGACCTAAGCACAGTCTTCACAGAGACCCTTTAGCAGGTCCTTGGATGGAGGAACCTAAAGGTTTGCAATGGGGACCAGGACTGGGGCTCTGCAAAACACTGCACTGAAGCAGAGCAGGGAGTGAACAGAGGGCGAGGAGACAAGGAAGTTCAAGAGTGCCACTGCATGGTTGGGAGCTACCTCTGGAAGAAATGCTCAAATAAGAGACTTACTGCAAAAATTTTACACTTACAGCATTTCCCAGCTGAACGTCTCAAACGATGTTAGAAGGATGTGACAAATTCTCAGCTGTACTGTCACAGGTGAGTCGCTGGAGGATAGAGAGGTCACCAACTCTCTCCCATGTCTCACTCAGTGCTAGAACGGAGGTCCCACATTAGACTTGATGTTCCTTTTATCTCCCCCGATCGCTCTAAGGGATTAGAAAAGTGGCCAGCAACGTACAAATACAACTCACACAAATGAACCAAAAAAATCAGCAAATCCTTTAGAAAAGGAGAGCCAGAAGGACAAACGCTCAATGGAACGGAAGAACCTAAAAGAATAACAATGACAAGTCTGCGATACTGTTGACAAACAGCAAATCACTCATTTTTTGCTTAGTGTAAATTTAATATAGGGAAAATGAACTATTCGGATGACATTCAGGAGGTAACTGCTCTTCTGTGGCCAGTTCACACCACACCACCCTTACCAGGAAAATGTTGACTGATATAGTGATATTCAAAGGAGTTACCAGGATAAAGACCAGTCAAAACCAAAGGAAAATTGAAAAGCTAAAAGCTGTCCAAATTACCCCATCTTTGATAAAACACCAGGCAGGGATATTATCCTACAAATATTAATGAAAAAAACCCCGCATTTCTTATGGAGAAAGTCTCAGTACCCCAAGTCCTTTCAGGAAGATGGGATGGAAAGACTGGTGGTGATGAGGTCCATGATGTGAAGGGACAGGATACTGTTCTGAAAGGAGGAATTCAGTCTAAAAGTCAGAAATACTGGGAGATATCTTGGGTAGTGAATAATCTTCTCAGATACTGGTAAGAGGTCTGTCATTTGAGGCTTTTAAACCAGCCAGTGCCATAGGGGATTATCCTGAATTGTCAAAGAAATAGCGTGGATGACCTAATCGATTTTCATTTTCTAGTTTCCATGAGCCCGTAATTCTGTGAATTTTTTTTCTCTGTTGCTCTTCCTATGAAAAACTTCGCCACGAGCCAGACTGGATTTTAATTTTAGGGTTTTTTTTGAGAAATGTCTGGTCATTGGCATTCCTGTTTAAAATTTTGGTGACACATTGTGCTTTTGTCAGCCTTGGCAAGGAGGCAGGGACGGTGCATGTGATCCACCCAGGAGAACAAAATGTCAAAACGCAGTTGTGGCACGAGAAGAGTCGGCGAAGTTTGGAGCCGGGAGGCTATTTTTAGTGGCTAAAGATTGTTCCAAGGTTAAAGGAACACACAATTCTGGGGGAAGGTGGAGGGAATATTTGCCCTCCCTGGAGGGAATCCAAGAGGATTGCAGAATAAGAGGTCAGAGGAGCAAAGGGAGGGGAGGGCTATCTGTGACACAGCTGTTTTTGAAAACAGAAAGGAAAAAAAAAAAAAAAAAGTTGGATAGTAATCCCTTGCGCCGTGTCCCACTGAAGCATTTTTCAGAGTGGTGGAGTGGAACAAATGTACAGTCATATTTAAGGCATCGGACCACCTACGTCTTAACAGATCCGCAAATTGACGTTAATGAAGCCATTTATGTTTAAAAAAAATTTAAATTCAGCTGGAAAAATAGAATGAATGCTGAAACACTGGCTTACTTGTTCAAACCAGCTTTCTAAAGCAGTATTCGATATGTTTGCCGGAGAAAAGAGGAGAAAGGACAAAGCTGTCTAAGGAAGATGTCTCTCAGGCAACAGTTTCCTTCAGCTTGTTTCTGACCAACAGTGGAAGACCGTCGGTTGTATCAATGACAAATGCTTGCGCACAAAAAGGGAAACAGCAGTTTATTTTTTGGCAGAAAAACGAACATTTGTGCAGTGTAGGACCCTTTTGGAGGCATTTACTGGAGGTGAAAATTGCTAATGCAGCAAGATCTATTCACTGTAAATTAGTGATGCCTGAACTGGGAATATATTGTGATTTATTTTTTTTTTTAAGAGGCACTTGCAAACTACGTAAACCTTGTATGGTTTTTCTCTTGTGTTTATTTAGAAAATTAAAGCCACAGTAATTTTTTCTTGTGGGACTATTTTATTTACTCGCGTCTTCGAAAGGAAGGGTAGCAACTCAAAATCTGAAGCAGGAAAAGGCTCAGGAGCTGCCTCATTTTGCTACATTTTGCTTTCCCCTGAAGGACCGTAAGCTTTCTCCAAGGAAATGAGTAGCAAATGATTAAGCTACACAGAAAAACAAACCAGCGTGTGTTATCCAGGGTGTGCGCAAGTCAAAATGCTTTTTATGCGGGTTAGGAACGTGCTCAGAATTATTTCTTTTCACCTGCCAATGCACAGTTACCCACACAAGTTTTGGATGTGCGTACGAGTCTTTCAAAGGTTGTCCTCTGTATTTGAGGGTAGAGCAGAAAGCCAATAGTGTTCATTTTGAGGGCTATTTTTAATGGCTACGTACAGAGAGCTCTCTAGAGTTGCCATAAATATCCTGTTTGCTTTCTTTGTTTCTCTTTCATTTAGCTCCCTTGGTATCAACCAGACTATTCTTTCCAAAATGTTTTACTATATCCCTGCTGCTCCCTTCGGAGGAGGAAATCAGGGAAACGCATTTGCAGGGGGAAAGGCGTATTTATTCAGCAATGAGTAACTTTTAAAAATAGTTAAATCAATTTAGAACAAACTTTCAACAGCGAGCGCTCACCTTTGGACGGAGATCAAGAGTGGAAACTCTCAGACCAGAAGGAATTTGTGCAGGATGTAATGAGGAATAAAAAAATGTGAGTGGGTCTGGGGGGTGCCAGGACCGAAATAACACCAGGTCACCCCAAACTGCCAGGCAACGCGCTGCCTTTTCCCCCTCTCAGGCAGCACACAAATGTATAACTTTTCGCTGAGAGTGCGAAGTGCAAATCCAAGCGCCCACAAGATTAACTTACGTGCCCAAGCGGGGACATGTGCTTAAACAATGAGGCTCTGCCCTGAAGCCCTTCAGCATATCACACGTACGCACAAATCCGCGTGCAGGCATTCGAGCGCCTACAGAGCACTTCTTGTTGTAAAAGGCACGTGTGAGATTGCGCTCATTAAGACGAAACGTGTGAAATCAGATCCTCCTTTCTTCCCGCTCCGTTCTGCTTTTCTTTCTGCTGAGTGTCAGAAAAGCAGATTACGTTCGTTCAGCCGTTGCCCACAGCATCGGAGCTGCAGTTTATCTGCATCTTCTTTCTATTCTTTTTTTTTTTTTTTTTTTTTGAAATTCTTGGCTCCCTTATTCAGCAGCTCCTGAAAGCGAGAAGTTCTCCTAGTGCAGAGAAGCATCTATGTACTGGAGCAGAGGGCTTTTTTTTTATTATTTTGCAAAGCAGATGTTATGTTTCGTACAAAAGCAGCGCTGACCTTTTTCCCATGCCCGTTCTCCTCCAGGCTGGCCTGTGCGGACTCCAGGAGCTCTGCTTGACCACTGTCCCTCGCACCTGGGGCTGCAGAGCCTGCCCTCGCCAGGGGGGGGCTTCACATGAGCCTCCCCGACAAGCCGGCGAAATGCCTTCCAGCAGCTCCTCTCACCTCGTAAAAGCCGGGGTGTGAATTACCAGCGCATGTGGGAGACCCCGCAGACTCTGGGGATGCCGAATCTCTTCTGTTCTCCCACCACCGGTGCCCCGAGTCCTCGGTAAATCCTTCCCCTTGCCATTTTGGCGGCAGCCGCGTTCCCTCTTTGGATGCTCCTCTCCCTCTCATGATCCCACGTGCTGGTGGGGGCTTGCAGGTGGTGACACAAGACAAGTAGATCAGTCCCAGCTTCCTATGGCTAAGCACAATTTGTGGTGCACACAGCCCAGCCGATCATTAAGCATATGGCTTTTAGGGTCATCCTTGGCACAAGAGGCCAAGAACGGACACAGGGATTTGCAGGCAGGAGGCAGGTGGAGGTAATACCAACCCAACCATCGTAGGTGCTCTGGGTAATTGCTGCCAAAGGTCTCAGCATCTCTGGGGGAGAGCCAGCAATTCCCATAGTGCAGAAATGTGCAGCAGTGAGGGAAAAGCACGACACAAAGCCACGGCCATGTCAGATGTTTGTGCTCCTCAGGGATAGATAGCACCTGCCTCCCCGAGGAAAAATCAAGGGGAATTGTAGATGCCTTTGTAGCGTTGCCTGCCTTATTAGGTTAAAGAACTCCTGGCTTGGCCTTTGCTCGCGGGTATCCCTTTCGCCTTGCCCAGCAGGAGCTGAGGTATGCTGAATTAAGATGATATATTCTCTGGACAGGTGGAGAAGGGAATAATTTCTTCAGACAGAAGGAAAAAAAAAAGTGGTTAGATATGCTACGGAATAACCATATCATTGGGAGTTATGCATTTATTACTATATACGGTTTCTAAGTTTGTTGTATAATTGCAAGCTTAGCTTGCACGGCGGGTTTGCAAATCAGAGATTTGTGGATCCCAATGGTGATTGCCCGTATCCGCACACCCCTGTTCATCCAGGATGGATAGGCAATGAAAGGATGACATTGCTTGAATATTTTCTGCGTCCAAGTGTCAGGAATGTCAAACCCCAGGTCTTGTAAAATACAACGCCATTGTTGCCTTTAACACGATGCTTGTTAAGAGAGGTGGCTCCTGGAGGTCTGGGTGTTACTTTTCTGCCTGGGAGAGGGCGAAAGAGGGAGCAAGGAAGGAGTGAAAAAGTGAAAAATTCTCAGGATAGTTTGACTTTGGTGTTTTATGGCTTCAGAGGCCAGTGGCTTGGGCAAAGATTTCAGACCTGGGCTACAACATGTCCGTCAAATACCCTGGTCCCCGGCCCAGATGTCCCCAGGAAGGGAGACGATGAAATAGGCACTATCAGCTCTTGGCTGTGGATGGTGGGAGGTGCCGGTGCTCCTTAGGGGTGAGGGCATTTGCTGCTTGGGAAGCTTTTGACTTTTCTGAAGATGGTGGAGAAGGACCATGCTGCTGCAAGGGGGTCAGATGGCCAAACAGGAGCATTTCTTGTAGCTAACCACACTGGACAGCTTGGTACTTCTCAGTGGGGCCTTCACCTTGGGTACCAGTAGGAGATGCCACCACGTCAGTGGCCCTACAATCTACATTGCAACAAAAAACTTGCTCACTATGCAGTCCCCACAAAGAAGCCTGATGGATGCTCACCGGCATCCATCCACTGCACGTGCAGGGGAAAGGCTCCCACCCCAGCTACTTTACCCCACCAGTGATAACCATCCCTGACAAACCATGGGCATCCACGAGACAAAACGCAAACCTTTTGGGTTGTCGTCGTTGCTGGTGGGGGCTCACAGCGAAATCTGGGCAGAGTGTGGTGTGTTTACACACTGTACGTGAGTAAAAATACCTCTCTGTGCTCCCCCAAAGCCATTAACGCTCTGAGGAGTCAGCAGACGAAGTGGAGTGGTTAAGCTCGTTAACATCAGGTTAACTCCCATTGTGAAGCTCCTGGCTCAACATCAGAGGGCAATAAAACACCAAGCGCAACGTGGTGGCTGTTATGATCAGGAAATTTGGTACATGTGTCGTTAGAGGGAACAAACAGGGCAGCAGAGGTGTCTGGCAGTAACGCTGCCGAGCGTTCGTTGCCATTCACTCCCCCTCCATGTTCCTCTTATGCCCTTTATCAGCTTCCTCCGATGTTGGGTGCAAACAAAGTCTGGCCCTTACCTGAGGGTCAGAGAGATGAGAGACAGTGTTAGACAGGATATTCCCAGCATTTTCAATGCTTCCTCTTCGGTGCGTTATGAATGTCTGACTGACATGGCCAAGCGAAAGTGCTGCGGGTTCCCGCGGGACCCGTGTGGCCGTAAAACTCACAAACATAATAATAACAAAGTCATAAATTCTGACCTGTGGTACAGTCCGAGTCAAATAACAGCTCCCCAGCTGTGGAATATGTGCCCTTGTTGTGTGAAGGTGGCAGACCCGGGGGTAAAGTTCACCTCGTATTTGTCAGGTTGTGTAGAGTCAGGCCTGTTTAATGATCTCAAAGCAGCCAAAAGCCCCAGCGGCAGGACAGATGCCAACCATGTTTTTAGCCTGTTATGAGATTATTTTGTGAGGGGGCAAAGCTTAAAAAAATAGCCGATGAGGGACAGATAACGGAGCCGGGGCAACAAGTGGTGGAGGTTTATCCCCTTCGAAACACCCAGGTGGTGGGTTTATCCCTTTCGAAACATCCAGGACCTTTTATCTTCAGAGCTTTGCCCAGTGCCTCAATGTCTTCAGGGCATGAGGACTGGATGCAGCCCAAGAGGAGGGGTGCAACAACCCATGGCTGTTTCTGCTTCATTCTGCAGTGATTTCTTTCCAGCCACAGCACTGCAGCCCCCAAGCCCCGAAAGACGTTAGGAAAGCTGCAGACCTTACAGAGAGGCAGGGAGCTGCACTGGGTGAATATTGGGGAAGCCTGACAGAGCCGTGAGCTAATTCAGATCCTTCCCAACAGAGTAGAAACAGAGTTCGACACATGGAAACCCCCCAAGCAGCCCATGCCTGCCTTTGAGATGTGCTCGGATGGGCTTTAACATGGGAGATGCGCACAGGAGAGGTCAGCCATCTTCAGGAGTGGATTTTCCAGGGAAAAGGGACTTGGGAGACTTCTTCTTCCACCCCCCATCTCCCCTGTCAGACTGGGATCGCGTCCACCTCAAGCCTCAGTGACAAGCGGGAGCGGGCTGCTCGCCATCCGGAGAAGGAAGGACGAGATGATTTGTTTTTGTGTGTGTTTTTCTTTCCATGTCTGCTACTTGGAAGGAAACATGTCTGCGTTTCAGAACAATGCTGCCCAGGGCCGTGGGAGTGAGTTACTGATGTGTGCGAATCCCAACCCGGACCCCGTTCCCAGGCCAGCCCTCGGCGGTGCTCAGCTCTGCGCCGTCCCCTTGCAGCCGGTTAAATGCTAAATGAGGAGGGCTGGGGGCAATTGGGAAGTGCAGCCCCTTTCCCCCTATATAGGGACGTGGCACTCGCTCTCCCTGAGCTGTTGTAATCAGGGATGCTCCAGGGCTTCTTAAGCACCTCCAAAGTCCCCAGTTTCCAACCCATGACCTACCCTACGCCTCTAATTCTTCCTCTCCTTCTTACCCCAAATGCTTTCCCCTGACTTTTCTTAAAGCTATTTCTTCTCGTCTTCCCCATGCATACACTGATGGACTAATGGGGACAATAAAACGGGGATGGAACAGCCACCAAACGTCTTCCTCCTCTGCAACCAAGTGCAGTTAAGTCAGATTTCCTCTCCTTGAGGCAACACAATGCTCTCGAAGTTTGTGAAATTCCTTCCACGCTTCCCACATCTCTACTAACGACATCAAGTATTGCACCTCACCCTTCTCCAAAACCTGCCTTCGGAAGCAGGCAGGGCTCCACATGTTGTTGCAGTGACATTTAGCTCCTACCAGCCTCCAGTCAGGTCACATTTTGTGCGGGTGCTCTTCAGATGTCAAATGTTGAAGTAAAGCAATTTGGGCTGCAACCTGCTAAGTCCGCATGAAGCGACTGCTTTGCTGTAGCTCAGGGGTACAAAGCAGCATTTTAAGGATTCCCAGCCAGCTCTTCAAACGGCTCCTCTGGCTCAAAGCACTTGGCATAAATTAGGGAATGCTCAGATAGGCCATGATTTCCATCTAAGTCTGAGCAATGCAGGACTGGGAGCCGGAGGTGTTTTAGAAGAGTCATTACCAGAGACTACAAAATTGGAGGTATCGAGGTGAAGAGGATCGACAAGAACTGCAAAGGTATCTTTGGCAGAGTTTAGGGTACTACCCGTGATCTCCAGGTCAGTACTGAGCTGAGAAAACACATTCCAGCAACACAGACTGACCAGGCATTTTATATATTTTACGGCATTTACCGTCACCTCGTCGCTCCCCTGTTGGTACATTGCGATCCTTCGAGCCCAGCCGTGCCCAGGGGTGGGGAAGGCTGCGGAGGGAGTCTGCCTCCTCTCCCAGCAAAACAAAACCCTTTGGGGATCCCTTACGGTGATCCTTAAGGTCTACGGATCGCCTTTAATATAAACCGTGGCACCGACGCGTCAGGCAGTGCCTAAACAAGGCGCCTTAACATACCCCCCGCCTTCGCCCGACGCACTTCTCCCGCCACCCGCCTGCCCGAGCCTGCCTATTGCAGCCTTGAATGGGAGCTTAGTTTTAAGGATAAACACATCCATCACAAAGCTGTTTGGCGTACGCCGGCGCTGGCACTCTCATCCCCTCCATGAAACCCCTTTTGAGGACTCTCCGTCCGGAGACCGCATCTCCGCTCCAGTTTCCACTCCCCAACCTGCTTTTTCCAACGCTCCCCAAGCCTAATCCCGCACTTTACCAGGAACGGGAAGAGACGCGGGAAAACAAGGGGCACTTTAACCCCTATTTTAAAGCTATAATTCCCTCCTGGTTTAGTATATTTAGTTTGGGCACAGTTCTGAAACAAAAGGTATAAAGAAGCCAAGTAGTTGGGGCAGGGGGAGGGAAGAAAGTTGGTTTGATTTTGAGAGCCTTGGAAGATCATTAAAATTTCATAACAGGCAGAAAAAAAAAAAAAAGGTTGTTTGCTTATAAGGTCTCTAGTGTTTAAAGAGCTAGAGACAAAACTGCCGAGCAGAATATTCCAGTTTATCCTGTGGAATAGGAAGGAATGGCCCCAGACATAATTACAAGTAAGTCGTGCACCGAGAGAGGGGAAAACGCTCAGGAAATCTGATGTCTACGAACGTCTTTTCGCTGGCATTTAATCAGTTTGCCGGGTTGTTTGCTTGCGTTCTTTCGCGATCTGCCTCAGCCGTAACGTACGGGGTCCTTTGACGGTGAAAGCGCGGGATGGGAAGCATTTTTTGCTCCTGAAATTCGGTGGGGCTGAAAGCAAAACCAGGGAACAAGGGTGAAACGTGAAGCTCGTTTTGTGAGTTTATTGAGCTGAAAGCCAGAGGATGGGGTTTCAGTGGTGGTCTCGCTGCTTATTGACTTGTGAGTTTTTATCCACCGAACAAGCAACATGAGAGAGATTTTTACAAAAGCGGGGAAATGGTATCTCATTAATATTTCTACCTAGCCAAAAAAAAAAAAAAAAAAAGAAAGAAAAAAAGAAAGAAAGAAAGAAAGGAATAATAACATTAGTGGTTATAAAGCAGCAGGGAGATGGTGATGAATGTTAGGCTGTGTATGGAAACTATACAAGGCTGTATAGTTTTCAAAAAATATGCGCTATTTCTGTTCTTTAGCTTCGCTCCTTAAACATACATTAGCGTCGAAATGGAATTTAAAAACTGAAAAACAACATTGGCAAAATATTTCTCCGAAACACAGAACTCTGGATCTGAAAAACAAAATCGGCCGTAAATCACCGAACACGTTAACAGCCACGATGTAGAAATTGAACGTTGTAAAATATCCTTCTCGGTACAAAATAACATTAACAACCACTGTGTTGTAGTGATACAAACACTAGTAAAGGTACTATTTTACTGCCCAGGTTGCAGGTATCAGTTCCGTTTTAAAATCACAGTTTAGTACTTTGAAAAATCATTAATAGTGAAAACCTTTTTCTACGTTACATCATACTTATTTAGGAAAAGCAGAAACTTATTGCATTCCATTTTATTATGAGCCTACTTTTAGTTGTCTGCAATTTGTACAACATTACTCTATTTATTGGCATATTTCTTGCAGTAAAAGATATATATCTTACTTTTCTATTTTGTGTTACAAAAAAAACCCAAAAAAGCCCAGAAAAAAAAAAAAATCTTACTTATAATTTCCTGTACTTAAAATGATTGCTAGGTAACCTGCAAGCTGAACACAAAGAAAACACGCTGAATTATTTCTTTAAAGTGCACGCTATTTTTTGGTTGGTCTAATGAGTATAGCACATTATGCTTCCTTTGTGTATACGTAATATGCACACTTTATACCCGTAAGAACAACTTTATAATTAGATGGAACATTTTTAAAGGTATATGTCTAAATTGAAAGCAAAGTCCCATTATGTCTCGCGGGATTCGTGCTCCTAAACTCATTAAGCGCATTAAGTTGGTCCTCTGTTTTGAAATGTTCATCCCACAAGGAGAATGAATTGTTTGCTATTAGGATACAGTTTTCGCCTTATTTTTCCATCTCTTGGGAACAGATCAGTTTCCTTACTTTTCAACCTTTATACAAATAAAACACTAAGACTGATGCTGTAGGTTGTCCGTATGTAAAACCTCATCATTTTTTTAAGGAGTTTCCCAGGCAGGAGACTGATCCAAGCCATGTTGAAGTTAATGAGTCGTTTCTATCTGTTCTAAAGGGATTTGGATCTGAACACCGGGCTCCCTGCAAATCGGAGGCTGTACTTCGGTAACAACACGAATTATATCATTTTGTAAAATCAGGAGTAGTTACCCGTGGAACAGTTTTGACTATAGCTGGAGAGCATAGTTTGGTCTGATAATGATACCTTCCTCCATGTGCTGTGGACTTATCACTGGCTTTGTGGCTAGCACGACACGTGTCAGCTTATTTCTCACCCATGTGTTAATAAAACACTGTGCTTTGGCATCGTGTTTGCATTGAAAAACATAACAAATTTTCAACCTGACTTCGATTTTACTATTTTTTGAAAATAGACGATGATGTTCCTCATATAAAAGTTCATTCCACACTCTGGTAATTAACAGAATAGCCTGAAATCTCATTACTTTTATTAGAAAACAGGGAAGACTGAAGGCTTACAGGCATTCTGGAGTCAATGAAGGTTCAAGTCCTTTTTTGCCTCCTTTTCTCTCTTGCTTTTTTATTTTTTATTCCTCGCTGTTGCGTTGCGCGTGCCTTTTCACAAAGCCTTCATTCGGAGCAGGGAGGAGGGTCTGAAAAGGGTCAGCTGAGACTAAACATAATATGGAAACAAGGACTATGTTGTCACATCAGGTTTGCTCAACACTTAAAATCTGACTCGGGTCTCCACGTCCTGCCATAATGCAAATGAGAACGTTCTTGCTGGGAACATGTCATTCCCGTGAACGTTAAACGCTGTCACGCAAGCCTCGTGGGAGCCGGCTGCAGCAAGTCCTCCTGATTTAAGAGCTATTACTGATGCTGCTGTTATTGCTTTACAGGGGTACAGCAGGGATTCACAACCTCAGTTCTCAACCTCTCCCTTATTTCTACACGGGAGGAAGCGCAGTGGCAAGGCTCCCAGCTAGACCCATTTGTTGGCCCAGTACGTAGGAATAATTGGAGGAAGGCTCCCGTTATGGAGTTTCTCTCACAGAAGGAACCTCCTCCAGATCATTTTTCCGACAGAAAGCTTTAAGAACATGACTCCTGTTTACATGCCCCAAAAAAGAGTCCATGGGTGCACTTATTTGCACGTGCTGTAGATAACAGCGTTTATGAGCCCAGAAAGCTTTTGGGCTTTGCCAACCTGGACGGCTGGGGGTCCACAGAGGGTCTTACAGCTGCCTGTGCAAAGGGGAGCTGGCGCCGCAGCACTCCTCTCCCCGATGGCCTGATCTGTGCCCCATACCCTTCCAAGTCAGGCGAGCCACCCCAAAAAGTCATTTCAAGAGACGGCTGAGGACCAAGCTTGCACGAGATAAGTGAAAAGTTGGATTCTACTTAATTTCTGTTCTTTCTACCGGTTTCTGCAGGCATAATTCACAGGCTGCCGGTGGCAAAGAGTGCAAAAGAAGCCAGAACTGTCAGGGGCAAAGTGTGGCGGACCCTTCCCAATAGCATACCCCGTACTTGCCACTCAGCTCCCACCCCAGCGCAGAAATCTTTGCTGGCTCAGGGATGCGGTTTGCAATCTCTCTGCTCCAACACTTGTAAATAAAGACCTTTTAATCTCTGGGTTTTCATATTCAGAAGAAAATGATCTCTGGCCATAAAAAACATATCTTTCAGGAGCTCTGCTGAGGGCATACCAGCCGAAGCCTTCAGCGTGGCATGGAAATGCATTCTGCAGGCTTGGAGCCACAGCTATGTCCTTTTGATTCCCTTTATCCATCACACTTGATCCCGACACAGCCAGTCATATGTTGTTCTTTCTGGAGGGCGGCAACTCAGAAAACGCCAAACATCTGATTTATTTGTGGTTAAGAAAACGGTCCCTGCGTGAGACGAACGCTTCCCTCCTTTTTGTTACAGGACCTGCCAAAATCCTTACGCTCTCAGAAACTTTCCCCGGCACTGGCGTTGCTGTTGCAGCTCCGGCACCCCTGGAGAGGCTGAAGCCCCTTATCCCGAGGTGTGCTTTCACGCAGCCGCTGCCTGCAGCAGAGGCAGGACAGGGGATGGGGATGAAGCAGGCAAATGAGGTTGTAATAGGTTGGGGAGCAGATGTAAAATCCCATCCGCCAAAATTCGGCGGAGAGGCAGCCTACCCTTTCCTACTCCCAGCGCAGTCTTTGCCTTTTGACAGTCTGCTGAAAGGACCTCCATTGTGTGTTACTTAGCACCTCTGTGAATTTATTGCAAGCTGATGCTTTCTGTTTTATATCTCGGTGGCACAAGAAGAAGATGCAGAAGAACAATTCATCCCAGATCTCTGACTCCACGCTGCATCCAAATGTGGTAAAACCCTGAAAAGCACTGACGTAAGAGAGCCCTGCTTGTCCCGGCCTGATCCTGAATGACACTGACACCCACTGACTTTTCCCTGTAACAGATGCTTAGGCAAAAGGGAGAGAAAGTGAATGAACGGTAGGAAAAAGCAGGCTCATTTCCAAATGCATCCTTTAAATACAGGACACCGTGCATGTGTGGCAGGGCTTGAATACAACATTGACCAGATTCCGCACGTGTTCAAAGTCCGCTTGCCCTGACTTTATTACCCTACTGTTTGCCCGACGGAGAACAAGGAGAAAGGGAAAGAATAAAGCCTTGCCCAACAGGAAAAAAGCTCAAATCTCAGCGTCTCAAACTCGGTAAAGAAGCAAGGAGGGAGGCTGCGTTGCAGAGGGATTTTCCCTGGACAGTCATCCTACCTGTACCCTTTCGCTGCCCGCTGGACCCGTCTCGGTGCTGCCTGTCCGGGGGCAGTGCAGAAGGGGGGGAGCGAAGGCAGCCTGACCCTCCTGCCCTCCCCACCTGGCAGTCGCACTGGGAGACAGCTGATGGCTGTGTTGTGCTATAGCCGAGGCATTTTTCAGCCGGCCAGCAGGCTGCCGACCATAGGGCGTCTGTATCCTGACGCCTTCCCCTGCCCTTTACCTTATTTAGCCCTTTGCAATCGGCCGTAATGAAACAATGTTCGCAACAGCAAGAACACAAAATAGCTCATGATGGGCCTCAAACTGTGAGAAAAGAGTATTCGATCCTCCCCAAACACAGACCTGCTCGCTTCAAAGGGGGAAATATTTAGATAGTAATCAACATCGCGTTTTATTCCCTTTCCCGGCCCAACGTGCATATTTGCTCAGCCACGCTTTCTGCCCATCCGGAAAATCCGCCGGGACTGACGAGCGGGGTGGGGTGAGTGGAGACGTGGGCCTGAGCAGGGCTCCCAGGGAATGCCTGGATCCCAGGGACCATCCCAATGGCTCAGGTGCTATGGGGCCGCAAGCCCTGCCACCCCACTGCCAGCGATTTGCTCCTGGCTCCTTTTTATTTATAACTACCCAAGCTTGGGCAGGGCTACTGTTGATTCAGGTTTCTGTGTTTTCTAAATGAGCACTTTCTCCCATGTCAGTGAGCAAAGAAACACCCTCCTTGTCTCAGGGATGGGGAAATAGGAGCAAACAATCAAATTGCAGTCTGAAAGCGAGATCCGTAACCCCCAGGAGACACGAGATATCCCTCTTGCCGTCCTTTTGCTGACTGCAACATCTCAGAATGACCGACTGGGGAGAACCAAATTTCTTCAGTTCTCAGATACTGTGAAAAATATTTAATAAAGAACCAGATTAAAACCGAATGTTGCTTGTATTTTTAATTTATTTTTTTTCCTTAGGTCGGCATCTGTAGCTTCTCGTGCTGTTATTTATGAAACAGCTTTATTAACTTATTACGAAAGCGGGCATTTGTTATGCAGTAAATTTAAGTTTCATAGTCAATGGATGTTTTGTGGCCTGGGAAAAAGTAAACATAAGCTGAAAAAGTCACTTATTCCTATTCTTGTTTTGGCCCGACAAGAATTAACATCAGATGTGTAAATGGTGAAATTCCTTGAAGGAAACGCATCTCCTTTGTTGGTGACTGTTAGCTAGAAACACCAGAGCCTCAGATGATGTAATAGCCAGACGTCTGCAGACTTGAAGAACAATTGTAATTTATTTCCAGGAATAAGAGGAAATGTCTTTCTACTTCTCTTCCCACATCACTCATCCTAGCAGGGAAAGAAGCTTTCCAAGGCATTTCAGCAGACACTAATGCCATAGGTCTGTACGGGTCACTCCACTCAACAGATAGATTTGGATCTAGCACCAATCGTAGGGAAATTTGAAAAGAATCATCATATGAGGACAGAGACAGACTGGTGAGAACACGCTGCTGATAGGGCTAAATTATTCAGGGGCTAAAGATGAAGGCTGGCTGTGATGAGATGCCAAAAATCCATCTGGAAGTATATGGCTGGGTGATAAAACATCAGGTAGAATTCAAGGTAGATAAATGTCAAGGGATGTACACGAGGGAGGAGGGTCCTGGAAATCCTCTACACTGACTCTATGTTATACTCTAAACTAACTCGAATCATTGAGGAGACTTAGCGCTATAACAGAGAATTTTATAAAACTGATTATCCTGTGAAATAGATTCTATCTGCAGGTCTCAGAAAGCAAAGTGAATGTTAGAAATTATTAAGAAAGGAATTAGTATATAAGAAGAAGTGGTTTTATTTTATAAATCTTTGGTCCATCTTCACCTGAAATGCCTAAAATATTCCAGTTCCTAAAGGAACTAGTCAAACTGGAACAGGCTTAGAGGAGGGCGCCAAGGATAATTAAAGTCTTAGAAAGGCTTCAGTGTGAGAACGATTAAATGGACTAGGTTTCTTCAGCCAGAAAAGAGATGACTTAGAGGATATGATGGAGTTCTCAGGAATTATGAGTGGCAAGGAGAGAATAGCAAGCAGCTGCTGGCTGTTTTTTCTTCTAATACAAAAACTCAGAAGCATGAAATTAAGCTGGTAGCTGGCAGTTTAAACCGAGAAGGAGCAATCCTTCCTGACACCATGCTTAGTCATCTTGTGGAACTCCTTGCCACAGGATACTGGGAGTGCTAAAAGTTTACTGGATACATTCATGAAAGAAAAACCCATTGGAGGTTTTTAAAATCCATCTGGGTTTTGTATTAAACAGAAAGACGCCACGTCTGGTTCAGAAAGTGCCTGAGCCAGAAACCACTGTAGGTTGGGCAAGTATTTTGGAGGAAGTATTGCTGTAGAATTGACCTACATTTGTACTGTTTCCTGTGCTCTTACTACAGTTGCAGATAGGAGGTTACTTGGCATGGACTTCCAGTCCAGCCTGCTAAAGCTGTTCATATCTTCTTCTCGTGAGCCTAAACTTCTAAGTGATAAGTAATTCCAGACAAATGCATTCCTTATGTTCTCTCTTAAATCTAATAATAATGTTAACTATTAAGTCAGGTGATGACAAGCCAACGCATAGTGGCCTCAGGTCTTGTACTTATCCTTGCCCAGTTCTTAGTTTCCTTTGCTATGGGCTAAGATGACCCAGGGCAACCCAGAGGTGCTGTGAGGGCATGACCGCATGGGTGGACATCAACGCTCTGTGACATTCTTGACACCACGTACCTGTGGCAGAGCAACCAAGAGACAAGGTGATTTACCTAATGCACAGCAGGACACTAACAAGGCTGGCGAATGTCTAGGCTCGGTTTGGCTTTGCATCTGAACATCACAGGAGCAGTGGTTGGATTCATCTGGTCGAGGAGGGGTGCCCAGATTTTCTCCTGCTACTAAACAACTTTGATGTGCTGATACAGCAGTTGGAGCTCAGAGCCTTTTAGCAGGGAGGAAAGCTAGTTTAAAAACATTACTTTTGGCTCCAAACTAGCAGAAGACCTCCATGAGATGTATTGACACTCTTGTGACCAGCTACTCCAACTTCAATTGCCTGGCCAGGAAGTTTAAAATAGCTACATTGGGTTCTGGGCAAATATATCTGTATTTTAGTGAAGCATTTGATAGTCTCATAAAATCTTATTTGAAAGATTGACTCAATCTGGCCTGGATGTAAGTACTTGTCTGTGGTCTCTGCATTGGCTGAAATACCATAAGCTAAGATAAATTTCGACGTGTCAGGGTTGAGGAGAGGAAAGAGGTTCTGGTGGGAGAGGAAAAGGACTTAAGCTTAACTTTATCTAATTTCTTCATTAATAAACTGGAAGACACTGCAAACACAATGTTCATTGCGTTTGCAGATGGATGGGAAACGCTTATGAAAAACACCAGAACTAATGGCGGGTTGTCAATAACTCGGGCTAAGATATCTCCAAACTCAGGCTGAGTCATCTCCAGCAGAAAGGGCCTACACTCATGTAGGGGTAACTGTATGTGACCCCCAGTGGGGCAGCACATTTGATCTATGCTGTCTCTATGATATGGCAGTAGAAAACTTGTCACTTACGGGAACTCCATAAAGAGAGACGAAGCTTCATCGACCAGAGAGGTAACATTTTCCAAAGTGTGGTAGTGGTGATTGTCTAATTCCTTGAATGCTATCCCATTCAGGGAACCTCAGCAAGATATCAGCAACAGAGAGCAAGCTCAGAGGGGGGAAAAAAAGCAAAAAGGAAAAAAAAAGGTAACAAAAATTATGAAGAGCCGAATGGGACTGGCTTACGAGAAAGGATTAAAAGATTGAAATACGTGTAAGTCGGCCAAATTATGACTAAAAGAGGATATGATAGCTATCTGCATGTATATGAGGGCTGTAAACCACTAGGAAAGCAAAGAAATGGTTTGATTTGCAGGAGAAGAAATTTAGGATAAATCAGATTAAATTAAACAAAGGAAAATGTTGAATGCATAACAGGAATTGTTCCTAATGGTAAACTTGATCAGAATTTGCAAAAATTTTTGTATAAATTGGTCTGAAAGAAACATCAAGGAGACGTGAGAAAGCTACTTTGATGCCAGTTATTAAAGATATTGGCTTCTAATGCTTCCTGTAGCAAAGCAAGAAACGAGAAAAATCCACAGTAAACTCAATGGAAAGGGTTTGGCTCTCTTTGTTTGCTGGTGCAGGAGACCAATGATTTCAGAAAGTTCTGCCAATGGTCTCATTCTTAAAAATGTAGTGAGTGCATCCAAAAAGCTCTCAGTGACAAACGAACATGGGTTTCTGAGAGCTTATGGCTGCGCCCTCCCTTCTCCTAGGGTTTCAAAATATTTCTCAGCAAACCCTGCCAGAACACACCACCGATGTGCTGTGGCTGGGAGAACAGGAGAGGTGTGATAAAAGAGGGAAGGAGCATCATTTACATTCCCAGCACACAAACATGAGGTGATACAGGTCAAACTGGTCTGGGTCCAGTTTTCTTGAAGTGGTTTTTGACCAGAATTCCCAGCGAGGTGCCCAAATGTGGGTACCAATTCCCATGTTGTCTTTGTGGTACGCCCAAACCACAGGCGGAGTCTATATGTGCTGGAGGTATGTCCACACGACCGTATGGCTCTTTTACTGGAAGCCATTTAGAGCTGGCAGGAGGCAACGTAACATGGACTTCCTACCTGGCACTGGGGCCCATGTTCCTCCGCAAAACCACTTCCATTACAGCAGTCAGAGAACAAGTATTTCCACGCTACAGCATGGGCCATGGTGCGCTGTGTTTCTTGCAGGGCACAAGACCATCTAGTTGAGGTGTCCTGGGGGGTTTCTCTTCCAACAGGAACCGTGCAGCAGATTGAAGGAGATGCCTTCGACAAACCTGTTGCGCTATTATTTGATTTTGGCCATGCATAAGTGAAAGAAGTTTCTTAGCACTGAGATGCTGGGTAAAAAAAAAGCAGATGGAGAGATGAGATGTTGGATCTCCTTCAGGCACCAGGACCTTTTCTTGTTACTGTCAGCAAGATTTGGGAGCCTTGAGTTTCTAAGCCATTGCTCGCTTCTGAAAATCATCTCCGTAGCCTTAAATGATCGGATTTTCCAAAGAACCTGAAGACTGAGCATTTCCATTGAAGACTGAGCAGGGAAGGAGGACACACTCAGCACTTTTTTGAGTCACTGCTCAGCTTGTGTCATTTCACTGCCATCTTACCAAGGCTATGCTCTTAAGACAAGTCTTTATCAACTCCCTGGATTGCTGCAAGCTAATCAAATGCATGTAGGTAGCTGGCCTTGGTTCAATAATATGGATTGTATCAAGACTCAGGATTTTCATATTTCAAAGAATGTTATGATTTTTAAAATCACAAACAGGAACGTATTTATGCACAGACCCATGCTGTGTGCTACATTATCCACTTAGACTCATATTACAAAAATAAGCTGTAAACACTTTTGATGAAAGGATTGGACACTTCGTTTACACCCTGAGAATGGACTTTTGTTTTAATGCCCAATTTCACTTTGGTATTTAACCTTTCCCCTCTGTTTTACATATATTCTGTCATTTCATTCCAGCTTGCTATTTATTTATCTTTGTGCAGGGAAAAAAAAAGGAAATAGCTTTTTTTTTAAAAAAGGATAAGTAAATACATTTACAAAAAAAGTGTTCACTCAGCTCTTAGCAAAATGTATGCAGTAAATCAGAGTCTGTTTACCCTAAGAGTGTTTTGGTTGGGGTCTTAGGTGATTTCCATTGGCGATGAATGAGCATTAGCTAAAAGCAAAATGAAAAACCTTTTACCTGTCAAGGCATTAATTAAAGTTTAATTAGCTCCTGTTTGCGTAGCGCTTTGAAGATGTGAAAGCGTTTTGGAAAGCCTGCGCATACTAAGGCCTGCACTGGCTACTTCTGGAGTAGATTTTGGCAGTAGAAATATCCAGTATGGAATCGGGGCTTACTGCATCGCATCGAGGCTTTGCTGTCTAATGCCTATCCGGGGTTGCGATGGCAACGCAGAAGAAACACACATCTTGGCAGCTCCATAAAAGCAGTTTTTTTCATATATTTTTTTAAAGGCTGGAATCCACCCTAGTTGGCTACGGCTTTCCCACAAATTAAACCTTGCCTCAAGGCCACGCTGTGCCAGAAGAAGTGAGCGCAAGCACCATGTCTCTCACTGAACGGCCCGAAGTATCCCAGCATGGATGAGGTCTTCATCACGAGGTCCAGCTTCTCAGACACCTTGTGCAACAGAACCCATCCTAAAGGCACCTAAAATAGGGCAAAGGATGAATTTTTGGCGTACTTAGTGCCCTTTGCTCTCTGAGCAACCACACTGAAGGCCTTCCTT
The DNA here is from genome assembly GCA_013396915.1 of Stercorarius parasiticus. Classification (NCBI taxonomy): domain Eukaryota; kingdom Metazoa; phylum Chordata; class Aves; order Charadriiformes; family Stercorariidae; genus Stercorarius; species Stercorarius parasiticus. The sequence goes on from VWZL01000149.1 coordinate 1,174,346, forward strand.
CAAAGACGGCTTGCACAGAGAAAGAGGCAAGTTGGTATTGGTCAGAAATATTGGCAAAATTATTTCCTCGCTCCAGGAAGCCAAACTTTTTATGGATTTTATTGTTCTTTGTAGGCACTGTGGCAGAAGAAAATGTTAAAGGAGAGCTTTGAAGCAAGGAAATAAGCTAGCTGGATGGATATTTATGGTAGGATCTCCTCCCAGCTCTGAGGAACAGGGTGTGAGAAAGAAAATGTAAGGAGTGGGGTGATGGATGGTGCTGTTAAGAGCGGGTGGCTGCAGCGGTGGGTGCTGGAGCATGGGAGAGAGAGAGACACGAGAGTGCCAGACTGTCAACTGCATGGAAGAGGAGAACCAGCACCTTGCCCTGAACAGGACAGAGAAGGTGAATCCGATAAAGGGATTTAAAAAAATGGGGCGACGTGTTCAGATCAGGACCTTTTCAGAAGCAACAGAGTACGAGGGCCTCCTTTCATTGTCTTTCAGTCTGATTTCTAGAGTTTCCATAGACTTCTGATAATCATCTGAACTCTTCTGACATTTTTCTGAACCGCCAAATTCCTCTTTTTTTTNTTAGCCACCACTAATTGTAAATGAGCACTTTGGCTTCCTTTTCTCCCAGACCTTTAAACTGCCCAGGCACGATTAAACAGTAAAAAATGTCACAGAATTCACAGAGAGAGAGAATAATAGTGAAATCTGTTCCTCATTTTTTTTTATATTTCATATGGGATGCGAACCGTTTACTCCATAGTAATTGCAGATGTTAGACTGAGACTGTAATAATGTAGCTGGCAATAACTCTATTGCTTTACCACAAAAAGCTTCCCAGTAGCATTAAAAAGACAACAGGAACAATAGTTTCAACACATTCAAATGTACTAGTATTCTGGAAGCACTCAAGCTACTGATTTATCATGTAAACTTTTGCTGGTGTACGTATGAACTCCAAATATTTTCTCATACTGTTGTTTAAGAGATTACCGTCCCGTATTCTCTTCAATCATGCAATCTCTTGCATTTGCAGGCAAGTTTTGCCTTCCCATGGATTTTAAGGCTCTTTAATTTGTATCTAATATATATACAAATACGTATTTTCTTTCCACTCTTTTTTAACATTTGTCCTTTCCGATTTCTTTGCCCGTTTCAGCCTCATGTGCTGGATTGCAATTTTGAATTCAAGTCTAAAATCCACTGCAGTGCTTGAAAAGGCTCTTACAGGCTGCCTGGGCTTTGAGCTACCTGTGTGACACGAACATAGGTGATATATAAAGCAAACGCCTCCTAAAATCAACCCTTCTAAGCTACATGGATGCTCTTATCACACATTTTCATGCGCAAGACAAGACCAGGCGCGTATCACTGTGCCTTCAAAGCACCACATTTTTGTCACAGATGTTTTGCATAAATAAATGGTGTCATACAGGCTGATTAAATCAATACATCTGTATCAACTTGCAGTTCCTGACAGCGTGTTCCAGAGGATATCTTCTGCTCCCACTGTACCCTTTGAAATCTCAGATATAAACAAACAATAATAATAAAAACACCTTGTTTTTCCCAGGTTAGCTTTTCATCTTTATCTAACGACAACAGTAGCTGCTCTGATCACGGCAGAGAAAAATAACACAGGGATAATGCGGATGAAGCCGTTTCAGCGCAAGGTTATCCAGTCTGGTGGTACTGTAAACCGCAGGAGCAGAGCTCAGCTCCAGTGTCATCAGATCCCCAAGCTGGAATGTTCTTGCACTACAATTTAGGTTTTCCAGTCATTCCTTTCTAATCCAACGCTCATACAGAGAAGCCTTATTTTCTTTCCATCCATTGTTGCATATTTGTGTGTTTGGTACAGTAGTGTGAGATTAGGAAATTTCAGTTTGAAGAAGGGCCTGGGGGCTGTGGTTTCTGGTTATGTTCACATTGCAAGGAGGTCACTTCTCCATTGATACTCGCTGAAAGTAATAAGATTCGTAGCATGCCAGTAATAATAATCACGTCGCGTATCTGCTTTGTGTGTCTGGATATCTTCAGAGCCTCTATCTATCATGTGTGTGTGCTTAGTAATGGTATTAACAGTGTGAGATTGGGACTGGGAACTGGGATTTTAGGGACTTTACAGCTACCAGGGGAAAAAAAAGTCCCATAGATAATGTCCATGGTTTTCTATTTACATTAATAGAAAGTAAACACATGAGTAACATATGGTAAAAGTAATAACTTCTTGCCCAGAGGACAGACGCCCAATAGGATTTAAAGATCACATTTGCCTCTGGCTGCCCACTATGCCTCCCTTCCTGGGCTTGCGTCACTTACGGAGCACTTAATGCGCTGGTGTCGGTACGTCAACGTGTATCTGTGCCATCCCTAGGTGCAGCAGGTCAACCGATCCGCCCAAAGTCAGCACGAGCCCCTAGCAGGCTGAATTTCAAACCCCTGCTGCCCATTATACTGATTAGACTCATTTTTATATGCGATTGAGCTTGCTCTGGTTTTGAGAATAGCCCTGCGCCCCGGCCCTGTATCCGCAATTGTGTTGACGAGTGTTCGAGGTAAGCACGAACAAACCCAGGGCATAGCACAGCAAGGCGCAAGCATTCTCGAAAAGAGCAATATTAACATTACCGCTGGCTCTTACACACCTTTGGTGTCAGGTATTGCCAGGATTCCATTTTACAACATGAAAAAAAGCCTTCCTAGACTCAGGTGAAAAGTAACAATAGTCAGGATTTCTTAGCATTACCCTCCCACAGCTGCTCTTTTTAGGTGGTTTACAGGGTCATCATCAGAGACAGCATCTGAGCACCTTTCGCATAAAACCCATAGCAACGTAATGCTATAAATGATCAAACAATTTAGGGAAGAATGAGGGAGAAAGCGTGTCTTCCCTCTCTCCAAAGATATGATGTTTTATGGGTAGCTGGAATATTTCTGCATTCATTATCTACATCTTGGCTTGGCTTATCTTCAACCCCCAAGTTTTACAGAAATGTATCTCTGTATCGCTACGACCTTCCAAAGACATCAGTCTGGCTAGGAAATCCAGAGAATTTCTGGCATTGAGGGTACTGACTCACTCATTGTTCCTGTTCATTGTCAGTTCAGGAATTTCCTCTGGTTTGGTTGGAAGAAAAAAATCCAGCCAATGGCAGTTGTTGGTATTTTGCTGTTGTTTGCCAGGAGTCTAAACCCCAAAATATTTTCTCTTCTCAACAGCATCGTGTTTCCGATTAATCAGGGTCAACTCTTCTTTTTCTCGCCTGACCTCTAGTAGTGACCCCAATGTTCCTTTTAATTTCCTTGATCTATTTGCTACATTCCCAGCCAGGTCTCTGGAGTGTTGAAGATTGAAAGTAATTTCCAAACACCTTCAGCTGTACTCTGGTTCCAGTTAAACTGGTCCGAATCAAGACTCACTCTGCAGTAATCACTGGGCAAAATTGTCGTGGGAGCCAAACCACAGTTTATAACATTAGGGATTACGTGTTTCAAGAGGAAAAAGAAAGCTCTCACATAATTTCTACAGTATTTGCCTTGCCTTCCTAATCCAGATCTCTCCCTGTCGTCCTCATGAGGAGAATGTCCTCTTTATGAAGGTGCTTTCCCAGCTCCCTCGATCAGAAGAAACCAAGACAAGAGAATTGCCGTGTTGGACGGAGCGCAGTCATGGGATGCTGGATGGGCTCCTGCATCTCCGGGTGGCTCCATCCGGCCTCAACCCCAGACTGACAAGAGGGGCTATTTTTGAGACGTGTTTCTGGGAGAAGAGGTGGAGCTGGTCTTCTTATTTTCACCCAGAAAAGAAAGAACAGCAAGGGAATGGCTAACGTCCTCACTTATTAAAGAACATATTTCAGGCTGGATAGCACCCTATCTCCAATTAACCAGGCCTTCTCCTAAGGATCAGTTCTGATAGATGTCTGCTGTTTCAGTTGGCTTGCATCTGGGAGGTATAAACTGTATCAGAGATGAGCTCAAGCTGTGAAGTTCGAAGAGACTGGCTGGGTCTGAGCTTTCAGGGCTGTGCTCAGGACCTCAGGAGTCAGATACTGCTCAGCGGGGTGTGGGGGAGCTAGCTTTGACGCAGAGGGTTTCTGCACAGGGAGGCCCAGATGATGGATTTGGACTTGAAAATGTAACCATAATATATTTACACCATAATGTACATAATGGGGAGTGTGTGTGTGTTCGTGAAGGAATGCTGGAAGGGGGTTCACGCAATAAGGCATGATTTATGTCGGCTGCGTAGAGGATCTAGCCTCCTTTTATCTGAGGACCCGTCTGGGAATTTCATCATAGCAGGAAAACAGTGAGGTGAAAAGGCATCCTCGCTTTAGGTGATCTAACCCCGATCCAGCTCAGTAGCATCTGAGAGCAGGTTACCACAAGCACGGTCCTGGTGCCAGGACTTAAACACTTTCCATTTCCCCATAAAGACCAGCTCACATTATCCAGTGGAGATGAACGAAATTTCCATTTTGCCATGGTGGGCTCATTAGTTACAGGTAAAAGTTTGTTCTCCTCGCTGGCTACATCCCTGAAGGGTACTTTGGGTCCATTCCTAGTCCCATTAAAGTCAATGGGAGCAGGATTGGGCTCCAGAAGGTATTATTCTTAATTTAAACATTAATAGTTTAACTCTCTGTTGTTAATAATAATAACCCCTTGGAAAATTCAGACTGAAACCCGTTTCCTTGCTGAATTTCTTTTCTCCCACCAGGCATGCAAACCGGTTTGTTATTGTTGGGTTGCTCTTGAGTGCTTTGGGTTGCACACACTGGTTTGTTATTGTTGGGTTGTCCTTCGGCGCTGGGCCGCGCACACTAACTAATTTGTTATTGGAGTGTTGCTCTAAGCTACACACTCCAGTTTATTACTGATGGGTTGTTCACTGTGTGTTGGGCTGCTGTCCTTGTTTTATGATTATTATTACTGAGGTCTTTTGTGAAACTCCTACCCACACAAATAGAAGGGCAGGAACTGTGGCAAATTTAATGCAATGTTTTGGGATTAACCCATTTTGCTTAACTTTTAAAAGGGGACTAATTAAGGCTTTCTGAATTAGGAAACCTGCTTCTTACTTTAATATGGTTTAAAATACCATTTCCTTCCCTATTTCCCTTTCTTCCCACATCCTTCTTTTGAAACATAACTTTTTATAGGTATCCTATCTTCCATCTTAATGCTGCTGTTAGCTTCCCACTGGCCTTTCAGGAAAAACTTCTTTATGGAAAATTTCCTTTCGGGTACAGTGCAAGAGCAAATACTCATGACCCTTGATCTTAATACTTACTCAATAGCATCTTCATTTCATTTTAGTTCGTATGTTGATGATCCTCAGGAAAATGGAAAGAAAAACGATTGGAAAATATTAGTTGGACAAGAATCTGGCATATTTATCTGATATAAAACAGGATTCATCATTGCCATCATTACTGAACAGCACAGAACTGAATAAAATTTTTATTTTCCCTGTTCCGCAAGCAGTGCCACTCGTGATCCAGTAACGTTAATTTGGTGAAACTGGCTGTTTTACCAAGACAGAAGCAACTGTAAAGATAGACATTATTATATAAAACAACTAAGACTTTTGAAATTACCTCTGATTACCTCTTCTTTTCTTTTGCCAAACAGATCTTTTTTTTTTTTGTACTGCTAAACTTCTCTTGGATTTAAAAGAAAATAGTTTGAGTGGAGGAGGTATATCGTTCTTTGGAAAATGCGAAACAAAAGAGCTACAAAGTGAATAGGACCGCTCTTCACAGCAGTAACTATTTCACTGTTATATTAATGTATTTAAATAAGGAAGGAGAGGAACCCTGGGGTAATTCATGAAATATTACCTGCAAAATCCATCACATTATCTCTCTTCCGTGTACATAACTGTGTTGGTGTGTGTGTGTTTTCCATCCAATTAAATGAGCGTAAAAACCCAGAGGCAAGCAGAAGACACAAGGCTGAAGAGACGTCCTCATTGCTTAATCTAACTGCCTGCTAGCGAAGCTTACCACATCAGTCTTGTTGAGCTCCATCTTGAAACCAGTTAGGGTTTATTCTCCATTCCCTGCTCCTCTGGGCACATCTGGAGAGCGGTCATGGGCCGGATGTTCACCGCAGGCATGAACATGGAAATGCCCTTGCATTTTTTCTATGTATCGTCCACCAAACCCCAGAGAATGGATGTTTGCAGTTTAGAAAGGGAAGAAATTATTATTTTTGTTTTAAGGAGAGGCCAGCAAAGGCCTCAAAGAGCAATTCAGACCTCAAAGTCATGGGCAGACCCGGGGAAGAGCAACCAGGACTAAGCGGTAGGTCTCTGTCTCAGACCAGCTTTTCAACTCTGGGCAAAAGCTGACTGGAGACTGAAGAAGCATTTTCACCATCCTGCGACAGACTGGTTGTGCTGTTGGCGTGAAAGCACTCGCTGGTCGGAACAGTTGCATCACATCACGGCTTCATTCTGGGAAGGGAAACACATTTTAAACACAAATTTCCGAATAGCAACATCCTATGCTCCCTGCGGATGCTGCCTGCTCCTCAAAATAAAAATAGCAGTATCTTTTGATTTCCATAACCCAAACACCACTTGCTTCAAGTCTTTATTTTCCTTTCGATAGAATTCGTTTTCTGAGGGACGCTCAGGCATGGCTGGGGCCGGTTGCCTTCAGCAGCGTGCTCCGTGCCTGAATAAATGGAGCGAGGGGGCTCGGTGCCAATTCCTGCCCTCAGATAAACACTCCCGATGCTCATTGACTTCTCCACAAGCTGCCGGCGCATATCTGAGGGCAGCGCTTGGCCTAGGGATGTGTTGTTTTGGTTATTTTGCAATTCCAGAGCAGAAATGGATTTTTTCCTCTCTGAAGGAAAGGAGTTCAGTGCCACATCCCAGAGCCTGCTGGTAAACCAAGCCCAGTGGGTTTTATCGGCGAGGACTTTTAACTACTGGGCTGTGTTGGGATTCTCATGTTTTACAGCCGGGATATGGGATCTCTGATATGAACACCCAAGGATTTATTGGTCCCACAAGGACTCGGGGTTTTGCTGGCAGTGCAGTTCAGAGAGTCAAGAGAAGTCAAAGGTTATCTTTTGTAGGGTAGTATGGGATTTACCAGCTGACCCTCCCCCCCGTCCTCTGGTTCATCTGCTAAAATCATTAACGAGCTTTCCTTTACCCTCAAGAACCGTTAGTGTCTTTTTAGCGCTGAGATCAAGTTACTGACCTCTGCGTTGCCGATATACCTTGAGGATTTCAAGAGCTCGGGGGTATTTTCGGTGTTAAAAGGAACAGCGCGAAGAAAGATGAATAGGTGGGTGCCTTGCCCAAAACGAAGCTTAATGTTTTTCTCGCTTGTTAAAGGGAGGCCTCACTTGTTTATACATCACCGTCTCAAGAGATTTTTTTGTTTGAGAAAAAGCTTCGCTCTTGCTACGCAATGAAAAAAGAAAAAAAGGGATGAAAGTGGGTTGTAAAAGTGAATGAATGAATTGTATTACAAATGCTGAACTCAGGATGGTGCTCCCCATCCCAGGGAAGAGGGAAGATGCTGTTGTTCCCACTCAGGAATGATGGAGAAATCATTTTGGGGCCCAACCACACGGCTGGAGGATGTTTTACATCTCTCCCAAGCTTTCTGCAGACAACCCCCAAGGTCTGCCAAAGTCCTTCCTTCACCCTGCCGTGCCTGGAGGTGGACAGCATGATTTCAAGGAAAATCAACAGACGAGAGCTGCTGCTTCACTCTCCTCATCGGCTCTTCACCCCTCCAGGCCCTACACCAGGTCTTCTTGCACATTGCTCCTTCAGCAAGTTTGTTTCCAGTTAAACCCATTTTGGAACAAGGCCACCACAAAGTTAACAATGAAATAATAACAATCCTGTACCATCAAGCTGGGCTTTTCTCCCCGTATCAAAGAACAGCTAGCAGAGGTCATTTAAGGCCTCCCCGTGAAGTCCCTTCCTCCCTTCTCCCATCCCCTGCCCCATACATCAGTGACCTAATCACTTGTGAAACTCAAAGCAGGGGGCTCCGATGTTATCCCATTACAAAATCAAGATTTATCTGAACACGAGAAGCCTAGCAGGGTTTTATGATATGCACGGCGCCATTCCTTTCTGTTAACCTATTTGTTACATTTATACTCGGGAACTTTTTATCATTCTTGACACCCCTCCATCTGTTCCTCACCATTCAGTAGCTGGGAGTCTTGTTTCACGGGACAGCAAGGATGAAATCTCAATAATGGACTACAGTAATTAAGTTACAGTGTGAACACTTGGATTTTGATCTGCTTTTGGGATAAAGTCCCTGGGCTTCTTTTTCTTCCCATCCTTCGCAGAATTTGACACCCTTATAGCTACTACTCCACCAATTGTTGACTTTAAAATTTAATATATTTTCTTTTTTATTCTAATAACAGAAAGAATTTGAATATCACACTTCCTTCTTGTAAAAGTAAGGCAGGGGACAAATGTTCTCAGGCATTAATTATACACAGATTATCTGAAATCAGGATCCAGAAAGCAGATTTTTAACGTGCAGTATAAAGTGTGAAAAGAAAAGTGTGTGGGGGGGAAATCTCTTTTCTTTCTTTCACGTCAGCGTCAAGCCATTTGGAACCTGTTAGCTGAGCAAAACAGTTCCAAGATGCTATTGATTAATAGCAATTACAGTGATGCAGCAACCAGCTCAGTGACATGACCAACACCTTCTTGCCAACACTTTTAATGCTCTAGTTAAAAAGTTAAACTCTGTTTGCGTTACGTGGAACCCATCAGGAAATTAGAAAATATTGTACATGCTTTGAGCTCTACCGATTCCGGAGCCAGATCTTCTGTGCATGCTGCTTCGCTGCAAGCCTGTATTGGCAAAATGCAAGGAAGAAGTTCCTTCATGTCATTCCTTAGATGACAATATCCAGATACATGAAGAAAGGCTTGTGGATAGAGTTCTGGATGCAAGGCTTCTGCTTCATTAGATCTGGGTTGTTGCACTCAGCTCCAGCCCAGTAGACCCTGAACTTCTTGTGGATGCCACCACCACAGAACACTTCTCAACTGCACAGCAATTGTCCTGCAAATGTCACCCACCACTTGTCTGGATCTGGCTGGAGCTGACGCTCTTTGCAGACCAAGTTTTCTTCTCATCGAAGGTCTCAGAGGAATGGCAGAGACTGGATATCTTCACCCCACAAACCAACCTCCACCCAGAGCTGCCGGGGCAGGTCTTTGACCATCAAATGTCTTTAATACCTAGAGTTAGGTATGTGCATGTCAGGTATTGAGCTGTAAGAAGGATTATAAACAGTGTCTCTGCAATATGTCGGGTAAATACAGCTAAGTATCTGCCAGGTCCTCAGCCTAGTGGTCTTCACTCATGTGGAGCAAGTCAGTTCCCAAAAATTGTTCTCCTGCCTCCAGAGGGAATATTTGTAACACAAAGACTGGCTCCACCTGACCGCGGATGCAAATGTGCTGCAAACACTGGTGCCGAGAGAGAACATGAGAAGTTAAAAAAAAGAAGGTTGGTATCTTGGTACAACTGAAATGAAAATTTTAACTCTTTTGCTAGGTCTTATTAACGTGGCGCTCTGCTGGCTTTAAAGTGCGGTTTAAAAAATGATCATCTTCTGCCTTATTTAGACTCAGTGCCCCGGCCTCGCCGAGCGAGAGAGCTGGGAGGCACGACCATTTAGAGAAGTTCAAATAACTAAACTGGCCGTGACCTGAACTAAAACTAATAGTTTGTGTTTGTGATGGCTACGAGAACGGCATCTGGCTTGCATTTAAATAGAAGGCTATTCAATACAGCCACTGCACAGAAGCAAAACTGCACAGAAGCAAAGATTAATTATTGCAACTAATGACGTTTCAGCCATTCATACACCCAAGGGAGAAAGGCAACCCCCTGCCCCAAGAAACCAACAACAACAAAACAACAACAAAATCTTGCAGAAAACCCAACAAGGGAGAAGCACCAAGAATATATTGTTGTTCCTGATATTCTGCCCAGGCATCCTAAACATGGAATTAAATATAATCTTTACCAGCAAACTCTTTCTGCTTGTTGTCCTCCCAAAGGAGAACCCAGAGTTTCAAATGGGTTTTTAATAGCAACACTCTGAGAATCCAGCCTTTATGTCTTCCAGCGTCTTAGGGAGATCATGTTTCACATTTCACTCATTCCTCAGTGTGTTGGCACAGCCTAACACTGGCTTCAGACATTTGGTATTTGAAACAGAAAATCTTGGTGTTTCATTCCTTGCCTCACTTCTCCCAGTGTTTCTCCAGCATCATATAATATTGACAGCCCCTGCCTGTAAAGAAAGGCCAGGTTCTCTCGTTTATTCAGCTGCAGGCTTTAAAAATGTAGAATAGGGGTTTTGTTCATAGGAGAGAGCAACTGCCAGTGAACTTTTTCCTTCTTTACATAAAAGTAGGATAGCACAATAAACAATGGTAAGAGAAGTGGGACCCAAGGTATGTATGCACATGTGTAATATGTAGCTGGCTAGTTTTTTAGCGCCCCGGTTTCAGGGTACAGATCTGCTCCCATTTGTGTGAGCAATTTGTATACTTCAGTAATCCCAAAACTTGCACCTTCATACATCAAAATCTATGGTGAAAGATCTGGCCCTATGTACGTCTCATGTTTTGGTGAATCACATACTGAAGCACACCGGTGACCACAGTTGTGTCTTCAGAGCTCTCAGAACCAAGAGCAGGCCCACATTTGGGAAAAAAACGAGATGAGACAGAGAAGATACAGAAACCAGTCCTCTTCATAACAAGCGGAAAAATGTCAAGGATAATGCCTATCTGGAGATTTCAGCCTTGTGGCCATCGTTACTTGTGGGACATTATTCCTAGGACCAGGAACCACTGAGATCTTCTGGCTTTTCCCTCATGTAGATCAATTCTGTAAGGAGAGCAGGTACAGAACTGTCTCCCCTTCCTCTCAAACCACGGCACCTTCTCTGGGGCAACCACGGTGAACCTTTATGCCGGGGAGTAATATTAGGCCAATGTCTGCACACCTGTACTTTTCAATACAGCATTTCTTGAAGCAGTACTTGAGCATCAAGAGGTGGACTCCTATTCCATCATGGTGATTGGGGAAAAAAATGAATCACGCTGTTTCTCTGTGGGTATAAAATTGAAATCAATGAAGATCTATTGCTTTCCTTCGTAGAGGGGCCAGTCCCATCTTCTCCAACTCCTCTGTTTAATCTCCCTGTCCCAGCTGCTCCCCTCACCTCAAAACCCCGGCTGAGACAGAATTGGATGACTGAGTCACCCCAAGAAGCCACCAGTTTTGGACAGACCTCGTTAACCCCCGCTGTTCAATAGACATGACTTCGATGAGCGCATGAACAGGTTGAGCGGGTGCGTCCCTGTAGCTGTGGTCCCCATGGCTGGGTGTGACATCCTCCATCCAAAGGAGGGTCCAAAGGAGGCACAAGGGTCCATATGGAGGAAAGGAGAGATGACGCAGTGTTGGTCTGAGAAGTCACGAGATGCCAGCACCGAGACAGCAAGAAATAAATTCACTATAGATTTTGATGTATGAAGGTGCAAGTTTTGGGATTACTGAAGTATACAAATTGCTCACACAAATGGGAGCAGATCTGTACCCTGAAACCGGGGCGCTAAAAAACTAGCCAGCTACATATTACACATGTGTAAACAGACCTTGGGCCCCACTTCTCTTACCATTGTTTATTGTGCTATCCTACTTTTACGTAAATCGCTGCTCAGCCATGAAGGATGCTACAACAGCACTGAAGACCTTGATTCGTGTATCCCCATCCTCGTCAAGTGGTGGGGAGTAAGGAGGAGGGAGCACGCTGACATCATCTCCCAGGCGGCGTTACACATGATTAATGCTGTTTCCCTCCGTCTCTGATCTTCCTTTGGGGAATTTTCATACTCCTTTTTGGCCATAAGCACGAAAGGGATGTGAAAGCGAAAGCGGATTTTGGATCGTTACTGAGTCTGCTGTGACGAACGTATTGCGAAGCCGAGCTTTAATGTGAACTGTTTCCTTGTTAGAGTGTAATAGCTCTGGAGCTGTCATCGGGTGTAGTATTGTGTAAATATATATTCAGGCACTTCTTATGGAAGTGGATATGTGACCCAATAGGCTTTATTTAGCTCCTTCTGGCGACTGCGGGAATGCATCATTTTTGGCATATCCAAGAGTAATCAGATTAGATTCAGCCCCATAGAAGTAAGGACCTATGAGGGACGCAGAGATAATAAGTGCCTGATCTGGAGGCTGGGATTTTGCCCAAGAGGGAGGTGAAATCCTGAGCCACTGCAGAAAATAGGGGCTCATTTTCTTCCAGCTGGGTCAGGTTTTTCCTTCAATGCTCCATGTAGCAAATTGACGGGATAATGCATCCTTCAAAACTCTCTCCACCTGAATTTGCTTTACGTGGGGGCTTCAAAAAGGGAAAGATCCCGTGGAGGTCCACGTCGCTACTTAGCAGCTCCTTTATAACTGCAGCGGGGTCCAGATGAGACACTGAGATGCTCCTCTGAGGTCCGAGGGAGCTGCGGGTGCCCAAAGGGCCCAGGGCACCAGCACCCGGCAGGGATGCGACAGTTCATCCGTTGTGCCTGTGGGGAGGAACGGTTTTGAAAATACGCCTCAATCTGCAAGTGAGTAACCAAATTTTCAAATGCCCAACTAAGCATTTAATTTACAACATACTAGGGGAAGGCAGTGGAATTTTTCCAAGAGGTTTCTTTCCATTAAAAAGCGCCTTTCCCCCAAAAAATTTCTGTTGATTGCTTTCCACCATGAATTTTTTGCCATAAAGTCTTATACCCAAAATAACACACTTTGGGGCTGTAAAAAAAAGGTCCAGGTTTGAAAATTTTAGGTAAAAAGCTAATTTTTTAAAAAACAGAATATTTTGACAAAAGCAGAAGATTTGTTTTCAGGGAACTGAAAATACCTTGAACTGATCAATGTTCTTCAGAAAGACAGCTGAAAGATTAATTTGATATTAGAATAATTATATCCGCCAATAAATATATTCATTTTACATGTTTATACTTCTTCAAAGCTTGTTTAATATTATTTAAAGAGCTCATCACACCTAGTTTTAAGTTTCAGATTGCTCCTTTTCCCTTCTTTTACGGAAAACACGGGTTAACTTATAATCCTCCTTTTCCAATGCCAAAAAATGAAGTATTTAACAGGTCCCAACTAATTAACTGCTGTCAGAAGAAAAAAATCCAAAAGCTCTTACTGAGCTTTGTTCGACAAATGTGACGCTGGCGCTCTTCTTTTCTTCCGTCTGATAACTCAAAGTTAGGATGAAATAAACCCGCTGATAAGCACATCCAAAAGCCAGGGACCAGCAGTAGGGTTCAACAGCCTGCTTTCTGGAGGTCCCTGTCTCAGATATGGATCAGATTTCCCCCCTGTTTACATGTAAGAAGGTTGTGAAGATCTGCAATTTCAAGATACATCTGGTTCTCGCATCAAATTAAACAGCAACTAAAGCCCGAGCACTGGGGCAGATTTTAAAATGTAGGAATGAATGTGTGTTTATATAGTATTTGCATTAATGCTTCCTACGGTTTATTTTGAAAGTGAAGAAAGAACATTGCATGGTAGGCAACTTAACCCAAACAATATCGGTTTAAAGTTAGGGGCATGCTCCTTGGAATATTTTCCTAGTGTTTTGAAGTGTCCACTTGAAGAGGGAGCGGGGAGGGAGGAGGGGGAAGAAAAGGATTGTTCTGTCTTCTGCTCTGTGTTTGGCCTGGCTCAGTAGGGCTATTGCTGTTGCTCATCTGGTATGGATTAGTCCTCCTCTCTCACACTCTGTCAACTTGGGTGTTCTGCATGCAGGCTGTTTCTGCAGGGGTCTTGGTTTTGCTTTTTTTAACGGCAGGAAGTGCCCCACTCAGACCACATGTGAAATTGTGTGGGAACAGTGGGGGGGGATGAAAGAGCCCCATCAAACATACCAAAAGTGTGGGTGGAGAGACAGGGAGCGTAAGCGGAGAGATACCAGCTGAGTAATTTAACCTCCTGGGCTGGCCGGGCTGGGGACACAGTGGAAGTTTGCTGCCTTAAAAGTATCTGCTGCTCGTGACATCAATTTCTAATATTTTATAATATCGGGGGCTGTTGGAAGTGTGAGGGATTACAGCTGCCGCTTAATTTGTTCTAAATTTCCTGCTAGCCTCACCAGACATGTACAGGAAATAGGCAGTAAAGGTTTAATAGGTAATACCTAACTGGACAATTAACAGGTGCTGTCACACTGAAAATCCAAGCCTGCGGCTGCGGGTGCAGCTCGGGGACGTGGAGCACCATCAGCGGCGCTCCCCGGGTAGCATCCCCGCAGAGCAGCATCGGCTGAGCCGCGTCCCAGCGCCGTGGTACCCAGCCCGAGGTCCCTCACATACCAAATTTCACCCCCGTTCCCATGTCTGCGCTTTCAGACCCAAGAAGGTTTTTTTCTTTTTAAACCACGCGCTGTTGATTTTGCCGTTTGCTTGAATAAATGCCAGTGGCAGAAACTGGTCCAGCCTGTAGTGCGGGATGCTGGGAAGCCTTCTTGCATCTAAATAATGCACAAACTCCAGCCTGGGAGAAGCAAGTCCGACGCTCAGCAACTGATAGAAAATTTTAACCTATTTTTCCGTGTCAAAATAAATATCTGTCTGTCCTACCACCCTGGTTCTACCAGGGACCAGCAGATACCTTCAGAAAAAAATTGCAATGGGCGGGATATATTAAATGATCTTTCCCTTCTGGACTTTCTCAACTTCTGGCAGTCAGCAGGTATGGGGTTTCCTGCCCTGGAGTCTGTATCTGGACTTTAAGAGCCATTGATGGATGGGGTTTTTTTTTTGTTTTAAATTAATTTTTTTTCTTCTGGTCTCCATAAAATCCTGTGGCAATGAGTTCTACAAGTTGATAGTGTGTTCTGCGAAAAGTACTTAAGCTTGTTTTAAATCTCAGTAGTAAATGTGACTTTAATACTGTGTTGGGTTTTTTCTCTGTGGAAGATAATTTTGAAATAAATTTTCCACGCGATTTCCAACACCGTGGAAATGAGGTAGTGTCAACCAGACTCAGTTCCTGGGATACGCTTCTCTGCCTTAAGACGCCAATTAAATGCAAAAAATATTTTTATTATTACACAATTTCTATTTTTATAGTATTTCTATTATTATTCCTATTATATTCTATTAAGTTACATATACTATTACACTGCAATTATTCTGCTGCGATAGCAGCAATCCTTTGCAATTTTTCATTTATCAGCAGCTAAAATATTAGAGAATAACCCTTTTTCAACCTCCAACCTTCTTTAATAGTTGTAAGCTTGCAATTAAGTTCTGATTGTTCAGAATAATTGTATTTCCAGTGAAGGTAGAATTAGGTTAATTGAATTGCTGTTATTACCTCCAGAGCAATATTGTTTTAATACGTTTGGCGAACATAAAGCAAACCTCTCCGTTGGAATTTGCTTTTATTAAGTTCAAGTCCAATCGAGTTCAAAAGATCCTTCTGTAAAACCTAGCTGTCCCCTAATAGTGCATGACTAATGTCTTACACTTGGCTTTCCTATAAATTGCTCTCTTTACTGAGCAATTTCTGTGTCAATACTCAGACATCCTTATCAGCACTTGATGCTCATGTAAACCAACTCTTGTTAATGACTACACGGATGGGGAGGGGGGGGAAAGTAACATTGCACAGACCTCAAGACTCCCGCTCCATCTGAACTTTGAAGTCCAGCTGTTAATAGCAGCGTTGACTACTTACATAAAAACGTGTAGTAAACTGAACTGACATTGTCTGATTTCGGGTGATTGGTTTAAACCATCACAAACGGCTCAGGCTTCCACCCTTTTTTCATCTCTCTGTCTCAGTGCCGTCACTCAGGATGATTAACGTTGTTTTGCGATACGAAGGCTATTGTCCTAGCCTGGAAAAAAGTAAACATTTTTACAGTTGGGAGCAAGAAAAATTTCAAACAAATTCCCTTTTGCATGAAAAAGGGATCCCCAGCTGCTGTTTATTATCCCTCTGTTTACATCACACATGTGCATGCGGAGGACAAAGTAGTTCAATAAATTACTTCTCTACTATCGGGTTGGCCATTACGGGCTGCCGGGAACAAAAGCATTTAATGGTTTGTTGAATGCCTCTGAATGTTCCTACAGTCATTTTTAACTCTCACCAAGTAGCTGATCTGCTCTCATCTGCTTTACTACTTCTTTTAGGGCCCAGAATGTTTTTCGCATTGCGTGCAGTAAAATGAAAGTGAGATAAATTATATCCACTCTGATGTTAAAGCTCTACTGTTCAAGCAGTTAATACGTATCGGCACAGGCTCGCGTATCGCACTGGGCTATCTGACATTAGGGATGTGAATTCTCGCCCTGGAATTGCCTACGTCTTCCATGAGATTTGATAAAGCTACCAAAGGCTCACTTTCATACTCAGCAATTTACCTAATATATCCATTTCTGGGTTTCTTGTGTTGGAGGAGTTTCCCTCCAAGGGAAGAAAACTATAAAAAGTGTCAATAAGACAATGGATTTTACCCCATAACAACTAACCCTGCCTGCTTGGCCGCGCAAACGCACAGCCACGTGCACTTGACCATCTTTCCAGCCTTGGAAATGTCTTACATTTCTTAATGGTTTACGTCCGTGTTCAGATAGGATTTTGGCTGCTCTGTCGCACTCAACCTGCAGTGGGACATTGGGATTTCCCCGGCGGTGAGGACGAGTCCAGCTGCCTGCTCTTCCCCAGCCCTTGCCGCTCCCTCCCTCCCACCCCTGCTCGCCATTCCCTGCCTTCCTGACAAGTCAACTCTATGAGGAGCCATTTCTAGCACAAATCCATGCCACGATCTACCTTTATAAAGAAATAAATCCTGAACAGCTGTAATCACCAGACTCTCTTCCCAACTCCACTTTTCAGTGGAGCTATTACCAAATGAATTTGGTACCTGCTGACAAGTGAGGTACCACACCTCTTTTTCCTCAGCAGTACCACTGGCATCAGTGAGATGATCTGAGTTTAAAAAAAGACATTTCTGAGCTTTCTTTTTGGCCTGGGTGATTCCGGAGCTCCCTTTGCAGCACAGCCCCCTTAGAGCTGTGTAAATAAAGATTTGGATGGGAACTTCCCAAATCGGCTTCACCACCACAGGAGACGCTCCGCAGCCTGGTCTGCGCAAGGTCAAGGCGCTACAGCAGCAGCAGCAGCTGCTCTCCCAGTTATCTCAGGAGATACTCTTCCAGCTGAGAGCCGCATCCTCAGCTGTCACAACTTGGGGTACACCCCTGGGGCTCTGCACCAAGGGCTTCAGGGCTTCACGTCCCCTTTGGTTTTTCTGCAGTGAGATGGGCAGGACCCCATGATCTGCCTTCCTTTCACATCCCAGGAGCTTCTCCTGACCCACGGCAGCTTGATGAGCACTTTCCATAGGGCTCCTCAGCTCCTGGCGTGACTCCTGAGCCCCTGCCGCACTTAGCAATGACACTGCTCCTTTTTTCCGCCTCTCTCAGCCCTCCTGTGGGAGAGTTGCCCTATCAGTTCATTACCAGACATTAACGCACCTCTCAGGTGGGTGAAGTCATTGCCTGAGGTGTGCATTAAAAGCCAGGTGATCATCGTGCCGTGTCTTATTGCTCATAGGTAAGAGAAGACCAAGAGAGAGGAGCTGACGGTTCAGCTGAGCACAAAGCAAATAGAAACAAAGCCCTTCCCAGATACCGGCTTCCTTGCTTTGCCCATCAAATACTGAAGCTCTTTCGTTACGGTCCAAGCTGTCATCAAACAAATGTTGTCCAGGGTGTAACCAAGTATGCGTTAACTGAAATCTCAGCTGCGTGTGCAAGCCGGGCTGAGCACATGTGAAAATTCAGATATTCTCTTTTCACTTCAAACTCGTGACAATTTGCACTGAACAAAAAACATCTAGATTTTTAAGTTTAGCAAAATCAAAAAGGCAAAGCCCTGCCAGGAGGGCAGGTAGTGCAGCGATACTGGGCTGACATGTAAGCTTCCCTTCTCCTAGCCATTTTTACAGCCCTCTGGGGGTGAGATGTATTAAATTTGCTGGTCATACTGGACCCAGTTCAAGCTCTGGAATCAGTTACCATAAATCTGCATGCAAGCCCTACACCTTATCACAGAGCAAGTCCATCCAGACAGAGGGTGTGATACTAACATGAACAATCCACTTCCCCTCCACTTGCTGTCATCCCAGTAAAAACCTGGAAAGCTCTCTTGCTGGTCTTTCAGAAGCAGAGGTTTCCAAGTCCAGGATATATTTAAAATAACACCACATGCAGTGTCCGTTAGGAAATTAAAACTTGCGATATCACTGCAGAAAGTGGCTCGGGTTCGCCTGAATCTGTACTATTTGCAAGCGCTCTCATTTACTGCTGCTGGGAGCGTTTCATAAGTAGGGATACGCGTACGTCCTGTCAGGCAGCGTCTTCGGAAGGCTTTGGAGAAAAGTGGGAGAAAAGCTACAACTGGGAGCCTGCTTCAACAACATCATCTCAGAGCAATGCTGCCAAGAAAGGGTGTCCAGCCCGTCATTCTGATACAGGCAGAGGATGAAGAGTTGGAGGCGGGGGGAACCCAACAAGGACTGCCTGCAGGTTTATTTAGGTTTTCAAAAGAGAAGCAGCAGTTGATCTTTCTGTCGTCCTAAAACACTTGGATATCTTTCTTTGGCATGAATTTGGACTCAAGTGGACGTCGCACCACAATGAATGAGGCAGTTATCTTTGTAGCATTGGGAATGGAAGCAATAAGGAGCAGGAATTTCCCACAGACAGCTTGTTCTGGTGTAATTTTCCAGCCCAGGTTTCTTAACTTAAGAAATGTGAGTGTTTATAAGCCTCGGGAACTAGATGAACTCTGGGAGGATCCTTTGACTGAAACCCAACATTTTTTAGACTTGCCGGTGACCGCGTTACACTGAAGTTGCACCAAGTCTGAAGTTACACAGTAGTTGTAGTCATTCAAATAAAGACACTGACTTTCTTGATTCATTCTTGGCTAAGAGCAATCTCTTGTACATTCCTACCTTTCACCCCTTCTTCATTAAGTGGAAAATCCAAAGTTTCCTTTAATCAGATTTGAGCTTGGACTGATGTGATGTTTACCGACTGAGACAGTGGTTTTCAAACGACGTCAGGAACATCTGGCCTCGTGGCTTGGCAGAGAGCCCAGCAAATTGCCAATCCAAAGGCCCAAGTTCACAAGCAGCTTTGGGACTTTCATCCTGTAACAAGAAAACCCCGAGGGCAGTGGAGGTGGTACCGCTCCTTCCTGTTTAATCGTGCTGCTTTAGTACCTGTGTGCTCCGTGGCTGATCTCTGTGTACTGTCAGTGTCCTCCGATTGAGGTCCTGCAGATGTCCACCCAGGACCCATGCTCTCTACGTCCCTGTTGTGTCCACCACTTTCACCAGTTCCCACTCCCATGGGTGGTGAGGCCATGGGGCAGAAGGGGCAAAGGAAGGCTGTGCTCCCTCCAAGCAGGGACAACACCCAATGCATCCCCTTGTATCCCTCGGCAGGTCCCACTCTACCATACTTCCCATATTTCCATCTCCTGTCTTTACAGACTCCTAGTCCCTAAGGCACCCAAAAAGTCTGTGCCACGCAAAGGGTTGAACCCAGGTCTCCAGCCTCCCTGTGGAGCAGCCTGACCAGAAGACCAAGATGACATTTTGTCACCAAAGACCGCCTGGAAAGCCCAGCAGCAGCAGACATTCTGCATACGGAAAACATTTGCATCTAGTGCAGTTTACAGCTCCACACATGTTTTAAAAGCTAATTCTGGAATACTTTACTTGCGTGAGTTGCTTCTACTCCAACAAGTAGATCCTTTGACTCCAGTAAATGGGTAAGTAAGACTTCAGATGCAACCTAAGATGGGATCTCACCATCAGGGACCTTAACTCTTATTACCTGGGCCCCTCTGGTTCAGATTGCATCCTCTGTAATGGCTTGTTGGCTGGACCATGGAAGTTTAACCAGTACTATGCTGCCGAAGTATGCACTGTTGTTAAACAAGCAGCAGGAGGTCTCTGTGTTCTGTATATATGTCATTGCAACATACCTTGTCTAGGGAAACAACCGTCCTTGTTTGCACACAAGCGAAAATCTCTGAAGGTGGAGGAGGGTTATGTGGCTTCGCCGCATGGAAAATGGCTGTGGAGAGGGTCATGGTCAAATTAAAAGTTTGTTTGTTAGAAAACAAAACAAAACACACAGTCCTTTAAGGATTAGCACCAGTTGTCTTGAAGTTGTTAGCGAGGTGAGGGGGACAAGCAGCCAAGGGAAAAAAACTGTTTCCAAAAATCAGTGACCAATCACCAAGAGAACAGCGTGTCTCCGTCCTGACCTCCCGTGAGCTCTGAACTCTGCTGGCACTGTCCAGCCTCCTTCCCCGAGAAATGCAAAGCTTATGGAGAAAGTCATCTTTGTTTCATGAAATATTTACATTAGAGAAGGGAAGGTCTTTTGTATATTGTCACTGACCTTTGGACGGGGGTGGGGNGATCACAATTTTCACAGCTGCACATAATAATTTGATTCAGGTATTTGATTCACGCATTGAAGCTGAAAACCCGTCTAGAACTAACAATTGCTCTGCTTTCCCACAGGCTGCTCTGCAGAGAGACACCCTCCGCCTGCCTGTCAGCGGCCGTCAACCTGGGCACTGGCCATATGTGGAAACATTTTGTGCTGAACACTGTAAGAAAGGGAAAAGGAATAAAGAAGTTAAATGCAAATGCCTCTGCCTGGCACTCTTTTGTGTCTGGCGATATTTTTTTTTTTCTTCTAAATGCTTGCAAATGGAAAGGAAGAGCTAATAGGAATTTGGCTCCATCTCCTCTTCCTGAGACAGAGTGGGGTCTACAGAATTTCCTGCTCCTGTGCAGCTATCTTAGAAAGGCTTAAAAACACAGCCGGGTCCAAGAAAAATCAAAGGGCCATCTCTGAAAAGGGATACAGAATTTCCAGATCCTAGGGTGGGAGCTGCATTGATGTGGCAAATTACACGGAGGTGGAAAAAGGAAGCAGGTTCAGTGTAAGATTTCACGTGTATGGCCTTTAGTGCCTCTGCAGCGTAACGGGGAGACGAGGCAGGGGTGCCTGGATGTGGGAGAGGAAAGATTCAGGCTCATTATTTCCCCTCTAACAAAACACAGTCACTTACTATTTTGAACACTGCCTTACACGACAATAACATGTAATTTCGTTGAAGTCTCCATGGTTGGAAAATTTGTCCCTCCGATGGTGAAGCTAGAGAGACATTAATATGTCAGCCCACTTCGGCTCTAGGATCTCCCACTGATGCCATGTTGTTAAAGTACAGTGGGTCAAAATATGGCAGCATGGATCAGAGGGAAACTCTTGTTCCTAAAAAGACTACAGCTGCCTGTCCTAGCTGGAAAACTGTTTCTTTGTCATTTATGCCTTTGTGCGTACTGCGTCCAATTCTGGAGCCCCTACTACAAGAAAGATATAGACGTGCTGGAACGTGTCCAGAGAAGGGCCACGAGGATGACCAGAGGGCTGGAGCAGCTCTCCTATGAGGACAGACTGAAAGAGTTGGGGTTGTTCAGTCTGGAGAAAAGAAGGCTCCGAGGAGGCCTTATAGTGGCCTACCAGTATCTTAAGGGGGCCTACAAGAAAGCTGGGGAGGGACTTTTTAGGATGTCGGGTAATGGTAGGACTAGAGGGAATGGATTAAAACTAGAGCTGGGTCGATTCAGACTGGACGTCAGGAAGAAGTTCTTCCCCATGAGGGTGGTGAGACACTGGCCCAGGTTGCCCAGGGAGGTGGTGGAAGCCCCATCCCTGGAAGTTTTTAAGGCCAGGCTGGGTGGGGCTCTGAGCAACCTGATCTAGTGGGAGATGTCCCTGCCCCTGGTAGGGGGGTTGGAACTAGATGATCTTTAAGGTCCCATCCAATCCTAACAATTCTATGATTCTATGATTTACCTTGTATTCATGCTTGAGTTAGGTGTGTTCAGCTGGGCAGCTGCAATTGCTCGGGCTGAGTTTTCAACACTGGATTAAACTGGAAGCAGAAATCCACCTTTTCTGCCGTCAGCTCTCACGCCCTACTAACACTGTGTCAGGCGATCTGATTCACGGCGATCAGAAAAAAAAGGACTGAGCAGAAGTGAAGTAGAAACAAGATCTACGATTGCAGAAACCTCTCAAGGACGTTGATATACTTGGACATGGGTTGTCACGACGGGGCAGAGACACCAAATCCCCAAGCATCACTGAATCTCACCACATCACCCACCCTAGCCCTCCCTCCTACTATTATAACATAAAGGTGGAGCTTTTACCAGAAATGGATCTGAAGTAGCATCCCCTCAACTTTAAAGAAACCTTATGGAAATTCTACAAAATTGGGAGGTTAGGTGGCCAGCAGGGACGTGCAGAAAAGCCCATGACCTCCGAGCAGACAGTTTGCCATTTGTGTCATTGTCTTTCTGCATTTTAAGCATCAGGGATAATCTGGAATGCACTCCTCCTGCTTTGGAGACAGATGGCAGTGAGGAAGCAGGTTGGAAGAAAGGAATAATAAATATCTGAAGGCGAGTAAATGTCTTGGCTTTAGGCAGCTGTGCCTGTGGTTTCTCTCAGGGTGCACAAATGTCCCCACATTTACTGTGCCGAGCGGCCCTAGTAACTTTTTTATTACGCGTTTCCTGTACTGTCTGGCCAAGGGTCAGAGTTGTTAAGACCTGGGGGAAATCTGGAGTTGAGAGCGCTGCATGATCAGGCTGTGATAAGGCAGGCTGACGGGCCGGCTTGTGGCAGGGAAGGCTTGGCGGAGCAGAAGGGGCTGTGAGAGTTTCTCTGTTACCAAGAGGTGGTATTTATTCCAGTTTTTGGACTACTCAAAAGACAGCTTACCTCCTTTGCCACATTTCTGTAGGTGGCTGTGGAATGTAGCTGAACTGCAGCTGGAAGTAACACATGTAACCTACGTGAGATGTCCTCTTGCACCCTTCCTCCCAGGGACTCAGTGAGCATCACAAACACTGTGGTTCACCGTTGGGTAGGGGAGAGATTTTGTCTTGTGTGAGTTACGTGGTGGCAGAAGGCTGATTGCAGGGCCCTGATTTGAAGGCAGTTATGTGCTGTGACTTACTCTCGGGAGGACTCTGAAGGATGGCTTTTGCCAACAGCATCACAGAGCCATCCATCAACTGAAAATAGTTGGAACAGGGCAACCGACTTCCCAGTCCCATCCATCCTCTGTCAGGAGACAAAGACCTAGTGGAGAAGTTGTGTCTCCACTGTCTGAAAAACATTATATACCGTGAGAATTTGGGGAAACTTATTTGTCCTTTGTTTTTTGTGGAGCAAAGTTTGCATCACAAACCGGACAGCCATCATAGGTGGAAGAAGAGTAATTCCACAAAGCAGTGCTATGCAACTGTTCAGGACAGAAAAATGGAGAAAAAATGTCAAAGCCAAAGTACACTCCATGTAGTTGACATAGGAGGCTGAAATAAGATAGGCAGTTTGTAATTACTTACACTGGAATTTGGCCAGGACATCGAGGTTAACATCACAACTTCACAAGGACTTCAGAAGCAGCTGAGGATCTCTCCGAGTTGAGAAGACATGCAGGGAACTTCCCTGAAACCTCCTGGCTTGGGCCGTCACGTGCAACGCATGCAAGCTCTAGCCTGGGCCAAGGCTGGGGAGGAACACAATGGCCAGGAGCAAGATCTGATATGTCTTCATTGACATGCCAGAACCAAATAAACAAACAGCAAGGCTGTTGCTCCTCAGCCCAGGGCTGTTGATCTTCTGCCACAGAGTTGTCATTCTTCTTGACAGTGTGCATCTGCTTGGGATAGTCCACCTTCTGAGATGAGAAAGCATAAGAGGGCCACGAGAGGACAAAAGGCACAAACAGCTGCAGCCCGCAAGCGTCCCACACCGCAGCAGAGAGAAGGGAGAGTTTAAAGAAACTCCACACAGCCAAGGGATGGCCAGGATTTTTTTCTTTTTAAAACAAAGTGGATTTCAATAAACAAAAGGGACATCTCTGGGCTCATGCCATCTGCAAGACATGCCAGCAGCACAAGGTACTGGGTATCTCTCCACCAATACAAATGTGTTTTATGGCAGCTCTTAAGTTTGACCCTAACCAGACTCAGAAGTAATAATTTTTGAACGTTTCTCTCCAGAAAGACCACACCTCAAGTTTTTCTTGGAACTAAGCAACATTAAAAGCAATCCTGTTCCTTAAGAGCTGGGCTTTTATTTTTTTTTTTTTTTTCTACTAAGAACTCAGGTGTTTGAACCGTGAACTAAGATGCCAATGGTTCACCTTCTTCCCGTAATTTAAGCAGGCTACAAGAGAAATGCTGAAAAAAGCAAAGATGGAATACGGACCGTGACATGGGAGCAAGGACGTTTCTTCTACCCATTAAACCTCGTGAAGGGAGGGTGAGAAAAGAAGGCTTTGGCAAAAAGACCTTTTACACACGTTAATAGATGTATAGATGAGCTCTGTACCAGTCAAAATAGGAAATACCACCCATTAAAGCTGGATGTCAGAATGACTGAAAAGCTTTGTGAAACTGTGCCGCGGAGCGCTAAGTAGAATGGAAAAACCATCATTCCTAAAGCTGGTCTTTGGACATTTCTGGGAAAATTGGCTTACCCGCTAATTTTTGCTCAAGTCTTGATGTGACTAGTCTTAACCCTGGCAAGGACTCTGACCTGCTCACTTAATCTGGCTGCAAAACAATGCCATATTGCAAAGAGCCGAGATGCTGTTTAGGTAATTTAGCTTCGCTTTTTCTTTCCCCTGTTGCAAGCCGAGCCAGACCTTTTTGTTCACTTGAACAGCTTCTTCTTCAAAGGGACTGTGGAAAAGTCTTATTTCTTCCCCCAAGTGACAGATTTTTAATCAATCTCAAAGATATCTTGTCCAACAGAATTACCCTCCACAAATCTGACCCTGACAGAGCTGAGGTAAAGTGTGATTTTTAACCTCAAGCACTAAAACATGTCAGGAAAGTTGTAGTGGTGGCGGAAAGACCTTGAGGTGGCTAAAATTTATGGAGAAGAGACGTTAAAAGTTTTAAATTCCAGATGTTTGAAGCTACAGCCATTTGGTGAACGATCGTGGAATTTTGGACCATTTCTCGAGCACCGATTTCAGTCTCAGAAATCCATTCAGGATGTGATCCAACTATTTAATTGTCTGGTTTTAATTTATGCAAATGGTTTATTCATATCCTCGGACATAAGACATTTGCTGTTTCTTAGAATCACAGGAGGCGGCGTATCAAGTGTCGCTTTTTCAAAGGAGCATCCATGTACCGTTACCAAAGAATCCCCTATAAAATGTCACTCAGCTTTTTTGATTTATTGAGGAAACCTGTGGGATGGCATGTCGCGGAGCTGGTAGAAAACGCACGTTACAGTTAGAGTCACTTTGACCTCATTGCTTGTCTTAGGCTAAGTGTAAGGAATAAAGACTGCCATTGAGACTATATTGAATTCTGCTTCAATTCTTACCTCAAATACTCACTTGAAATTCAAGTTCCCATGAGTGTTGGTAGGATGAGGGTCTGTAACAGCAGAAGCATGTGTTGTAAAGTCAAATTATTCACCTCCCGTCCCAAAGTGTGGGAAAAGGAAATCGGGGAATCTAGCAAGATGGGAACAGTCTGTATCTAGATGGGGTATATTAACAGACTAAAAAGGGTAAAAGAGGTAGACAAGAGAAAAAAAAAATATCAAGGAATGATGTTTTTATCTTTTAATCTTGGTAGCAGAAACATCATTCTGCTGGGACTTGGGCCCTTTCCCAGACCAGTGACCCAGTGCTGTACATCGTGGAAGCAAACTGGGACAGCAAAGGCAGCCAGACTTTCTCTTCTTGACTGTATCTGTCTGTCTCCGTTGCAGCACAGTAGTTTTTGCTTCTGGGCGGCGCTTTCTCACAGCTGGTTGATCAGAGCAGCCTGAGCCAGCGCAGCCAGATCTGGCGTGGTTTGCCACGCTGAAACGGGTGTGGTGGGATTTTTCAGAGGAAGCAGCGATGGCAGCAACGCTTCGGGGTGAAAATAGATGGGCCAAATCAAAAAGTAAGTCCCCGCTCTACAGTGTTCTCAGCTTTTTTGGGAATGACAAATTAGAGGCATGAAAACCAGCGGGGACATGAAGGCAAGAGAGGAGGAGCGGCGTGCAATGGATGACTTAATTACAGGTCGCACTGATGGACAAATTGCACCTCTGGACTGTTTGCCTCCTCGCATCTGCAGAAGGATGCTTGGATCCTTGTCAGGGAAAACTGAAAGATGGCTCCCAGTTGGACCATGCAAATAATGAGTTGGCCCCAGCCACCAGCACGGGGCATGGACCTGGCAGAGCCCTAACCCCCCTCGCTCCCAGGGGACCCATCAGTGGAAAACCAAAAGGATGCGCGGGAAAGGGTCAGGCAGGCTTCAAAAGAGACATGGACTTGGTTTTA
This sequence comes from Stercorarius parasiticus, assembly GCA_013396915.1. Lineage (NCBI taxonomy): Eukaryota > Metazoa > Chordata > Aves > Charadriiformes > Stercorariidae > Stercorarius > Stercorarius parasiticus. The sequence continues at coordinate 1,200,886 of VWZL01000149.1, forward strand.
AATTTAACCCCTTTGTAGTTTAAATTTCACTCAGATCTCCATGTGGCCAAGTGGCCCTGTTTGCCTCTGAGCAGCTGCTGGGACTGTCTGGCATCAGCAGCAAACACCTGAACATCAAGTATAGGCGATCCTGGATTTTTCTCCTTGATGATCCTCAATAAAGTAATTTTGCACGACCCAAAGGCTGCCCCCAGGGAACACTGCTGTGCAGACAGATAAATGCAGTGATATGGTGCCTGTGGGGAGGCTGCCGATTACGCTGTGAGTTTTCTGTGCGTGCGGTTTTTACCCCAGTAATTCGATTATATTCAGCATAAGACAAGCTGTCACCATTAAACATCCTGTCACTTTACTAAATAAAGCTCCCTAAAGTAACCTGTAAGATTCTTACATCACAAACTGTCTTTCCTCTGGGCTGGGCGTGATATACAGCACCAACCACGATCTAGTGTAATTCTTCCTGGCAGCTCTTGCTGAAGGTCTGCAAGTCTTTTTTTGGTCTTATTTCTTTAGTGCAGCAGATGGGGCTGCTCTGTCCCCGCTTTCTCCTCCGGTTTGTCCCAGGACATTTTCTCCCCTTTGCCTTCTCAGCCTCCTCAGTGTCTCGCAGTAAATGTTACAGCCTTCCCACCAAGCGCTGGAGAGAAACAAATTACTGGGGAAAAAGGAAATGCTAAAGGCAGATGGGTCCTCCCGGGGCTGCTGGTGTTCCCTTCCTTGGGAGACGTTCACACCGCAAGACCCCGGAGCGAGAAAGTTGGCTTTTAGCCCTTGTGCAACACAAATACCAAATAACGATCGTAAATTTGAAGACTGGGCTTGTGGAGTGACCCCAAATGGCTTGTGGGCTGGGGAGAAAATACGCCCTATAAATTTGGGGGGAAATGAAAGCATCCCCTTTTCACTAAGAACTTTTTCTGGATTTTGAGGCACATTCTTCAGCTTTCAGACGGGTATTTGGGGCTAGCACAGAGGCCATCTTCCAATGACAGTGTTTTCCACTAGAGGTGCAGACCAAAGAAAAAGAGAAAAAATTAATTGCTCTTGAAATTTCCCCAGAGGAGTCTCCTCCCAAACTAGCTCTCGTTAAAAAAATTATCTTCCACAATAAAATTACTCAGCAAAATATTTTCCATCCTTTTTAAAGCTGGGCATCCTGGCGCTTTTTGGCATCATTTCTTCCCATCCCATGCACCCTGTATGGTGTGTGTGCTGTACCAAGAGCAGTAAAATCTCATGCCCCGAGTAAGCTGTTATGCAGCTGCTCCTCTTGGTCAGTTCTTGACTTTCCTACCTACTCCGGGAATTGCGCGTACTCAAGGTGTAGAACAATCAGTGACTCTGCCATCTGAGTTAAACAAAAAAATATAAATTCCTTGTCTTCTATCATCACCCTAAAAATTTAGTCTCGTGATCCTTTCTGCCCTCACCATTAGTGTGTCGTTGAATTGTTATTATTTTTATTATTTAACTGTTCGCTGTGCTCATAATTAGGGGTCCCTACTTATGAGTACAGGCACCTACGCTCTTTATGGAAAATCTGAGGAAATTTGGTAGAAATTTGAAAGCCATCCCACCCACCCACAAAGAACTGGGGAATCAGGATTTCGGGGTGCAGTCGCCAGCACCAAGGCAGACACACGGGTGGCTGGAAGGGATGGGGCAGGACCAGCAGGAACAGCGTCGTCCTTTAGGAAGGTGAATTCCGTGTAAAAAGGCAGTGTTCCCGCAACAACAAAAAAAACCCCCGCGTTAGATGCACTATAGTCATGCCATTAGGCTGAAAAATCAAGCATTTGAAAATCATGACGTGGAAAAAAAAGCGTGGCTGCCCAGCCCGTTACTGTGGTGTTAATTAAGACCCTTGGGCTGGGCGCCTTGAAGACACGTGGGAGGGAGTTGTTCTAATCTGGGATGACTGGTAATGACAAACGGCAGTAACAAACCTCCAGTGTGCTGGCAGCGCGTTAGAGCGCATCTATAGAGACTCGGGGATGGGAAGCCAACCAAAACTTTAATCTCTGATTAAAAAAGAAAATAAAAACAAAGAGGGAAAATAAGTGGGTTTTCTTAAATGTGTTTACACACGCGCGCGCAATTGCTTCTTTTTAACTGCTAATGAAAACAGGATACACAGGCAGAGCTGGTACTTTCGGTAATAAATCCATGTACAGTAGCCCTATAATCCACGATTTCGGGCTCAGGGTAAAGGTAGTCCGGCACAACGATGAGTCGCGCAGTTTAAAATAATGGGAGAGGCTCTGTGGGGAAGAATTTTATTTTAAAAGACACAGGAGGGGTCTGACAAGCAGCAAACCGAAAAATGTATTTAATTCCGATTTTCTTCTTGTGTTTCAAGCGGTCAGATTTCTCACCCTTTATTAATCAGGCACATAATTTTGTAGAAAAACAGGCTCACCCTGACACTGACAGAACTATTCAGACAGGAGTTTTCCCTTTCCTCGTCCTCACGAACGTGACACTGAATTAGTTTGGTTCAGAAATGGGGTGAGATTGCCTTTAAAAAAAGGGCTTTTTGGCAAAGCTAGTTTGGAGTTTGTAATCCGATCCGAAGCTCCAGCAAGTTTAAAATTTCTGCCTTCTTTCAATGGAGAATACGTCCCCAACTGTAAAGATGGTGAGTTTAACGTAAGGCTCCATATTTGAATATTTGCCTCATGCACGGCACAGCGCAACACCCAACTTCTTCCGCTGAGATCAGTCTGAACTGTCAGACCTGTCCAGGAGTTAAATCCCTTCCAGCCTCACCCATTTTGGATGAGTTTCCTTTGATCAACAGGAGTAAGTAATCCCCGGTGCGTCGGTGCTACAATTAACCCACTGTGTCCAATTCGCAGATGACGCAAATCTATCACAGCGCTGCTTCGGGGACTTTAATTCAAGCTATTTCAACTGTCTACTTAAAGCCCTGATGCAATTGTGCAGTCAAGGAAAAAACGCAGAGAAATGATGTTATTCCCTACTGTAGCATTTGCCACGTTTTATACTTACTAAATAAGTGACCGTACCCATAGTTTCAGTTACCACCAGTTGATTGTTGAGGAGCATTGGCCAAAACCGGTACAGAACCCAGCTCAACGCTGGGGAGCAAGATTTATTTGACGTCCAGCAGATGACGGATATTTCCTCCCAGGTTGGGTTATTTATTTGTCTGGAGCCGTTGGCATGCACGAATTTCTGACTCTTACAGGTAATTTTGAAAAACGGGGTTTGCAAGGGGACGAAGGAAAGCAGCACAGCTTGGTGAACACGCACGGTCGAGAGCAAAAGGTTTACCTCCGGCTTTTAAAATGCTCGTTGTGTCTTTGGTGGAGGAGCTTGAATGAAATCATTTATATTAGCTGCAATATCTGGCTGACTCCACTGATCTCCGTAATCAAACGCGAGAGATTTGGAGGGGAGAAGGGGAAGGGGGGGGTGGGAGAAAGCGTGTATAATTAAAACCTTGTTCTAATCCTGCTTTGATGCTTTTGCCAGGACAGGTCGGACTAGTCAAAAGCCCCAAACATTTTAGGTAGGTTTTTGTTTAGGTTTTTTGGGTGTTTTTTTTTTATTATTCTGTCAGTGGTTGCGAAGCGGCAAAGTGGTTATTAGCCTTATAAGGTATCAAGGTAAATATTTCAGATCCCCTGTGAATTTCAGTCTCTCCCGACTCGGTTTATTTGTTCTTGTCAGTGGACAGTGAAGTTTTGTTTGTCGAAACCAGTTGGGGCAGAGAGTGACAGCACCGAGGCGCTGTGATTTATTCTCTGCTAGCCCACCACTTCCCCCACACTTCTTCCCCAGCCGGCCCCCGCGGCCCCCGCAGCCCTCCTGCCCCCGCGCCCGGGAAGGGGGACACCGCCAGCACCTTGGGCACGCAGCTGCGGGGTGACCCTGCTCAAACCCTGGCGGCGCCAGGGCTTTTCCTTCTCTTTTTTTTTTTTTTTCTCTACAGCTGTCTCAGGGCCCTGCTGTTGACCGGTGTAAAGGAGCAACACTGGTTTCGGGGCCACGGGGTCCTTGTTGTGTCTGTTTTGTCTGCAGAGGGAGGTCTTCCTTCCTCGCAGGACCATGGATGCTGATGGTCCCTAGGATGGGGATGCAGAAGGTGTTGACCTCCAGTGGTACCTCCAACGGGGCAGCCGGGGAAGCAGTGGCCACCACGAGCATCGGGGCTGATGCAGACCGAAAGCGTGCACACAGTTACAGTCAGTCCCATCCCACAAACAGCTCCCAAAAGGGCGTCCAAAACTACATGACTTCATTGCCCAAAACTCCATTGCCAGATGGCATCTCTTCAGCTTGAAGGCAGAAGGGATGGAGAGCAGCTGAGGCAGTCAAGCCTCAAAATGCCTCTTCGGGTTATTATTTTGGAGGGGATGTATTGAGAGTCTTGAATGGGCGTTGAAAGTAAGAGCAGGCTGCTTCGTAAAAAACAGCTTTCCTGCGCAAAAGCATTTGTTTAAAGTGTAGGAGGGGTCTGATAGGAATAGACTTAAGGAAATTGGTCTGTTTAGCTTATTAAAAAGATCAAACAGAGACTTGATTACAGCACATAAGTATTTTCACTGAGGAAAAATAACATCTATTAAAGGCCTCTTTAATCTAGCCGAGAGAGGACAGATGAATTCCAATGGCTGGAAGAAAAAGCCAAAGAAATTGAAATTGGAAATGAAGCATTTCATTTAATTCTCTTCCCTTTGTGGGGAAGAACAAGGTTGGATAACAATGACAACAAACAATTGCCACAACCAAGGGTGTGTAATGGAAGTGATCAGGAACAAAAGCCTTTCTGGGTGATGTGGTTCCGCAGGGTCAGGGATTGTCGGGAAAATACAAAACGACAGAGTGGATGTGAAGCAACCATTGGAGCAGGAAGCCAAAAAAAGCGAGGTAGCAATGATACCACAGCCCACCTCAACTGGTGGCGCTGTACCATCGATGGGGAAGAGCCTCAGCCAACGCCATGGCCAAGACACAAGGGGGTCCCAGGAGGTCAGCTGCCAGGACCAGGTATCACACCCAGCTCCCTCCACCTGCGATTCCCCCCAAGTCTGGCATGATTTATTCGATATCCCAGGCATATGTCCCTTCCCTTATCAGGGAATATAGCGATAGGATGAGAGGTAATGGGTTTTAACTGATTTAGATTAGATATTCAGGAAGAAATTCTTTGCTCTGAGGGTGGTGAGGCACTGAAACAGGCTGCCCAAAGAAGCTGTGGATGCCCCATCCCTGGAGGTGTTCAAGGCCAGGCTGGATGGGGCTTGGAGCAACCTGGTCTAGTGGGAGATGTCCCCTGGGTTGGAACTAGATGATCTTTAAGGTCCCTTCCAACCCGAACCATTCTATGATTCTGATTCCCTCTGATGGAGAGGTATTTTGCAAGACCCTATTTGCTCTCTCCTGGACTTCACTGCAAAGACCTTTAGGTCACTGCAACAGCGAGGGGAGTTTCTTCTGCTGAGTACAAGTTCGGTCTGTAGCAATTAGGAATGTAGAGCAGAAAGGGGAACTCTGGGCATATAAAACACAGAGCTGAATTTATGCAAAGCAAGCAGAGATAGGAAGGGAGTGTCCCTGACATTAGGCGCCCCTGCAGAAGCCAACAACTAGACTAACTTTTCTCTCCTGTGAGAACATTTAACCTCACAGAGATTAGACTATGGTGGAGAGGACTCTCAACAGTGTTGCGGGAATTATGTTGTTAGAAGACTGTGTAGAGTTTAGACTCCTTCTATGGAAGATAAACCACTTCAGTAGGCACTGCCAAGCACATCAGCATTTGACCATCGTCAGACTCTGGCCTATCCATCTCTCCAGGAAGAATAATCCTAGCAATTACATTTAATCAGAGCTGTTGTGTATCACAGCCTAGAACATCTTTCCCCGCCCCATGACTGGTGCACAGAGACCCGTGGTTGTTTCCTAACCAGCTGCAGATGTGAAGCCGGCAGGGGGAGTACATCATCGTCCCTTTGCAGAATCAGCAATAATTAATAAGTTGTATATTGGAACAAACCCCTTCTTGGTAGTGGTCTTGTGTATGTTAAACAGAAAATTGGCACTTGGTAGACCTTCCTGGTTGCTGTAGGGTTGGACAGCAAAAGACTTTGTTTTATTTTTAATTCAGGCAGTAACACAGACAGGATTGTAATGGGGGAGGAAGAAGAGGATGCCACATGGAGGGGACCTCAGGTGGAGATGCGTGTGCCCCAGCTGTGTTGGGTGCTGCAGGACAAGAAGAGAGGTGCATGTTCCTGGTGGCAGACCCTGGAAGAAATCCAAATAAAGGCCGGAGCAAGTGAGGTGATCAGCAAAAGACGGGAGGTACCAATCTCCATTCACAGGACACACTGAAAAATGGCACCAAAAACTGTCACTGTGCAGCTGTGAGCATATGTATGACGGTGTATTATCAATATTTTCCCCCACCGCTCCCAAGTAAGAGCTCACTTACTACACGTCCTTAATGCTGTGGGCAGAACTTGGCCTTTTGTTCTCCATATTACCTTCTCCTTCCTTCGTATTTGCTGATTTCCAGAAAATGTGTTGGTCTGGTTTGCCTCTTATTCATTTATTTATTTATTTCAGTACTTCCTCGATGTAAACAACAAAAACGTCTCAAGTAATACAGAAAGCCGCTTACGGTTCAAAGTTTTTTTTTCAGCAAAAAACCACAAATGAATTATTCTTAGCAGCACATTCTGAAGGTTGAAATCTATAATTTAGCCTGACATTTTAAGTGTACATCACTTGAATTGCTGCCAGCTTTCTAGAGTGATTAGGTGACTTGAAAAAGGCAAATATTTTTTCATATGCTTCCACTGAATTGGAGGCTCTGCTGCTGAAAAGACTTCAATAATCCTGGCTGTATTTATTTCCTAAAGCCTCACTCATCATTGTCAAAATGTTATCAGCCATCCCCAGCTTTCTCTCCAGCCCAGAATCTAATTCCAATTATTAAAAAAAAAAAATCCCTTTCTGGAAATGAATCTTCTGCAGCACTCTCTATTTTTCACGTAAGACTTAATCAATTATTAAATGGAATGTATTTGCCACATAACTGTTGCGCTGAAGTGAAACTGCTCTTGTGCGTTGGAGGAAGCCGTGGCACAGGGCTTCGGCACATTTGCTGAGGAGCTGGAAGCACATGGTTCATGGAAAGCTGCAGCAACACTCTGGGATCTTGGGCACAGGGCACAAATTCACCGCCGAAGATTGTATTGGAAGAAGTAAGGATGGGAAATAGCCCACCCCTGACTTCCTCCCTTGATCGCGACTAGAAATGAAGAATTTGGTTCCACAAACGTATCCCCTCCCTCTGAAAAGCACCAGGGAGATGGACCGGTCTCACTTGCTTGACCCCGTCAGCAGCACAGGAAGCTCAGTGCCTGCAAAAGCTACAAGAGGTCCGTCATCTGCTATATGCTTCCAGGATCTCGGCCTCCATTATTTGTCATACCAACAGCTGGGCAACCGTCTGCGCTCTCTTGAGAAAAACACCCAGAAAGAGCATTTTATGCCTTAGGAGAAGGCAAGGGAAGAGGAGCCAGCAAGGGAATCTCATCTTCAAGGCTGACGGTTCTGGGCAGTGCTTTGGGCAGAGCCAAAACTCTCTTACTCTGGATGGAGTGTCAACTCAGTGATTTATACAGGATAATTGTAGGGACATAAATCCACACCTTTCCCTGTTTTTCTGGGGCTTCCATAAAAGTAAAATCTTTGTCTTTACCTCCAACGGGACTGGAGTTTCCCCTAAAAATACCCAAAGGAAAAGAAAAATAAAAAACTCAAGGCATCATTGAACGTATTTCATTTATTTCTAGTTGGCGTTTCCTGGTGGCTGCTATCTGAAGTTGTAGTAATTGCTCTAGAGTACATTTAGGTGCAAAGCCCCCGTGTCTTTAGGACTGGGTGAGGGTTTGTAGCCGTTAGTTTGGTTGTCACCTTAAAGTAGGTGGCCGGTGCTTTTTAGTGCCTTGAATCTTGAAGGTCTAACAGAGTTAAGATGTCTCTGACACGCCTGGGGAAATTCCAGGTTTGCTGATAGCTGAGTGGCATCGATGTCAGGTTTCCATATCTTACCTGGTGAACTTTCAGTGACTTTCTGGATCGTGTGCTCCTGCAGGCTCAACTTGCCCTGCCTGCAACGGGAAAACGGTGGGGAAGGAGCGAGAGGCACTGAGGCATTGAGTTAGCACATTTATACCTTAGGGGGGGTTTAAGGAGTTCGTGCCTGTTTGTACAGGGAGTTTTTCGGCCTACTTTGAACTACCTTAAAACAATAAAGTTCCCTTTTCAGCAGCTTGGTTTAATGGAAAGATTTACTGTATTTTCATTCTCCTGCTGAATAGTGATAATGAAGCCGAGTTCAGAATTCAGTGTCAAAGGGAAGGTCTATTTAGGAGAATTAAAGGGTCTAATAACATTCCTGCCACCTGGATTGCTTTACGGGTAGGAGAGGTGGATAATCCTTCATGGGCCCCAGTTTGCTACGAGTAGGGCCCGTTTTAATTAAAAGAAAGCACAAGTGCTTCGGCAATCACAAAAATAATTTGTTGACATTAAGATTTCATGATGTCCCAAAGACGTCAAAATAAAACTTTGCAAGTTTAACACTTCAGCGTTGATCTATCAAAGGCTTTTCTCCTGCCTGTGAGGGGCAACACAGACCTGCCGATTTTGCTGCGTGCCTGGTCCCGTGAGGATCATGATCTTTCTCCACTGACACCAGAGGCTCAAGCAAGGCCTCAACTACCCCGGTTAAACGATGAAAATCAATGAACAGCTACACATGTGCTTATTTTTAAGCGTGTGAGCAGTCTTACTGGCTTGAGCGCAACTGCTTAAGTGCTTGACGTGAAGTATGTGCGTAAGGGTTTTCAGGAGAGATGATAACGGTGGCAAAGAATAACTTGACAAGCACGCTCCCAGATTCTCTTATTGAGGAATCCGTTCAGTTGTTGTTTGCTTTTTGTACTTTCCCCCCCAAAAGTTTGTACTAGAAATGACCCATTTTATGAACTGCCGTTTCCAGGTTTGAACCCTTTAATACCGCGCATAATGCCGGATAAGGAATTTTACCTTGCAGAAACCTCTGCAACAGCAGCGTATGCTTTCAAAGTTTCCCTTGCCTGTTCAGTGCTGAAGGAAATAAGCAAAACAAGCCTGGAATTGGGTTCGTTAATTTTTTGACAAGTTTTAACTAAGCACAGTGACAGGGAGCTTTGCAAGAGAAATTTTAGAAGCCCAGGAACCAAGGCATAATAAGCTGTCAGAGAAAAGATCAAGTAGCATTCTCTAATTCATCTAACCAACATCAATGTTCCAGCTAACAGTAGACAGTGTTAGCCAGATTCTTGCCCTTTTTATCTATGAAAAGCTACATTTATCAAAATAAGCAAAAAATGTGAGGTATGGAATGCAGTTCATTGGAGGGCAGGGCTTTATTGGTTGATTGGTAAATTGAAACACATGGAAAAGTGCTACATGTAGGAACACACTGCTGACTGTATTACTCATTTTTTATTGGTTAATCTCTAATAAGAACCAGCTGGTAATAAAGGACGGAGTTCATGGGAACCCACCCTTTGTTGAAAGCGAAGTTGGTGTCAATACCAGAAACACATGAGCACAAAGAAAACAGATGTAATTGGCTTCTGGAGGTCAGGTTATGTAAAGACCCCAGCGAACAGAGGTGAGGTTTTGGCTGCAGAGAATGACAGGCTAAAATAGCCATTATTTCAGTGTCTGCAAGTGTGTGTGTGTCTCGGGAGGGGGTGGCAGTCGCAGAGACCTCCATCGTGGGTAGGAACCGGGGCTTTACGGTCCCCAGAAAACAGGGTGCCTCACCTCAACACGCACGTACCAAATCAGGGAACAATTGCTCTTTGGGGAAGGAAGTCTGCAGCTTTGTCTTCAGTTACAGGCCAAAACCTAATAGAATTAATTAATATTTGGCAGGAAAAAGGGCGAGGAGACCCACATTTGCCCGTAGATATTTATGATGTTTACAGGGCTGGAGCTTCAGCGCAGGTTTCAAGTTAAACAGATGCTTCAATAGTTTCTTGCACAATAATATCTATTTCTTCCACCAGAACATAAAACCATCTTGTCAAAGGTTAAACTAATTTATAAAAAGGGCGGAGAGGAGGGTTTTTTCCTTTTTTTTTTCTCTGCGGGCAGCAGTATACATTACCGAAAAAATGTTAACATAGCAGGTTAGAAATGTAAAGAATCAAAATGGCAATATCCTGAGTTTTATCAACACCGACTTTAATGGGGCATTTAAACCAAGCTCTAGCTCTCTTGCACAGAAGGAATCCTTTAAGAAAAACCTCAAGGTAGGGATCTGCTCTTTAATTGGGATTTCTCCATTCTTTCTATAACACGATGCCGAGCAAACAGTTTGCATGAGTAACGTGGGCAACAAGTGAATTTTCAGATACAGCCTTTGTTCGGAATTCTTTGCCAAAAGTACCTCGGCCTGAGGATTGCCTGGGAGGAGTTTGGCAGCAACAATTCGAAATCCAAACGTTGTAGGTGACATTTGAGCAGACATGTGGTGGCGGCTCTGCCCTGCGGTTGGCTCGGTGTAATCCTCCCAACCAGGACTCTGTTGTGAATATTTGTGGTTTGGACTTCAAACTTCATTTTCTTCAAACATTCTCCAACTCTCAAGTCCAAGACACTCTTTCCTGCCTACAGGCTTCTTTGCTGGAATACCGCTTGGAAGTAAATTCAAGGGAGACCCAAATGCATCCCAAGCTAAATCCAGATCTGATCAGCAATACTGCTCTACATTTACACCAGAGTAACTGCGACAAGATTCTTATTCTTGGTTTAATTTTCATGTGCACTGCGGCAATGTCTAAAAACCCCTAAGACCCCAAAAAGCAGGCTTTTGCGGGGCAAAGAACCATGTCAGAAGGGAAGAGACCATCTCGTCCCTCCTGAGAACTTCCCACCCTGCAGAGGAAAGAAGAGTTGAGTCGCTCCATGCATTGCAAGATGACGAATAGCCAAGATGCACTGGGTAAGGGCAGGTATAAAAGGACCAAAAAGCTTAGGCAAAGCTCGCCTGAGAAACCCATTGCAGAAACACGGCCAAAAAAAGGGAAAGGAGTCTGTGGGCCATTTTCTCTGGGCCTGTGCGCTGATGTATTTTTGAAACACCTGAAATGAGGGGCAGATACACTACGCACTGTATTTGAAAGGGTTTCATTCCTGCAGGAAGGACACAAAGGAAGTTTTTTTGGAAGAGCGTTTGCCGCTGTTATTTTAAAGTCAGCTTAATGCCTTAATGCTTTTCAAGAAGCAGTGGTTACTAGAAAAGAAAAAAAAAAAAAAAAAGGCTGGGAAAGAATCTTCAACACAAAATTCAATAACATCCCCCTGCTTTCTCTGAGGTATTGCCTGAGTGACTGCAGCATTTACAAAAGGGATTCTAATCTGAAATGAATTTGCAGCTAATTCAACCTGTAGGCTAGTGACTCTGGGATTTCCTAGATAATACAATCCAGACAGTAATGTTGATGGATGTTAAAGACTTGCCTGTGTAACTGTTGTAAAGCTCTGTCATAAGAACAAATGAGGCATTATTGCTTTAACAAAAGTAATCCCACTGCACCAGTAAATTCTGCGCTCTTTCAATATCACACGATTATTAGTTACAGTGACTTAGTGATGTATCTTCCTTCAAAGAGGCAACAAACACTTCACTCCGGGATTTTCCGTGCAAAAAGCTCCACTCAAACTACTCCTTTTTTTTTTTCTTCTTCTTCTTTTCTTCTTTTTTTTTTTTTTTCTTTTTTAAACGCAGAGTGAATTCAATGTCACAGGTTTTCTTACCTAGATGGACAGGCTGGAAGAAATGTGTCCAGCGCGTAACAAGTGGTACCGGGCTCACGGGGGCTAGAAAAGCAGATGAGGATTTTCATTACTCTGTATTCTGTTCCTGACACAGCCCTGTAAGGCAGGTCAGGAGAGGTGGGAGTGAAAAACTGGCCTTAAACAGCTAAAAGAGCATTTTATGTTCGTAGGCCACTAAATAAAAATGGTTTAGTGGCTGCATATTTTCCTAAAGGCTTCTATTGAAGCCACAGATATTTGGCTAACCTGGACTAGACTCTTTTCTACGTTCACCCTAGAGCTAATGTGTTTTATGGATTTTGATTCCTGGACCAAGCCTCACTTACAGCATCCAGATTTCCATCCTTCTCTTTGCTCTTGAGTAAAACGACCAGCCTGTCTTTTTCTTTCCTAGGCATCCGTACTCTCCAGCATTACCAGATACTACACCCTGGGCCCATAATCTATTTTTTCATCCAATGCTTTAGTCATCCTCTCACGTATTTTATCATCTACTCATCTTTCTCAGAGAAGTCCTTCAAAAAAAAAAAAAAAAAAAAAACAAACAAAACTTGAAGTAAAGAAGAAATAACTCCGGACTTTGGTGGGAGGGAAATATTGACCAATGGTGGGGAAAAAAAAGATATGTTAAATTGACATGTTAAATTGACACACATTCTACTTATCAAGTCCTGCTGTGACGTTACTGTTAAAACTCTCTGTGTAAACTTTGAGGACCTTTTCTGCTGATAACTTCGGCATTAAAAAAACCATTTTTCATGTCTGGTGGTCTTTCTGTTCCTAATTCTTTCCAGGCTTCCTTCTTTCCTCCCTAGTAGATAGCCGATGGACTCGAGCTTTCTGATCAAACACTTACTCATTAAATCCCAGAGGCTTTTTGTTCACTTCTACTTTTGCCCATCCAACCACTCTAGATACAGCCCTATTCAAAGAGCATAAAAAAAGGACAATCTAACCAAATTTTTCCAGTGGAGAATTCTCCTGGCATAAGACATTTACCAAGGAGTTGCAATTGCTTGTAGGACTTTCCAACTGAAATTGCTTGTAGGGCTTTCCAGCTCTAATCAAGGCCTGGGACAGGTTTGGTTCATGATGTTAAGAGCCATCCTGATGCTCTTCTGGTCCTCAGCAGGGTCCAGCTGGGACCGGAGCTGAACCATAAGCAGTTTTACATGTGTTATAGCAAAAGCCAGAAGAGCCAGCGGTGTAACCAGTCCCCCCAGCTCCCCTCCCCATATCAGAGATAACTTGGCTGAGCAAAGCGAACGTGGCTCTCACTGGGAGTAACACTGTGGTTTAGAAAAAAATAATAATAATGTTGGACTATCTCGGAAAAATCACACTTATTAGGAGTCTGTCTCAAACCTGCCTTTGTGCCAAAGGTTAATGAGGAGAGGGCGGGGAGGGGGACGGGCACCTGATCTTCCACGATTAATTTGACAAACGTCTTTCTGGCTTCCGTCCAGTTCCTTGTGGAGATACGGCTCTTGGATGCGTTCAAAATGACCTACTTTTCACTGCTGGCCGGGATTTTGCTGCTTTGTTGCTATTGTTGGACTTTTCTGCTGCTTTTGATATTGTTGCACATGAGATTTTTGTCCTGTGGCAGATGGCTGGCCTTGTTGTGTTTGAGTACAGGACTTCTCTGAGCACTCATGTGCTGATAGTGACAACAAAGCATTGCATCTTGAGGGATCTATCCTCTGAAGCTCTCAAACGAGTTTAAAAATTTTTTTTTTTTTATTATTTTCCCAGTGCTGTGCCCAATAAGTTAGCCCTATGCAGAGCTCCCAGGGCTTTCTCTTGCACCCATTTGCTCCCAGTGCAGGATGGGCAGATGCCTCACGTACATCATCACCAGTGCAAGGCGGGAAGTGAAAGATGATCATACCCAACAGAAGCCATTGAGGAACCCAGCGCACACACAGGTTTTAATGAGTGACTGAGGTACTGCCCATGAATGCGGCCTCCTCCTCCCACCTGCGCCCCAAACTGGGTCAGGACTACCCTGATTCCAGTCTGGTTTCCCAACCCCCAGGAAGGGCAGAGCGGGCACCTCCGTGTTCAGACCAGCTCAAGTCACCTTCGGCAGCCACGGCAAACTACACCACCGTCTCATATTCTTAAAAACATAGTTTTGGAGAGGATAAGATCCCTCGTTCACTCCCATCTGCTGTTGCTCTCCAGGACCAGGCAGCTGAACCCCATGTCTCTCCTGCACCAATAAACATGCCAGGTGTGAAGGATGCTGCTGTTCCTGTAAAAAACTTCAGCTCAGACAAGGGGTAACAGGGACCCTTTCTGCAGCCAGCACTACCCTGAGGCTTGGACAGGCAACATTTTGTGTCCTGCTTTCCATAAGAGGGGTTTTGATGTGTACTGAAGACAGGTTTGGAACTGGACTATATGGGTTTCCATCCTGCCAAACATGACCGCAAACACTTATAAAACACGCAGTTTTCTTATCAATAAGATAACTTAGGGAATTAGCAAGCAGCAGAGACCATAGGCTCATTTAAGATGTTACAGACAAGTCTCCAAATCTGTTAAGCCGGGAGAAGCCTCAAGTAACAAACGCATTAAAGGACCATGGAGAAATTGTGAAATGTAACTCAGAACCGATAGATAGATAGACAAGTGAATATTTTTAATGCTGATTTTTCTATTGGACATGTCATTTCCGATTTACTAGGGAAATGGATCATTAATTATCGCCTGTTGCGTGCAAACAAGAAGGAAAGGCAAAGGTCTGTAGATGCCTCTTAATTAGCCCAGAGATGTTGATGGCTATTTAGTCACGTTTGAAACTAAGCTAATATTTTCTTCCAATGCTGCCTTTGCCAAATGCAAAGTGAGCTGACATCTGCTTGGCTAGAGCTGGGGTCATATATGAAGCAGTGCCTAAACTGAACAAATATTTCCAATTGAAGGAAAAAAAAAAAAAAAGGAAAGAAAAAGAAAAGAAAATCATTAACCTTTTGTCATTAGCATTAGCTGTTCTTTGAGCCGCTCAGCAGTTTGAATTTAGTGCACCTGCCAAAATAAGCACCAAGTGTTGTTACCCTCTTAGGGACAGCCCTGTTCCATAAATCACAGCATTTCAATGACAGCTAAATGTGTTTTATATCATATAGAGAGCCTGTGTTTATGAATGTGAGATAAAAGGGGTTTAACCAGTGCAAACACTAAGACTACTGTGTGCAGTCTGGCTCTCTTTCGTGATTTTTTCCCCCTTTTTCTTAAACATGATTTCTATTGCCCGTGCGCTTGCCTTTCTCCTAATTTTCTGCCAGATTTGTCTATAGTTTCTTTTCTTTACAATTCTTTCTGTCCTGAAGTGCAGCACTGACTACATAATCCCAATAAATGTCCAGCTGGAAGGAAAGGGGATTTGGAGAAATCGTCTCTTCGCAGGTACTTTATATCTTCAGCTGAAGCCACAAAGATGCTGCCTTATTCGTTCGTAAACGTGTATTTCGCAGAGTTAGCGCCTGTACTATTCACACCTTGCAAAAATCCAGCGACAGGATAGATCCTCCCCTTGTTTTCAGAGCTTGAGGGCTTAATTCTTCACTCTTTTTCTGTAGACAACATTTCTGCAGTACTTCAGTATGAGAAGGGAGGCAGCAAAAATGCGATGCGCTTCTGGGTGTAGGCGATTTAGTGGCTTATCACAGAGAACTCATCTTACATAGTCCACTACCAAGTTTCCCGGTTGCACAAAAAACCTGTCGCCTCCCAGGGGTGATGAAATGTAGATTACTGACATTCTGAAAGCGTCCAAAGACACTGGGATGTCTCAGGTGTCTGGTTTTTACCCTCACTATTGCGAAGCATCTTATAAGAACATCATGTTATAGTATACATATAACCTGAGCCTGCTTTGCCCTTTTCTCTTGTCACAGCAAATTCACCTGCATAGCCCTGACATCAGTTACCGCGTGGCCAAGGATGATGTAAAATGAAATGATTAATACAAGTTTACACTAGATTATTTTTTTCAAAATGCCCACTTTGTCTAACCAGCTCAGTTTCTGATTATCCCTGGGATCTTCGCTCTGCGAAATTATGGTTTAAGCCATCCCTAGCCACTCTCAGCTAAGGTAGTGACAACAAATCCAAAAAAACAAACCCAAGGGTTTGCGGGTAGTCCAGGCAATTCATGATAGAGCAACCACTGACTCATTATTTATAAAGAGTCTCCGTGTAAATAGATGAGAACACTGTAATTTTCACTTGTATTCCAGAGCTATATTCAAAGGCCTGTAATTTATTCTAACTGAACTTAAATCCCTTGGAAAAGCATCACGAGAGCGTGCATGTAGAAACCACTTGCTGTCTACTGCAGGAAACAGTCTTCATGGATGTCTCCCTGAATTTGTTCCAGAACAATATATTGAGCTGAAATGATTGAATGATTCATTTTCATTGCAGTAAAGGTGGATGGATAGAAAAGGTCAGATAGGAGGCAGAGATTAAGTTAGCGCTGATGTCTAGTAGAAGAATGGGACTAAAATGTAGAAGAGACACATTTCTCTGTTAGAGGTTGCGCGTGTGAATTTGGTTAAATCACACTGCAGGAAATCCTATCCCCATGGAGTTTTGCCATTGAAGTCAGTGAAATTCAGCTGCATCTCTCATCAGCACAACCCATGCTTTGGAGACGATTTGGTGGTAGGGATCTCAGATGGGTTCCACACCTGGACTGAAAGGACACCATCCTCCGGAAGGGGTAGGAACTCGAAACCAACAGTGACTGGCAGCAGCTATGCTTTAATTTGTTCATTTCAGATGGAGTAAATAATTCTGTGACCTGGTATAAAAATTCACAGGCATGTCATATGGATGGCTGGTTTCCTTTTCCAAGAAGAACATTGCTGGGAATCCCAGCCGCTCCTAAGTGTCATTCTCCTCTTGAGTAACACTGTTGTGTCGGGAGCGCGGCCCCTTCGGGAAGGTGGGCACAAATGCTAATTCCCACAAGAAATTTGCCACCCAGCAGAGCTCTCTCATAACAGTCGCGGCTTTTCTACACCCTGTGTTTGTCAAGAATTTCTGCTCATGAGCTCGGTCATTGCTTTGTGGCTAGGGAAAGTTGTAGCCCTTTATCAAATGCAGCTCTGGGCCCCGCCAGATGAGGTCTGCTTTTCATTTGAAAGGCTTGCAGAGAGCAAGGAAGTGTCTGAGCCGTGCCCAGTCCTCCTAGGCAAATTCTTTGCCACCTCAGATGTTAATTCCTAGAAACTCTATTGTCAAGAGCGATAGTCCTGAGAGCTCTGCTGAGCTGCGGATCTTGGAGAGGGTTAGAGACATTTTCTGCTGCAGTCATTTGGAACGGCTCTGTGTTACTGCAATCTCCATTACAACACAATAACAGGAAACATTTCAGTGGCCTCTGCAGTACTTGGCATATTATTTCACTTTAATGCTCGTATTGTTTGAGCATTAATAAAACTGGAAACTGTGATATAATTAAATCCATTCTTCCTACAGAGAAGATGACTGTCTAAGATAGTGGCAAGCGCAGCAGACTCACATGTCGCCTGGAGAAGAGAGCGCGTTCCCCTTGCCAAGGCACAGCATACACGTGCTTGGTTTTATATCCTTCTGCATAAAAAGAGCTCCAGTTGAGAGCTGGAGACCTCTTGTACCTCTGGATCCAGAACTGCGAGACTTTATTGCTTGAGCTATAAGATTATCCTGTTAGACCAAAGGATAAACTGTTCTCACTATGCGCAACCTGAGCCTCTCATGGGATAAAAATTTAGACACCGAGACCAAATAACTGATAGTGCCATGGCTCGTTTGAACTGGCTGAACTAAATATGTGAAGCATATCTTTATATCTGAGGGGCAGGATCGGGAAGATAGCAGCCTGGAATTCTCTGTGCTTCTTTCAGGCACCGCAACACGGAACGAGGCACTGCTATGGCTTGTTGCCTCCACCTGCACCAGGGATGCTCACACAGCTGACCACCACGTGATGTTCATCCTCAGATCTCCAGTCAGGATTTCAGGTCCAATCCAGCTTCCCATTAAACTCGTGTATATCAGCAGATGATGTAACATCTCTCCAGTCTGAGCCAACAAAGCCCCTTGTGTATCCAGTCCCCTTTGCTGTACCCTCAGTGATTTGCAGAGGTGTTGCAGCGACCAAGGAATTGGGTTTCCTGGAGGGAAGATTTTCCTTTGGCAATGCCCGGCATTCACTCCTGTGCAATAGTCCATCTGTAATTAAATCTCTGCTAAGCTTTTAACGTGCCCTCTGGACTCCTGGTTGGATCAATACTAAGGAAAAGATAGACGTCTTCTCTAGTGCTGCAATCAACAAATCAGCTCAGGAAATCCCTCCTTCAAGGAATACCACAGGTCGTTAATTGTTAAATTGATATTTTAAAAATGTTGATGAAATTAAAACCATAAAGAAGATTGTGTGTTCAGTAAGCTTTATTGGATATACTCATGGAAAGTTCCTAGAAACACTATTTTTCCGGTTCAAGAGGTAATTAGTGAACTGGTAGACCACAAAGATTCAAATCAGGAATTGCAAAATATTGCTAGGAAATAACATTATAGTACAAGTTTTCAGATTTAGTCCGATACAGTAAGTGTCTCTGTGTGACCTCAGCATACAGATTTAAACACTAAAACAATCTTTCCGTAGCCATCAACTTATATAAAGCTTTCTGGAGAGTAATTTTCCCTCTTTCTGTGCTATCATTTTGAAAAATGGGTCTGCATAACGCACTTTCCAATCTAATTGCTCTTCGGGAAGGGCAAGAAAAGAGAGATTATAACAGCTATTAGAATTCTTCTTCTACCAACGAAATTTAACAAAAAAAAAAAAAGAAGGGGGGGGGGAATTGATTTGTATATGATATACATATTTAACTCCATCTGCAGATTTTGTAGTGCAGATACAAACTTCCCCATTTCCCTGGAAAAGTTCAGAGCTCAGGGGAGGAGAGAAGGGAAGGAGTTGAATGGCTGACCAAGCTGCTCAAGGCAATTTTAAAGCCAAATATCTGTTAGACATGTTTTCGGTTCACACACCTTCTTTTCCTATTTCTTAGTCTACTGCACGCTAGCAGAGACGTCAGAGGCAAAGGAGGAACACTCGGAGCTTCAGGAACAGTGAGTAATTTGGGGACAAGTGAGAGTCAGCTAAACTGGGCTGCTCTTTCTGCTTCTGCAAATCACCTTCCGAACATCGGCCAACCGGAAGCATTTTCTTCCCTTTCCACACCTATTGCAGGGAGACAAGGTGGATCCCGCTCATTTCCTCCCCCTCTTACAGACATCGGAAATGGAAACTCTCGATCCAATGTTGGGTTCAAATCAATTTACTACAAGAGGTGTAACGCTGATCACGACCTCCTTCAATTGATTTCAGTTGACTTGGGATTTTGCGCTGAAGTTCTTGTCAAAAAACCACCCTGTTTAGTTCAAATTTACTGTCGACTTCCGCTCCCCTCTGTGGCTTTCAAGATGTAGCCATTTCACAATATCTCATCCCAAATCTTTGCTTAAATATCAACAGCTGCCTTTGTTGGCTACTGATCTAGTCAGAAGTTAAATTCTCTTCTGACCATGGTTTTAGGGATGGCAGATATTTTAGGCAGCTGTCATCAACGTGTCTGAGGAGTTGGAAGAAGATTTTCTTTGGTGGAAGCCAGTTAAAAATCCGTAATGCGGAACAATGTGGATTTTCAAAAAGTCTAAGAGGTAGAAAAAAGTGAGTTTTTCCTGTTCTTGATGGGGAGACCAAGAGGAATCCAGGCGTTTCTCCTGACTTCACTGTGAACTACATGCGGCGAAAGGTTACAAAATTGGAAGTGGGGGGGAAAGATCAGAGGTTAAGGAGCTCATATTTCTGCAGAACATGACCTTATCTCAGTGGCAACTCAATTCTCATGATCTGCTGCTGCGTTCTCACAAAGATAAGTCTGCTAAAGGCACAGAAGAGTGTTTTAGCAAGGAAAACAGGAGACTGTGCTCACAGCGGTTTCTTTGAAAGGTTCCCCTGCCTGTGAGTTACAAGATACTGTACTTAAAATGTCAAATCAAGCAATCTGTTCTGAAAGGAAAATTACCAAAGCAATCACAGACCTTGATTTCCTCTAGACTCGTGGAGCACAGACAAAATTACGAAAATCGCTTGGCCACCCAGAGCCTTAATGTTGAAGTCCCAGGTCAAGGAAAGCTCAAGCAATTAGCCTGCTGCGTTAATGACATGCCTGTTTGATATAGTAGCTGAATAGCACCCTGATTGCCTATAATATGATTATGCACATTTTGGGTTGCCTCAAAAAAATTTGATGCCTTGGAAAAATAGAATCTCATTTCTCTGGCATTTCTGAAAGACCTCTGTTTGCTGAAAAGCCAAGGGCATATTCCAGCTCCTTATGTTTCCACAAATATGTTATTAGATTCACTCACTGACCTACCTTTAATGAGTAGAAGATGTCATTGTTGAGAAGGATATTAAAATACAGTAGCATGAAAATGTTGTCCCATCACAAAGCTGTCATAATTCAAGAGGCCAGTTTCTCTTCATGTCCCATGAAAAAACCAGAGGGACGTGAAAGAAGATTGCTCCAGGTTGGATATCCTTAACAATCCAGTTACTCAATACACTAGAAAAATACTGGTGATCGGGAAAACACTTCCTTTTCTCCCCCTCCAAAAAGGAAGGCAAATTCTGAGCTGATCTGTCGTTTCTGAAAAGTTCAAATACATTTCCATTTCCTTTTTTTCTTCCTGTGTGACATCATGCTTCCTTCTGGTTGGTACCAAATTGAGTGGGGGCAGGAGGAGCAAGATTCAACTCAAACGTTTCTGGATGTTCAACGTCCTGATGAAAATCTTTGCAGGGTCACCCATAGCTGTACCACTCTGCCATGCAGGAGACTGATTTACAGCCAAATGCGAAGAGAAGCAAGGAAAAGACACCTATTCTCATTGAGTCACACAGCCAAAACACACCAAGCAAGCAAAAAAAAAGTTACTGTGAGGATATGTCCAAAAGACACCTAAGCACTCATTGGTCTATGGTCAGAAGCTTATTTGTTGGTGATATGTTGAATTAATGTCACAGGTAAAGCAGACCAGAAATCGGAACACAAACAACAGCTTGAGATATTCAGTATTTTTGCAGGACGCGGGGACAAAGAAGCCAGTGACACAGGCGAGACTAGAGCAGCGCAAATGTGAGATGAAAAAGGGGGATGGAAAAATAAAAAAAATAAAAAAAAAATCCCAAACCTAATTCAATATTTGGTTTGGGAGGTGATCTGGCTTCTTTTAATCTAGAGCTGTTTGCATATTCCGAGCAGTGGGACCATCACTCTCTTCAGCTGTGCCATAAAGCAGGGCTTGTAGCCTTTGGGGCAAAACCACAGCGGTCACCTGCACCTACTGAGCGCCGACTCTGGAAACAGGTCAGGGTCCTCCAGTTTGGGGCATTTCAACTTTTTTCCTGGCATTATGTCCCTGACAGTCTAATCTCAGGCAGGACTATTTATTGACATTAAAAAAAAGAAAATCCCCTCTTTAGAAAGAGGAAAGGGAAATCTAGAGGTGATTAATACCGTGGGCCTCGTGTACAATGGCTGCCTGTGTCTCACAAATGCACCAACGAGATTTAAAGCTGATACTTTTTTGGTTTCCCAAGGAGAGGAGGGGGAGCTTGGGAAAGCTCCTGACCATCTTCATCCATATTCAGGGTTTCTCTTCGTTTTCTGATGAAGGGATAGGCTCTGTCCTTAGATTTTTGAATGGTCCCTTGACACCAGCCCTGGAGATTTTTTTTTTTAATTAGGCCAGCCTGGAATGATTTGAATTTGGATCCAGTACTGACAGCATAACTCCTTGGTTTAAAAGGGGTTTTAACCTAAAAGGAAGTGGAAATCTTATATAAATTCGCTTCTGCGATTTGAAATTTTTTTTTCAGTCCACCAAACTTTCTTTCCTTCCCTTTCTCCCTTCATTTCTGCTGCTCCTGGAGATTGTCAACAGAGTTTGTCAGAAAGAAGGAGGGGGGAGAAAACCACCAGCAAAAAAAAGCACAGGAAAACTTTTACAGCATTTTGCACGAGACTTTCAGCTGATATTAATAGGTGTTTATGGTAACATTTATACCCTGTGCTCCACTTCTCAGATGTGACGGTAGCAACAAATACACCTCTGGCTTCCCCGGGGGGCTGTGCCAGCTGCGAAGCAGTGGGGTGACAGTTTGTGCGTGTGTCCCCCGTCTCAGTGCGAGACACGATCCCTTGTCCCCACTGCCAGACAAGCTACATCCACCCCAGGAAAGGTCCCACCACTCCATCAGTAAGGGCTCCGAGAAAAAGCTTCCGAAACCACCCGAATTTTGAGGGAGGACCAAACCAGCGGAGGCAAAAGGAGAATCAGTCAAACCTCAAAATGAACTTTAATAAGAAGAATGAGCCGGAAAAGCTAATCAAAAACATACAAAATCCTAGGCATTGCTGATTTTCTCTGTGGCTAGGTGCAGAAATGACCCTCTAATTTTACAACAGCAACATTTCAAATGTTGTTTTCCCATTTTTGATGTTGTGAGGGGAGAAGAAAACAAAGCTGAAGACCTGAAGATGTATTTAATGTACAGTCACACCAGTCCACTGTGCTCGCTACCGGAAAGAGCAGCACGTCAGTGAATATTTACTGAACTTTAACATTTTGCACTTAAGCAACACGTTCACACAAATGAACATATATGTGTTACTTGGGAAGATTTTACGCATTCTGGTTTCCCTCCTTTAGCCTCGGAGTCCATCATTGTTGTGTTCCAGAAGGATTATTTGAAATTCAGACTTGCAAAAAGTGAACTAAAGAGGTTCAGCTGCCATTTGTCTAATGCAGCATGTCTCCTAATTATTTTGTCCTCCCCTGCTAATGACTTTCTCATTCTTTTCATCCCCTTGGTACCCAAGGGATGTACAGAATTACCCATGCACATCAATATTTTTCATGGGACATACGTTTTTACTTTGCAGCAGACTTTCTTCGTTGCTTAAAAGTACCAAATAAAGCTCTAATAAAAATTGATGCTTGCATCCCTTCAACACCAGGTATAGGTTTTTGAGCCAGCAAGTAGGATTTCACGTTGGAATCCATATTGCTGGTGTTCCTGGTTCTCCACACAGCCAGGAAAATAAAATCAGGCTGTTGAGGCTTTGGAAGGGAAGAGCAAATCAACCAACAACTATTTGGAGAGGAATAATTTGGGGAATATTAGATAAACTTTCTTTCCTTACTTCAGTACAGGAAAATTATCTCTACTTCCAGGGTCTTTATATCCCTAATATTATTTCTTCATCTTCCCGCTCTCTGTTTTTTGCTGACTCATCTGCCATTTGAGACCTTTTCTACGCCTCTAACTCATACATCCTTTATTCTACTTGAATCCGTTTTAGAGCCCTAAACTCGCCCTGTGGGATCCATTCAGACTTTTTAAAAACACTCAAGCTCACGTGAAACGCCTCGGTCAATATTTAATTTAGACTCTCATACGCGAAGACCCTCGAGTCATTCTGATTTCAAAAGCAAGAGGGAAATACTGACATGGAAAAGAGTTTGCTGCTGCAAGGAGCCGAATGCCTCTGGCTTGCAGAAAAGGTGCACCCACGTCTAAGTGAGAGGCCAGCGCATCTCTGGAGCTGCCACCATCAGCTGTAGCTTTCGCTGTCCCTCCCTTATTGGTCCCAGTATCTACAAAGTCTGGCTACCAGTGCTCCCCTTATTGCATAGATGAAGCTGGAACTTCTCAGACATCCCTCTGGACTGCTCTACAGGCTGCAACCTGTGGGACGTCCTGCTCCCTTCTTCTTTCTGAAGCCATAAATCCCCAAAGGTCCCAAAATTCAAAGCCATTGCTATACTGGAACAAGAATTTAAATCAATCCCGTACTAGGATTGATTTGGCAGAATGAATGGTAATGAATGGCAGAAGCCACTCCAGTTTCTGTGAAGTACCCACAGGAGGTAAGAGAAGCTGAATTAGGAGGCTGAGGTTCTGCATGGTGTTCGAGGGGTATCATCTCCCCTCCCTGGGCAAAAGTCTCCCCCCACTGGCATTACCAGGAGTCTCTGTGGTCTCTGAAGGCTCTCATATCGCTCACAGCCCCAGAAGAGGGGTCTTCATGCCACCCTGCTAATAGAAATGTCATCTGCAGACGGCTCTGATGCACACTTGGACTCTTTCTCCTCTTTTTCTTCATAGCAGGTTTCTGGGATGCTTTGCAGCTGCTGATTGCTGTGTTACTACCCACATGTCTGACAACTTTGGGCTTTCTTGCAACTGTTCGATTTTAGGTTGTTTGAGTTTCTCTCTTTTCTCTTCTTCCCCATGCATATGTCGAAGGGAAATGAAAGGCTGTTGAACGTGAAGGACGCAGATCTCCTAAAAGCTCTGGTTGTTCCCCGGCAAATACTCCCCAGGGAACTTTGATCCTACTCCGCGGCATGTTCTGTCACTCCAGTTCTCTCACCTTTTAATGCTATTCATCTCCATAAACCCACCAGCCCAACCTGCTGCTCCAGCCAAGGGCCATTTCCAGCCCGAGCAGAATGTTGTAACGGAGACACAGATCAACACCTCACATTCGCTCTTGATCTACTCTTGATCTACTCCGGGGTTTCTGGCAGGGATAGGGGGAGGCTGAAAGTCCACGAGGGACGTTTCATTCCCTGCCTGCCCTCTGGGAACAGCAGTCAGACTCCTCGCCCTGCCGTAGCTTGGAGTTTACTCTAAAGGACTGTAGTAAACTCATTACCGCTGTGGCTCTCCTTCATCGCAACTTAACAGCTTTTTATAGATTTTTGTTGGATCTGAGTTAAAGTGCTCAAAAAGCAGTGATGTCCTGCCAGTGATTTAACTCGAACCTCAGACAAAAATGTTCCTTTTGCTCTCTGCTCGCGCCTGTGGACCAGGGATGTGGTTCTTTTTAACAGAAACACTTTTTTTTTTTTTTTTCCCCAAATCCCTGGAGAAAAAGCAGGCAAACTTGCTTCAAGCATTTCACCTTCAACGCACCGAGTTTTGTTGTAAGCCTGGGACGGTGAGATGGGCAGGATTCACTCTGAGCAAATTCAGGCCCTCAGCTGATTTGCAGCCCTTTAAAATGGGACCAAGAAATTCACACCAAAGGCTGCACTTACTGGAAACCAGTCCCTGAGGGGCAAAATGCTGGTGTTCCTGCTGTATTTTTACGAGCCAGGTGTGCTGGCAAGAAGCAACGGTCCTGAGGGGCAGGTAGCTTGACAGCTTCTCTCCAACACATCTTTGCAGGTTCATGGAGCCTCTCCAGACCCGAAGCAGCTTGCTCCAGGCCCTCCAGTCCTCCCTGGTGGCTGTAGACTTTGAGGTTGTGTAGGGTACAGGACATGCAGCATCCTGCGTGTCCATCATTCCCTGCTGCTCTGAATTTGGGACAGCCCAAAGAGGATCAGTGGCTCGGCTGGCAGAGATTCAGGAGGGGGTTTTGCGTGGCCAGATCAGAGACAGGGTCTCCCAGTAATCACAAGAGACATGTTGGGAAATACCAAGAGTACAACGAGGCAAAGGCCAAAGCAAAAGCGTGACCGCAAAGCCATGAAGTCCCTGTTGGGACTGGGATAAAGAACTGGAGGCGGCGAAGGGCAGGACTGCCCCACGCACCCCCCTCCCCATCAGCGCAGCCCCCAGCCCGGCTCCTCGAGCCCCTCGTGTCCCCCAGCCGGTGCCCAGCACACCAGGTCACCCAGCAGCTAACACAGCCCCGCGCACCGCGCTGTAAAACATGCCCAGGTTATTTTTTTCCTACGGCCTAAGCATAAAAGCCCCCTTAAAAAATTAAAAAAGAAAAAAAAAAAAATCATTTGGGGTTTACACTCTTTCCACTCACTCCTAACAAAGAACCTTTTCTTTCCTTTTTTTCTGGGAGAAGTCGGGAAAATCTGGGAGTTTGCAGGGTCCAAGCAAGGGCGAGCATCTCCGCTTTTCCTGCCGGTGACAAGGGCGGCAGTGATATAATGAAATGTACATGCTCTAAGTGGGGCTTCTTCATTTTTAAACAGTTGCCAAAGCTACATAAATGGGACTCCTTCTTTTCTGACCCTTTGCCCTACTTCAAATGAGCTTTTAAACCCTTTGGAAAACATGCGGTTTTACTTTCAACTGCATTAACGCTCATAATGTGTTATTTTGGCTCTCCTTGTATATTCAGGTTGAAGGCATAGATTTCATAGATTTCGCCTGGTAATGTTGACAAGCAAGCCTTACGCAGGGGCTATCAAGCACCCAAGTCAGCGTCTTTTAAAGCTCTGTTAGCTCAGCTGTATTTTTCTTTGTACACCCAAATACTCCTGGACATTACAGGAGTCTCCGCACTCAACATGCTCCAAACAGTTCATATATAATGCAGCGAGTGTCCGCCAAGGGTACGGATGGTGTCGAAACTCACCTGGGGTTTACAAGGCACTAAAGAAAACACTGGTGGCACCTCGCCCCGCTGGCAGCCCTCCAAGAGCCCCGAGCTCCCTACTCGTGCCAGCGCACGGAAGCACAAAGCCGGTGTGTACCGAAGTGCGGCAGACCTGTCCACCTTCGCCGACAGTTATTTATTCAGCTTTGTGCAGTGAGGACTTGGCGTTTTTTTTAAAGAGTAGTGACCCTGCAGCTGGAGCGAAGGCGGGCGGCGAATGAGAGGGGAGAGGGCAAGAGGGCAGGAGGTTTCGGGGCTGTTCAGGGGCGATGAGATGTCTTTCTCCTGAAAATCCCCCGTGCCGGGGGACTTTGGAAGTGGCCTCTTTGCAGATATCCTGTGCTGTACAGATTTTTTTAGTGGTTGGTATATAGTGGCTTCCGCAGTCTGTGCTTTGTTGATGGTTTTCAAAGCTTGAGACAACAAATCTAGACAACTTAGGCAACTAAGTTGTTTTACTGTAAGCGACCAGAAAGTCATGGAATCACGGAATTTTTCAGAGTTGGAAGGGACCTCTGGAGATCATCTAGTCCAACTCCCCTGCCAAAGCAGGATTGCCTAGAGCACATTACTCAGGCCTGCATCCAGGCGGGTCTTGAAAGTCTCCAGAGAAGGGGACTCCCCAACCCCCCTGGGCAGCCTGTTCCAGGGCTCTGTCACCTTCACCGTAAAGAAGTTTTTCCTCATATTTGATCGGAACTTCCTATGTTCCAGCTTGTGCCCGTTACCCCTCGTCCTGTTACTGGGAACCACTGAAAAGAGTCTGGCTCCATCCTCCTTAAGCCCCCCCTTTAGATACGCAGAAGCGTTAATAAGGTCCCCCCTCAGCCTTCTCTTCCCCAGGCTAAAGAGCCCCAGCTCTCTCCACCTTTCCTCATAAGGGAGATGCTCCAGTCCCTCAATCATCTTTGTTGCCCTATGCTGGGCTCTCTCCAATAGTTCCCTGTCTCACACAGTAAACATGTTTTTGGCCTGATATACCTAAATAGTGTCTTAGAAGGGGGTTACTGAATCTATTCACACCGTGCTTAAGGAACACAGCTCCAGTGGTAAAATTAGAGCCTCATCTCCCTTGGCTCCCTCTACACAGAGCAGAGGGAGTTTGGTTCCTCCAAAAAGTGGCTCTGAGCAGCCCAGCTCTCACCCATGATTTCTGGGTGGGTTTTTTTTGTTCAAATATGTTATCAGCTCTGGTGAAGGATCTCCCATTTCTCCTTCCCACCCTCTACTCCCACCGAAGGGTCGGATCCCAGGGAAGCCACCGAGCATCAACAATTACAAGAAACGCAACCAGAGGGCAAGCTGGGTGACATCAAGGGTCTTTATACGGGAACCTGAATAAACTTAAGGCTGCAGATCATCTCACACAATGGCCAGGCACATAAGGTATCCACTTCCCTCAAAAAATCCCAACATTTTATCCACAAAGGGTTTAGATTTAAAGAGATGGAAAGGGGAGAGTGAGGCGGGGGGGGGGAACCTTGCCAGAGTACATTTATGGAGAAACATCCCGGCGCACAAATGTTTTTGGGTATGTGACCAACTATTTTAAAAGTTATGGTGGATTTTCCTTCAGGAAAGCTTTTCGTTAAGGTCGTATTTATTTCTTTGAGCTTAAGTAATAACTTAAAGCACTCCTACTTCTTCTAGCACGCTATTAACAGTATAATTAATTCTCAGCAACAGGAAACAGAAACCTTTCTTTTTCACTTCATCATCTCAGAGTCAGACCTTCAGTCTTATTCCAGGATCCCTATCAAACAGATGGCTTTTATACTCATAAACATGTTGAGCTCAATTTTCCTCCTGCCGAGCAAGAGATTCAAACAAACCAAACTTCCATACTACTGCTAGGAAATTCCAAACATCTAGAAATACTTTCACAGACATTTCTTGGCAAGTGATTTTTAGAAATGTGTGTGGTTCGAAAAGCCAACCCGAAAGCAATGAATTTCACTTATGAAAATCGCTGATTAAAAAAAATGGGGTGAAAAAAAGGGAAGAATAGAAAATAAGAGAAGAGGCAGACTTCTATGCGGATAGCCAAGTTTGGGAGGCTTGGGATGAAGCATTTTTTAGTTCATTCTCATTTATAAGATGGAACCTTTCAAGCTAAACTGGATTGACTTTTTAATGAACAGTGTCCAATTTTGAGACAGCCTTGGCAAATTTATCAGTTTGGGGATGGAAGTTGGTGGTTCAACCACACTTGGAGCCTAAGCCAGGCAAATTTTTGGTGGTTAAGACTAATTTTAGAGGGTGAAATTTAAGGGATGCGAATCCAGGCAAGATAAAATCCTCGCAGATACCAACAGTCGCAATTCAGTGTTGCTTTTTAGCAGAGCTCTCTTTGATTTAAGGTCCACTTTTCAGTTTTCGTGAAGACTGTTCTCACTCCTGTTTAAGAGATGCTTATCCTGTTAACTAATCTTTGGGTACAGCTGTACATGAACGGATACCTCCGTTGAATGCTGTGACAATAATCCAGATATTTCACCTAGTAAATACAGGAGATTTTTTCCTGTCTCACAAGGGTTGCGTTGGCAGACAGAAGACCTATTCTCTTACTGACGAATGTAGGGGAATTTCCAGAGGGACTTAGCCATCAGCCATGTAGGGAATGGATGAGAAATGGGGGAAATTAAAGAGAGTCAGCCTGATACAATAATCACACAGTCCAGCATTCGTTGGAAACTCAAGAAAAAGTGCAGGATACATTTTTAGAGGCAACATTTTCTGAAGGCAAAACGGCATGCATGGGCACGACTCCGGCATGATGAAATAACACAGTACTAAACCCAGTATCTGAGCTTTGGGCTGGATGAATAAGATATATTTAATGAGGTTTGGAAACCTGTGATGCCACCACTTCTCTCCTCTCGTTTTCCAAGCACTAACCCTCCCCACAATTCTTTTTTTCTTATAATTGCTCTCTGGTTTGGTGGGTTTCTCAGTATTCTGCATTTTCCTCTCTCCAGGCTCGTGTTTGTTACATATGAAACCATCTCCAGACCCCTGGGAAAGGCCTCATAAAAATTCAGGAATTATATCATCTCCATGCTGTTTTTAAGGAAAAAACAATCTGTTTTTTTGGAAAGACTCTACCGAGCATTAGCAGCGTTTTCTCATCCACGCTCTATGTGTGTGTCTGGTTACCTTGCCCTGAGCCAAACAGCTTCATTAAATCTCATTTAAGCGCTGGCTGCGGTCAGCTGTTGTGACTCCAGCCCAAGTTGGAGCAGAAAATCGACAACCTTTAAACACAAAGCACATCTCATTGGGCCAATATTATTTTCATCTTCCTGAACATCATTGTCTGATCTGTACAACCAATTAGACCCGCTGTTAGTCTTGGCCCTGTGTCAACAGAGAATGTGTGGATCAGACAAATACGGGACTTCAAATACGCAGGCGTATTTTTTGGCTAATACTGCCAGATAAGGCAGCGTTATCTGCACCTTTTCCCTGAGCTGGCTCTAACCCTATTGAAATTGTTCTATTTTACAAGCCGTATGTCAACAGTACCTGTTTATGGAAGGTGACACCGTCTCCCCCCTGCTGCTGGTGTTATCGATGAGGAAGCACTAAGTGGGCGTGTGAGTATTTTTAAAGTACACTGCAAAAATAAAATAACAAGGGAGTCCTTGATTTATCCGTCTGTTAACACAATAATGAGCCTGCCACCTACAAATGTATTGTTCTGCGCAGCATTCCCAGGTCTTCTGTACTCATTTTTAGAAGAAATCCTTGTTTCTTGGCGCAAAAGAAAATATTGACTGTATCTTGGAAATCAAACGATTTATTTTCCTGATGTTTGGGTGGTCAGCCTTCAGCTACAAGCTTTTTTTTTTTTGCCTTTTTTCGCCTGTTATGACAAGTGGTGCTGGTCCTATGTGCAGAGGGGGAGACTGAAAACGCCGTCTCCATCTGATTCTGCTTCCCCCCGGCCCAGTCACTGAATGTCTCGGTCAATGTCAGAACCAGTGAGAAACCAAGAACTTCTTCAAATCCTACCTGCAGTACCTGCACAAGAAACAGAAGCACTTCTGTTGTTTTCCATATTAGAAGCCTGAATCGAGCACTTTATGCTACTGTCTCATGCACACGCATATAGGACCACGTATATGCAGGAATGAATCAGTTCCAGTTTTTAAAGGGTTGGGTTTCTGGCCTGATAATCAACATAACACAGTCCCTTTCAAAGCAATTTTTAAAGTTGCGCTAACTATTTCTGTCCCTGCCTAAAGCAAACAAACAGACAAAGATCTCAGCGACGGATGCGTCCGTCAGATGCCCACGGGTGCGACGGCACACGCTGGCAGCAGTGCTACCATGCCCTGTTTTGGCTCCCCGAGGCTTTTACGGAGAAAAGGCTTTCATTTTATACGCATTCATAACCGTGACAAAAGCTGTAAACAATGCTCAAAAGGGTGTAGCTTGGAAAATTCAGAGCGTCAGTTTTCCTATCGTATGTATACGTGGGTGGGTGGGTGTATGTACGCCTCCGGGTGTGTATTTGCGTACTGTTAGACCGTTGCACATACTGGCAGCAAGCAATAAGAAAACACAGTTACAGAAGACATCAGTTCTGCATTTCAGGGGTCAAACTCTAGGAAGAAAAGCCGTGGATATTATTTAAGCAACAGAAGGGTAAAGAGACGTCCATATATATATAAGATGTGTATATTTATAAGTATGAATACTCAAAACATATATTCAAATGGTGGTCAGATAGGTTAGAATATGCTAATTTAACGCACCGAGGCCTCCTTATCTACCTACACATTTTTCTGGACAGCAAAATGTTTAGTGGGACTTCTGCATTGCTAACCTCTGCTTACGCAAGCAATGAAAAAAACAGCTTTCAGCATATCATTTCATATTCCAGTGACACTCGCTCCATACATATTTTTCCTACTCCCACTCAGGTGATCTTCTAAGCCTCCACATTAAGACAGATTGATTATTACTGGCTAAACAATCATCTTGGAGGCAGGGGCAAAACTACCACTACAAGCAATTCCAAGCTTGCCCAAATGTAGGATCAACAAACCAGAAGTTCCTTGATAGGTCAGTGATGCATTAATATTAGTCCCAAAGAAGAAGAAAATCAATTTGGCCTTACATTTGCCAAAGCAAAAAATGAACTTATTTGCATTTCTTTGCCTCATGCAAGACAGTTGACGCCAAACGCTCCTTGCATTTGGCATATTGGACGTTCAAACACAGCAAATTTCCAATGCCCTTAGATTTCTGTTTGGATTAAGTGAGGAACCAAAAGCATGGAAGTATTATTCTTATTTTATAATCGAATTCATTTATTTTAATTGCATCTTTAGAACAACATTTTCACCCCCAAGGTGTGCTGAAGCCCTAAAGGACATTCACAGCAAACAAGCTTTCCTTGTGACGGCTGAGGGCACTGCATATACGGGCGGAAAACCTTTTTATCAAGTTCTGCTCGTTTTACTAACAGAGTGCCCAAATGTGTTTTTTATAGAGAAAACAATGTGTATGCGAGGTTTGCTATGGTCAGCCATCAGTAGCCTCTTGTTACGTGCTTAATGAGCTAATAAAGACAAGCAATGAAGAGACCTGGTACCAGACATAGTCCAGCTGTCCCAAAATTATTCCTCCTCCTCCATTTCCCTTTTACGGCAAGGCTGGGTTACAACCGGGCTAACGCTCGCCCTAGCCCAGATGAGGTTTTCCATGGACCGCAATGGGATTTGGGTCAGGCTCACAGTAGCTGAAACCAAGCAATTGCATTAGAGGGAGGAAAGGAAGGAAAAACAGTTCAGCAGCGTGTGCTGGGCCAAATTCAAGAGATGCACTAGGGAAACATTGTCCCGTCGTTGCTTTTCTAAGGAAACGAGCATCCAGCGCACAGACACTGAGTTCATTTCAGAATGATTTAAAATCAGGTTTCTGAGGGGGTGTGCGTGCACGTGGAAAAGCCGGTTTGAGACATAAATATATTCCTTTTGTTGACAGAGGAAGAAACACCGTTTCCTTTGGTCATAGTGAAGAGCAAACAGTTACTTTGATAGTCTTGGCAAATGAAAAATTTTATTTTTATCGAACAGCGAAGGAAACACTGGGTAAGCCTTGCCAATACGTTATACGCTACGTGATGTGTCCCATTTAGCCCTGCTGCTCCCGATATAGAATTCTCCCCGCGCGCCTGTTTCACCAGGGGAGTCTCTCACCGGGCATCTCACCTGGAGGGTATGTCCAGCACAGTCTCCCCTGGCTCACGGCAGGAGGAAAGGGTTCTTACAAAAAGGAAGATTTTTTTCAAAGCCGCCACCAAGGTCAAGGAGAGCGCGTTGGCAGCGGTTTCGTGCGCTGCTCTAGATGGCACAGCAGCGATACCAAGGACATTTATTTGAGATCTTTTCTGCAGGTTGCCGCCAACGTGCTGAAGATGAGGATGGTCGTTCAGCTGGTTGTGTGCAAGGGAGCCTGCCCTTCACCGCTCTCTGGAGGAAAGGACTGCCCATCTCCCGGCTCATTTGGACCAGAACAAGGACTGTAGAAAAGAAAATTATTGAAAGGCAGCATTGGAAATATAGAGATGTTCCCATTTCTGAGCCTCTCGGTGCTATAGGTAGCCCTTCCCTTCAGGTGAGCACACAAAGGTCTACCTCTCCGAGGAGATATACATCACTCTGTGTGCTGGAGTGAGCTGCTATCAGCTAAATAGTCCCAGCTGGGCTCAAGACAGGGTTGGAGGGGCCGAAGAGAGTTGTCACTCCCAGCTTGCTCCACCGAGGGTTTGGGAGGGAGCGGCCTCTGTCCCACACGTGGTGTTGGTGTGTTTTTCCTCCTCCCACCGCAGTGCGGAGGGCAGCGGTGGAGGCTGCGATGCTCTCCAGAGATGGGCTCGGTCGTAAACGCAGGACGCTGCTCGTGGGCTCGCTGCTGCACAGTTACCGGCCTCTACTCTTCTCCGGTTTTCCAGGCAAAGAAAATTTTGGCTTCCTGCTTCTTTCTACATTTCCCTAATTTAATATTGATGCAGGGACCAGCATTTTAAAACACCTGCATTCACCATTTTGCAATGAAACCTAATGAAAACTGCAGAGATAGCAGCAGCAGCTTGCCACTGCGGGATTTCTGAAAGCCTGGGCTTTTTGTGGGGGAATTTCTCTTTCTTTCCTTCTTTCTTTCTTTCTTTTTTTCACTCTGCAACAGCTGGCTCTTAGCAAGCAGACTGGTGCTTAAACCGTCTGATATGATGTGAGAAAGCAAAATAATCACCTGCCAAGGATTTCATCTTCATAAAAGGCAAGGTGTAAGATCAAGTTTCAAAACGTGTAGGAGTTCGGCACACGCCGTGACACCGGCATGAACTCTGAGGAACCAACTTCTGTTAACTTCAGAAACACAACATTCATCTCCTTGCCCTGTCGGACCCTGATTCTGGCAACGTTGGGCTCTTCTGCTAGGATAACTCGGCAGAGAATGGAAAAGAAAGGATAGAAAAAGGGGGGAGGGAGGACGAGGCCTTCAGAAACCCGTGCAATCCCCAACCAGATCTGCCAGAGCTGTTTGCTCCTCTCCCATAATAATATATGAGAGCACTTCTCGTTTGCAGCTCAGTCCAAAGTGCTAGCTTCACACTCGGTTACCCAGGGAGAATTTGACCACGTACACGGATGATGGAAAATGGAGAATAAGGGCTTTCTTCTCAGTAGACACATGAAGGGAGCGGGTTCCTCCTGTGAAGAAAATTGTTTGGACGCAGTTTAAGCCTCAATAAAAAGTTGGCAGGGTAGCTGTCATGATAAAACTCCCCTGTTAAGCAAGATGTACTTGTGTTGCCATTCCAGCTTTGGAGAATTGAAGAGGCTGGGTTACTTTTCATCTGTAATTAGGTTTTTGCCTCATTTGGCTCGGAAAGATAAAAAAAGATTTAAGGGTCTCGTTTGCTAAGACAGTGATTTTTCTGGCTGAATAAATATTTGCATTGTTACATAATATTTTTATTGGTTTAATGATGGATGGATGGATGGATGGATGGATGGATGAAATTAACATTTATGGTTGGGGTGAAAAACTGTGAGCCTCTTCCTTCATTGTTTCTCATCTTCATTTCCACCTCAGCAAAGGCGAAGCCAAAACAGGTAGCCAAGGATGTAATCCTGATTTAGTGGCCACCAAGCATTTCTTTTCACCCCTGGATCCCAAAGCTTTTCCCGAAAGAGAAACCCACCCCCTTAACAGATGGGGAAACAGATGCCTGCTGCTGCGAAGAGACTTGTGAGGGATCACCCCGCAGATACACGCAGAGCCGCTGGCCATGCTCCCCGCTGCCAGTACTTGTGGGGTCTGTCCTGCTGGTTGCAGCTCGGTTTGGGCCGTGTGCGCCACCAGCCCATGCAGATAAATTTTCCACCACTCAACTGCATGTTTCCTGTGGTTCTTCAGCATCTGCACACTTGGCAAGCCGAAACACAGAGCTTCCTCCGTCAGCTCCAGACGATGTATTGTCAGCGGGAGCAACGCTGCGGGCCAGTTGCATGCGTAGTTTGTGAGGAAGAAGTCTTGGCCCATCGCTTTTATTTGCTTTGGGCATCCTCCGTGCTGGGTGCCGAGGCAGGCAGCAATGATGCCGGCTCCGTGCATGCAAGCTGAGTCCCCTCTCCCTCCAAAACTGCACACAGATGAACTGCCCTAGGCAAATTAAAACCCTGCTCTGAAAACTCTGTAAATAACGATCAAGTTGATCAATAATGATGTACTTGGTCAAGTACATCAGTACAGGATTTTACCTCTCCGCTCCAAATTGTCTCGGTCATAATTTCCAAAAAGTTTCTCGCCCGCATTCATTTACATGTTTCTCGCCTGCATTCATTTACATATTTCTGAAGACTTTTTTGTTTTTAATAAACACGCAGTCCTGACAGCCCACCGAGAGCTTATTTCAGTAGGTCTCATAAGAACATGCCCCTGGTGGCATTTTGCTGTAGCTGTGATGGTCTTAGGTAAAAGACAGGAAATTCGCTGCTTCTGTCTCAGATTTGTGTTCCTGGCAGCTTGTCTGATTTTCCAGCTTAGACTAATAACAGATATTAAGAAACTACCTCTTCCTATAAACTTTACCTGGCCCTTTACGCAGCAGATACATACATATTACAACGCACACTCAGCTACAAAAGCGATCATACCACTTAGTGGGTAGTTCCATGTATAAGTGTGCGTGTGTGAAGTCTACAGAAAAGTGTGATTCGGGAAAATTTTAGCACGAACGTGTTTGAGTGGTAAGGGATCCACGGGGAGGCAGTGATCAGCTAATCAGACTTCTCCCCCCTCCCCTTGATTTTTCTTGTCTTGTCTTCTAATTCCTATGTTTCCAAAGGAGTACATTGTAATTACTTCATTAGGAAACTATTAGAAGGGAACAAGAGAAGATGAGTCACTCGCTTTTTGTCCATGCTTTTATCTGATTGTGAGAACTGAAGGAATTTTAAAAATCTTTTCTAGGTCACCGATCCTTCCAAGCGCTCATGCCCATCTTCCCTCCTCCCTTCCCCCCGCCCCGCCCCCGACTCCAAGCGATTCTGCAGAGCCTGGTGTGGACGCAGGAATCTACCCACAAGGAATCATTTCCAGGGCCTGCTTTTCAACAAGAAAACCATTTCTTTCCTTTTCATATTTCGCTCTCGCTAGATAAGGAAAAACAGCTCGTCAGTACCCTTTTTTGTTGTTGTTGTTTTTCCTGTTGCAATAATAATTTCTTGTGAATTACATTTTACGGCTCCCAGGCTTTGGCTCAGTTCAGAAGTTCTCTCGGATTGAAAGCACTGGATGGAAATATTTAAAGACAAGGAGAAACATTTCAAATCGAATAAAAACCTTTTAAAATCCGTGTGTTGCAAAATGCTATTCAACCCACCTCTAGGTCCTAACTGACAACGTATAAAAACATTGCTTAATGTATTTTGGCTGCTTTCTTTTTTCGCGAACGTCTGGGTGTCTTCATTCTTTCATTTCAACCTCCATGTCAAGAATATGAGCCCCCAAATCCATATTTCAGCTGTAAAATAAGTGATTTGGGTTTCAGAAAAGCTGAGTGCTCTGCATTCATGACCAGAGAGGAAGTTTTCAGCCCTATTTGAAATGGAAGCCTTAATATTTTTGCATCAGAAATGTATTTACCATCTTCCGGAAAGGCGGTCTGGCACATTTTGGAGAAAGTTCCCTCAAAGAATGGGAACCGAGTCCCTTTCCTGGCTGTTTAATCACAGTATCATCTTGCCTTGGTGTTTTCCAAGTCACTTTACCGTGGACTTGCCAAAACATGTGAGGTCTGCTTGCCCTAACTGCCGCTTGGCTTAAAAGTGATTGACAAGGGATACAATTAAGGTCTAATTCAGAATTCAACAGGCTTAAATTCCTTTGGTAAGAAAATACTTTGAT
Source organism: Stercorarius parasiticus (assembly GCA_013396915.1). Classification (NCBI taxonomy): domain Eukaryota; kingdom Metazoa; phylum Chordata; class Aves; order Charadriiformes; family Stercorariidae; genus Stercorarius; species Stercorarius parasiticus. Next base: position 1,237,674 of record VWZL01000149.1, read on the forward strand.
TCCAGAAAAAAAACCCGCTAAAAATACTCCTTGGGATAATCATCACAAGCTAATATTTGAACATTTAATACTATATATTAACTTTGTTACGCAATATTACAGCAAAAGTCGAAAAGAAAATTAAAAGTAATGCTGAGTGGTGGCTGGTTACAGTTCCTTGAAACAACAACAACAACAACAAAAACATGCGGCATTTAGATCAAAATCTCTTTGTGCGTTTCCTTCTGTGCCGAACTGATTTACATATTGATATATACCAGATGTTTCAGAAACAAATGCTGTTACATCCGCTGATGGATTGGCTTCAGCTGCCTGCAAACGGCCACTGGAAAGAGTTCAGTGGGGGTATAATGTCACATTAGTCATTCTCATTTACTTTATAAGTCCTATGTTGACCCAACAGTACCTGAATAATTTTTTCGCCGCAGTAAATTACAGATGGAAGGCTACAGGGGCAGATGTGGGTAAGGGGGTATTTTTCCCAGCTGACAGGAGAGGTTGGCTGAGGCTGGAGGGATAAATTTTTTCTGTTTATTTTTGCACTCTTTTGCTCAGTTTTCTTCCCCGTGTTGGTTAAAAGGCAGAAAATAAAAAGAAGCCGTCAAAATATTGGCCTCTTGTTCTGTAGTTGGTTTTCACCCCAGGTTGTCCTGATGTGGGCACTACCAACGTTGCTGGAGGAGATACATGAACGCATCCTTAGGAGCTTTGTTGTTCCAGCTGATGGGTATTAAACAGGAAGCCTGAGCCTCAGGAGTGTGTCTTGCTCCAGAATAAAATGTGGGTAGTGAAATGCTAGCGGTGATGGTTTAAATGACAGATCTCTCATGGGCTTCGTGGGGACAGAATTTCAGAAGCGAAGGCCGAGGACATCGATGTGGACCGGCAGAACTTTCTTCTAAAGGGCAACAACAAACAAACCGAAGTCTCCCAGAGAAAGAAGTGAGGGCAGGTGGAGGCGTGGGGGTTTGCGGCTCCTCCAACGCGCTGCAGCGTAGTTAAAAGCAAAACGACTGTTGTTCCGTGCACAAAAAAGGGTAGAAATTCAGGGGTATAAAACCTTCCAACTCCGCTCCTTAGAAGAAAGAATTTGCTTAGAGGTGCAGCACCATAAATGTGCTGTACAAACAGCGCGCAGAATCCCGCATTAGAGCAAACCAAATAATCGGTGCCTAAGGAAACAGCCGGGATTTAGAGAGCTTAAATCCAGGCCCTGCCGTGATACAATAGCCTTATTAAGCGTGATATTTTATATACGATTTTGAGAGTTTGAAGGTTTTGCGCGGTGTTTGGGTAAGGATCAGTGGGATTTCGGAAGCTGTGACCTCATCCCGCATGCGATGCTATCGGAGTTCAGCTGCCGCTACGTGGCGAAGGGCTGAGGGGTTTGGCCAACTCGAAGGCAGAGCCGCGAGCAGCACTGCAAGCCTCAGCGTTTACCAGCCCGGAGACGATAATTGCTTTTTCGTGGGGGAAGTTCAAGCCCACCCAAAGAGCGTTTCATAGTGCTCACCAAACCAATAAATGTTATAGTTATGAAAGGCCACATACCGTAGCTGCTGGCCGAGGTTTAGCTGCGTGGCTCCCTTTGACTTTAAAGCAAACCGTGCGGCTAAAACCTCACGCACCTCTTAGAAAGCTTTGGGCTTGACCTACCCGCTGAAGCCAAAGCCTCTGGAAGAGAGGAAAAGCTCCCTGGTGACCAGGCATGCCAATTTTCCCCAAAAGGATGAGGTCTTCGCAAGCTCAGGACCGTTCTTGCACCATCACACCTCTTTGGACTCTTGCTGGCTTCCTCTACCAGAAGGGACGGTTGGAGCAGCGTGAGGCAGGAAGGACATCAGGGAGACCCCATTGCAAGTCTGACTTGTCTATTTGTATCCGACTACACAAAAACTTACTTCCAAAATACAAGTTTTGGCACATGGTAGGAAGTGGGAAAGCAATATGGAAGCACTTACAACAGTGAATCACCAACGGGGAGTTTTATAAAGCTCTAATTTTGCATTAGAGCAAAAGAGGAAAGACCCAAAGCCTGGGGAGTACCACAAAGTGAGTAGCCTTCAAATGTCTGCCTTTGGGTCCGATTAAATCAGATGGCAAAGGATGTTTTCAGTGTAGGTTTGGGATCTACAACTGATGAGAGATTATGCGCGGAAAATTGCGTCCGGATTTATTCTGCCTTGTAAATTGGGCATTCGGATATGACACTGCTTGGTTTTAGGCTTGCTTACAAAGTTATCTTTCACCATCCATGCAAACACGTTCTCCAGATTAAATCAGACTTGCCTAGAGGCTTTTTTTTTTATTATTTTTTGTGAACTGCCTCCGAGAATGATACAAACATGGACATGAATATTTATTTTCCTAAAAATCGAACACTGTCACTTGCTCTGACAACATCTGTAAATCTCAGAGTATAAATACACCCAAATTTTTCTTCATGCGCAGCACATTGCTCAGTTTGTATGCTGCTGTACCTCTCTTTCTTATTGCATTCATTTTTTTCAATCCAGAGTGAGTTTCCAAAGTTCCTGACACTAGGGATGGAGGAACAGGACACTGGAGCCATGGAAACACGGATTCCTTGGGGTTGTTCCTGTGTAAGTGCTTCGTATCACAATAAATTCTGCAGAAGGCTTGGGGAGCATCAGGCACACGGAAGAGGACTGCTGTCCCCGTGGATGAAACCATGGGATGGGAACATGATGCTATGGCTTTGCTTCTCAGTACGGCCACCGTTTTCTCCTGTGGGCATCAGCCAGTGAAATAACCACACTCAACACAAGAGTGTCTTCGTGATAACAGAGATTTTCCTGACTTGTCAGAGGCCAACGTACATTACGTACAGAATCTACTTTATTTTGGTCTAGATAGCTAAATGCTCAGATAGTTATCATCTGCCATTATAGATATTTCTGTTATTGGAGAGGTTAAGCAGGACCACGCAGGAGCATAGAAAAAAAGTCAGACTTTTCAAAGTGTGATATGCGTCTGCTTCCTGGGCAGGACTTCGGGTGTATTATCTCTGAAACCAGTCTTAATCCAGATATACTAGAGAAACTGTGCTGATGGGTGTAAATAAGGTTCCTAAAACTCCATTAAAGAATTTAAAGACTTTGCCTGAGGTTTGCTGAGGACTGTCTCTTCACTGGCTTTGATGTCCACTGGGTCAGGCTGTAACAGCACAGATAAGTCAGATTGCCTTTAGTAAAATGTTCTTTCTGCCTGAAAATTAAATTAGCCGAGTCTGAGACATTTTATATCCCTTGATGACCCAGCATGGCCAGAGCAAAGCAAGAATACACAAGCCATCTGACGTACTTTGTCTTCTGCTGTTTTGGGAAGCTTCTCAGCTGACAGGAGAAGCAAATGTTCTACAGTCTCATGGGGTCTTTCGTGGGGCTGGCTGGTTTATAGCCGGAAAAAAAAAATCCTCAGCTGGTTTCAGTAGCTATTTGTTACCAACTTAAAGATCAGGTTCTTCAAGGTAAACTGAAAATGACAATTGGAAAATAAACATGAGCCACTTGGTGTGTGTCCTCTATTGGGCTGAAATGTGACCCGTGTGCTGAGAGGTTCAGGGGTTAAATTGTGCTTCGGTCATTACAGGCCACGAAAAAAATCCTGGGTAAACTCAGAGCTCGTCGCAGTAATAGTGGGGTGAGGTAGCTCTGAAACCTATCGTGCTACTTCATGTGGCTCTCTAATGATACGTGATACTCAGATTCTTGAGTGTCATGGTTATCAACTGCTTAGGCTTATAAGAACTGACGTCAAAAGGCGCTGGAGCCGCTGCTCTCTTCTTGCTCTGGTTGTCACTCTGAGCTCATAAGAAAAGCATCAGGCATGTTTACACATGGCAAAGTTATTAAGAGCCCTCACAGAAGGGTTTTAAAGGATGGAGTCTCACCTGGAAGATGGCTGGCTTGATCTTAGCCCTTTTCTTCTGGCTGGAATACCTACCTCATAAAAACCGAAATGGGCCCCAGAGAACATTTATGTTCCCCAGCCTCATCCCTCCCTCTGATTTAAACCAGCTCCTAGTAAGAGATTTAAGACCACCCTGAATATAGCTGCTTGTCAGGCTGCTCATTTAGGGTCAGAAAGCAGCAAAGCATTTCAGCTTGTGCCCGGAGTTCGGGCACCTGCTCAGTCCTGTTGACTACTGACTCTAAGATGCTCCTGTCTTACAAATACTTCCCTAAGATTGGCATTTAAACATGTAATTTTGCCAAAACAGCATCTAAATATGAATTCAGAACAGAAGTTGAACGTCAGATGTTCATTTATGAGATTCTTAGCCGTAGGCTTTGAGAAGAAAAAGTCTCATCTAACAGCACATATGTTATTTTTCTTCTTCAGCAGAAAAAAGTCTTGCTTGGAAATCAGTGAAGAGAAATAATATATTGAAGGATAATGTGCACGGATGCTATGGGACCTCAGTCATCCCTGCTAACAGACATCCAGAGACAAAGTATTGATTACTGTTCCCGAGTGGGGCACTTTGAGAAAGCTCTTGAAATGCATGTAAAACATCTGCTTGCTGTGGTCATATTTTCTTCTGAAATACTGGATATTTCTTTCTTCCAATTGTGTTTTAGAGACCTTACCTTTTCTGACACGTCCTCCAAATTGTGAGAGTTTAAAACGTTAAAATGACCAATGCTGATTGTTTCCAAAATGTTCTATTTGACCAGAAATGGTACTTTGCAGTTGTTTTGAACTCTCCAAAACCGCACTTTTTGGGGACCAATTTATTTGCCAATAAAATATTGCCTTGCTCTGGTCATTAGCTAACAGTGGTTAAATTCTGGGATGCATATACAGTTAATGTTTTACACATGAGCCTACTTGACTTCTTTTCAAGAAGAAGCCACTGCATCTTGGAAAACATCATCGAGCTGTCAGCATTAAGTGTAGGACAAGTTAATAAAGGCTTGAATAAATCATGCCGAGCTTGTCTACTCTTCATGATGATTGGTGAAATATATATTTTCAGAGGTAATGAAATACGCACTCACAGTGCAATTCCATTATTTTAATGTAGCATTGACTCTTTGTCATATTAAGTCAGACCCTTTGCCTCCTCATTTTTCATTTAAGTCGTGCGGTGCTCATGTCTCTAGCTGTTCAGGGCAGATGCGGATTAGGTCCAGGGGGGACAACGAGCGATCGCAGCCTGTCTTGGTGTTTGTGTTTGTGTAGTGTGTTATTCCTTCCCTCCTTACCTTAGCACGGTGAAGGACCACATGAGAGCTTGTCAGAAGAGCGGCACACACGTGACTGCCTTTCTGTATGTTCCCCATCTGTTACGCGTGCTAATGCGTTTAGACTGCGTGCAACAAAAAAAGTCATCCATCCATGAAATCAGTTGAAATATTTCAGGTTCCAGATTGCTGATTTGTAGGAGGAGGCAGCACAGCTTCAGAGGTAGAATACCCAGCACATGAAAAGAGCGATGTGGATTAGCAGTGAAATTAGCCCCTTCAGAATCAGGTTATTTAGCTTCAAGCTGTGACTTTGTCACTAATTTACAGAGCAACTGCTGAGTTTCTTTTTCCTTCATTTTTGGCTGTCTGTAAAATGGGTTTTATTTTCTTGATTGTTGGCCTGTTTAAGGAACATATATTGTAAGATCTCTTCCTCAAAGGGAATTTTGCTATTTAAAGTACAAGCGTTGTGTTCCAAAACCCTTGATTTCTCGCTGCAAACAGTGCACCCAGCCAATTCCTTGTCACAGCCTAAGCTGCTTTATCAGCAGCGTGATCAATGGTCTCTCCACATTACAAGTTAAAGGCAACAAGCGAGGAGGTTTCTCCTACAAGACAGCGGTGTTTTACTCTGCTACTGCCCTGTGTGGATAAGCCATTAAAGGGAGGGCGCCAGTCCTGCACCCTACATCAGCACATTGCCACACCAAATTACTCACGTTCAGGAAAACTTCTTCAGAAGAGCTGATCCCAGTATTTCTCAAAAGCAACGTGAGCTTTCCTGAGCGTTTGGAAGAGGCATCTCTCTCCCCCGTGAAAAATGAGAATGAAGCCATCAGTACCCGGAGCGTCAAAAGCAGAAATTACACAACGGCAACACATCTTGGACACCATTCAGCGTGCTCATTATTTCAAACTTCTTTCAGTGAGGAGCTATATAAATGAGAATGGCGAGTTTTTAAGTGGAGGAGTAGGTTTCTCTGTAACAATATAAAAACGAAGTGCGGTAGCGTGACCTTTTCAGAATGGATCTAAACTTCCTCTAGCCCCCCTGGGCTGTCCTGTATCTGTGTGGTTCACATTACCCTGAGCTCAGCTCCCAGAAACATTTGCTTTCAAACAGGGGGGTGTTGTTAACTTTCCTCTCTTCAGGGTGACTGCTTTTAGAGGTCCAACCAAGCTCCTTTTCAGTTCTGCCACTGTCTTTCCTTCCACGATTGTTTAAAATATACTGTTTTCCTTTTTCAGGTCGAAGGGGGTTGTATATTTAAATTTCTCACGCCTGTTAAAGCTTTAGAAGGTATCATTTACAAAGTCAATACCCAGGAATGGAAAACATCTTACAAAGTTTCAAACAAATTCTGGCCATATTTAGAAGGCGGTGTGTGACTTCGCTCCCCGTCTATAAACTACACGCTAATAGAAAGAGTTTGCTGCCTCTCGATCCTGCCTTGGCTGTGATCGTAGATAAGTCTTGGCCGAGCGAGGAGCCGGTGATTGGCTTACGTTGCACGTTATACCCTCTAACCTCTGACATGGGGAACATACGATAACAAGCATGAGTGAGCTCCCAGAGGGACGGTGCTAAGGGCTGCAGTGGATTAAACGTTCTCAAGCATGACTTCTTCCAAAGGCAAGAGCAGGGGAAGAGCTCAAAGCAAGAGGCAGAGATTGCCGATTAAGGGCCTTGAAGGATTTTCCAATCCCATCGTGTCGAGCTACTTGCCGTACAACCACCCAAAATCTGCTTTGACAGAAGATCAAGTTCGCTATTTAAAGATCAGCAACGGTGGAGAAAGGCTGAAAGATGTTTGTTTCACTTTGTCCTTCCACTCAAGCCGGATTTTTTTTGCTAATGTTTTAGGAATGTTTCCTTATCAGGATTATAAAAAATAAATATAGCCAGCACTTTGGCAGTCAAAAAGAACAATATAGATTAGAAAATGATTTAGTACCCTTATTTCGTTAATTAACATAGATCGCCCGATCTTATGAGCAATTATCCATGTGAGTAATTCTCCTGTGTGAAGATCTTTAGTGAAATCAGTTGAATGTTCGCATAAGCCAAGTTACTCACATATCTTCAGTTTCAGGGCTTAATTTCCTCGTGTTAAATCCAAGAACAGATTGTTTCCTTTAAAACTTATTTTTCAGCGAAAAGCAGTTCTCCTTTTCAGAGGAGAAAGTTAGATGGAAATATTGCATTTTGATGAAAATTCCCTGTGTTCCTTAACTATAAGTTAATAGAAAGAGTTTGTTATAGGCAGCTCCCCCCCAGCCTTAACTGTGATTATAAGCAATTATTGGTAGATCTATGAGTTGGCGACTACGTTACACGTGACTCTTCTTGGCCGTTTGTATAAGCTTTGAGATCTACATAGGTCCACTGAAACCAAAGAATCTCCACCAGTTCCCCCCAGTCATTTATGGGGTGATATCGCCAAAGGTTGGTAGCCTAACAAACGCAGAAAACCAAGAAAACAAAACTTGCAAACCAAACTGTTGAAATATGTACAAAGCTAAAAATGAGCAGATGAAAGCTGCATAATTGATAAATCAATCAAACAGACCCCCCAAAGCACAATATTTCCCCATGAGATACAGGAAATAAGAATTTCTGCTAAATCCACCAGACATCACTATTGCTACTGATGTAATTAAGATTACGCTTGGTTATTAGGGTGATAGACAGGTACACAACGCCTGGGTTTATAGTTTCAAACACTGTAAAGATGTGAATTTTGGCAATCTGGGTTTTCCACCACTTCATTTGTGAATAATGCTACTGTAGCTACTCTTAAATATGCCTTTTGACATTGTAAAGGGGAATAATATGCTTTATATTATGAACCAGGTTGTCATGTCAAGAGCTTCATGTTTCATAAAGGGTTCCAGAAACTTGGGCTCGTTACCGAGTACTGTTCTATGACAACTTATTAACACTTCTAGGTATGAATGCTTAAGGCAAGACAGAAACGAGAAGCATGACCCCGCTCACTAACAATATCCGCACTCGGATACCAAGCTGATGATTTCAGTACGGCCCTTCCATGCAGAATTCTGTGATACTTCAGCTTAAAGAAAGAAAAACAAATTTAAAAGTCACCAAACAATAAAAGGAGGTTAGACAGGATTATTATAAGGTCCCACCTGACTTGGAAATGTATAAATGTATGCATGTGTTTGTATAATTTTAGAATTTTTGTAAAGTCTAAAGGCGCATTTTAAGATAAGTGCTATGAACACTTGGCAAGCCTCTTTTAAACATGCTGTAAGATTTTTGGACATGGCGTGTATTTATAAACCACAAAAAACACAGTCTATCTCTTGTTTTGTCTCAACATTACTGTAAGATGGTTAGCTGCATTGAGAGCGTTTAGAAGAAACTTCAGCCACTTTTTGGAGAACAGATCTGGGAGCAGCACGTTCACCTCGCTGGGGGGCAACTTTTTGCTTTGGGTGCTTCGGATTTTCTGTGGTTGAAAGCCATGAGAGTCACCTGAGAAGTGACAGCAGATCCTGCTTAAACAGCAAAGCTGTATTTCAAAACCTTCTCTGTCCCAGCGTGGCAGAGTAATACAGATGCCTTTGGGGCTCTCCAGCACTTTCACAGAGAGACTATTAACTTGGATCCAAAACTGTGTTTGGCCAGACATTTCAAGTCCACGGAGAAAAGATCTGAAAGGCTTTATCTGAGCCTGATAACCATCACAGCTAAAGTATGGCTTTACTCCTGATTTACATCATTGCAGAGGAAAGGAGAACCGGTCCGTTATGCTGATAAAGTTCTAGCAAAGTGAAACTAAATAGATCCTTAAGATGCCGTCAGCTTGTTTGTTTGCTTGTTGTCCGATGACATCAGTCGAATGCCCAGTTTATCTTTATTTTTACTTGAATTGGATCCTTGTCAGGGTTTGCCAGAGTTGTGCCAAAGGCATGTAGCAAAACCACATAAAATTCATCCAGTTTGATGTTTTCTTTGTAAATGCTCTAAAATGGGCTTGACTCAGTCCCAAAGGATCATTAAAGTTCCTGAACTTTCTGGGGCAAGCGCGACCAAGTTCAAAGCAAATCTGGGGTTGATTTATGGTTCTGATTGGAGACCAAGGAAAAGTCAAATTTACAGTCTGAGTTTTATGTTGAGTTTCTTGTGCGCTTTCAGTCTGAAACTTGAAGCGAACATCAGGGGGTTGGAAGTCCACGAACACTGAAACCATTGCTGGTACGATGCTCAGCTGGTGAAAGCTGGCACAGCCCGGCGAGCTCCCTGGCCGCTTACGCATGCTGAAGACTTTGCTCCAGTGCCAAATGAAGGAGTAGGTTTTGTTGCTTTCTGTTAGAAGTGCTTAAAAGATGAATAAAGTGACATCAGAACATGGCTAAATAGTTTCTTTAGAGATAAGCTGGGGGTTTTTATAGGAGTTGGGGTGGTAGAACATAAACTCCCAACCACTCCAAGCATTTTGAAACATCCCAGGCTGAAGTAAAGAACATTAATTCCTTCCGGAGTCGTAGTCGTGAGAAAATTTTTCCTGGTAAAAGGGTCACGACAATTCTGAAAAATTCGGGAGTGTTTGGGAACATCATTTCGCCATTTTGAGATGCAGATGCCAAATGTGTAGGACTTAGAAAGCAACTCGGGAAGTAGGTGCTTTGCTGTTGTCACTTTTTATGGATGGCCGTCATTGAGAACAATGGCTCTAGCAGGAGCCATTGGGAGGGGAGCCAAGTGGAAATATCACATCACAGCCAGTGTTTGCTGTTAGTCTGAAGCCTCAGCGCTTTGCCATGACTTCATGGACAGAAAGTGCATATAACAAAAGAACAATGCATTTTAGGCTTGGAAGAGTAATCCTTGTTTGAACGCATAATAATGCTTATTGGACAATGAACTCCTTGTAAGATCATGCAAAAACCATTGTTGAAGGTCTGGAATACCTTCTTGCTGCCAACACTGGCACAGATTATTGTAGATTTTATTTCAAAGCCTTTCTGAGAGCTTGAATGTTTGGTTTGTTTCAGCAGGAATCACCCCTGTGTCAATGATTTTCTGTTAATTCTGATCTTTGCTTTGCTCCAACCTTCATATCCTGAGATGAGTTAATTCCAAGCCGATGAGCTTGAATCAGTGTTTTTCTTGGAAAAAAATGTTCCAAATCACCAGTATTGCCCTTGCCACGAGTGCAGTCGTGTAGCACAATGAGGAAGTCTGTTTGAAGGAAACTGTCTGCTCATACGGGATTGTCCTTGGGGAAAGAGAGCCATGGCTCAAGCCCAGGAGTGAACTCACTGAAGAGCGCAGGGTTGCTCAGCATAGAGGCCACAAGTGAATGGGTTGCCATAGCCTACAAAGAGTCATTATATAAAGCCATCCAAGTCATCCTGGGATCCTACAGATCGGATGGGTAAATAAAGGACCTGTCACACAACAGACTTGGGGCTCAGTCTTCGCTTTGAGTTGAAGAGACCTGAGACCTCTTCACTCTTGGATTTGTTTGTGCAGCTCAGGGAAAGACAAGAATAAGGTTTCCAAGTCAGGGGTTAATGGAGACCCCAGTCAGTAGCTAGAGTTGGTTTTAATTTTTTTTTTTCTTTCCTTTCCTTTAAAAATTCCTTCCAAGACTAACAAAACTTATGAAGAAGTTGGTGTCTTGTCAAAATCTCCCTAACCAGTCCTGTTCACTAGTAGGAAAGGATAATGAAGAAAACTACCTTTCCAGAAGACTTACAGTTCAGATGTAGATGGACCCCCATAACCTACATCAGCATTTCACTGGTGATATTGCAGCAAGATACGTGAGCTTGCACGGGGATGCGGGTGCAGGTAACGGGCTAAAAGGAGGCAAATTCCTTTGGTTTCGCTTTGCTCCAGGGAAACCGTGCATTGCTGCAGGTTTTAAGAGCTCCTATAGGTATGCACGTCCTGCATTTCCATCAGCTCCCAGCATTTAAATTAAGGCTGACAAAATTCCTCCAGTGCCCCCAGACATCTGCCATCCACTAAAAAATAGCGTGGGGCAGAAGGAACAGGAGCAAAGGGAGGCACACAATAAGGCCTTGCACATGCCAAACGTGGATCAGCGCCAAGGCGCCGTTATCAAGCAGATACTATGCCTGCTGCCAGGCTGCGGGTGAACTTGCAAAGGTTGGGCTTTTCAACATTTCTTGTTAACATGAGGTGTGATTTGTTTTGGATGCTGAGGGGGGAAAAAATTGCAGCATCCAGAGCACTTTGGTACAGACAAAGTCAGGACTTTTATTATGAGACATGATGCAAGCGAATAGCATCCCGCTTGTGCCGCGCAGGGAAGAAAAATAAAATATTGCACACGAAAAGCTATGTGTCATATGAGTTCTGTTAAAGGGGATGGACTGTGTCTGAGAACGTCCAAATAAAAAGTCCCTTAGTGCTTTTCTAAGAGAGCAACTTTTGACTTTTTCTCTAGCGCTTTGGTGTTTTTAACCACCTTTCCAACCATCTTCTGAGGGAGCAATACAGACCTTTTGAGGGTCAGAGGAGACTACCAGTTGCACAGTTGCATTACTGTATTAGCTTGGGCATAACATGACCCTAACACAGCCATGTGGCTTCCAGGCGCAGGAGAAACATATCCAGCCCAGATGACAGCGTGGACAGGTTTGTCTACAGCCATCTGTGTAAATAGAGGGACCTCCTGTCCTAGATCCAGATGTGCCTTTTCCAGATGCGACTGTGACCTTCTGCTCTTAGCCACCTACTACGTGGACACTGCTGCCTGTTTCCTAACCGAATGTCCAGCAAATTCACCAGCGTTGCTCCAAGCCATCTATTTTTAAATAAGCCCCTGTATCATGCCTGACCCTGATTTGGGAGAGCCCGCATGGCCATCGCTGCCAGGAGAAAGTTATAGCAGAGGAGAAAAATTGAGAAAAGCTCCGTTTTTGCAGGACTGACAGTAGGTCAACAGATGCAGATAGCTATTCTCGCACAGTTCCACCTTGAACCTCACACAAGACCCCAACAAAATCAGCAAGATTTGTGTTTTAAAGCATTAAACATTAATGCTAAACGTGAAACATGCGTTTTGCATTGAGTTGAATGGGTGGTTAATTCTCAGTCTCCAAATATAATACAAATCACTCGAGCTATTTGGCATGAGTCATGGCTTGATTAACATTTTTGGCATTTTTAGTAGGACTCTTAAATAATAGAAGTGGCATCTGAATAGAAATCGGAATAGGCCAGTGAGAGGAAAAGTGCTTTTAAGGCTTTAGAGAATTAGCAAAAACCTCCAAAATGTCAGAAGATGTTAAAAATTTGAAACCACTTGAGGTCTTATTTTTAAAAGTGTCAGAACTGATTTGTCCTTCATTTGGTTTCTTGTCTCCAGCGCTGCCATTGTAAGTTAGGCAGACGGTAACGTTTCGAGTCAACACAAAACACACAGCTCCCTGCCTCCATCTCCATGCAAGTCTGAGTAGCAAAGGTATGTTTCTGCAAGGACTGTTTATGATGCTTGACGTTGTTACATCATCATTAAAAATCTCCCTCTTTACTGATGTGAAAAACACATCTTGGAGCTTTCTAGGCCATTTACTTTGTCCGCTCTGTGGATATACGGTGGATTGTCCTCCCTCCCAGGCAATGGTCGTGTAACTGGATCCAAAGAAAATTCTTCAAACTTTATTGGCCACGGAAAACTAAAGTCAATTGGTTAAAAAGAAAAGTGTTAATTATGTTTACTCTGGCATCCTAACCGTGGAGCATTATTAATCATTAAGATCCAGATTCATAAAGTTTGCCTTTTTTTTTTTTTTTCTAAGCAGGGCTTTGCCAATTCATTAAACATCATTAAGTTGAAATAAGCCTCAGCAAGAATGTTTTTTCCTCATCTTTTAAAATTATTTTCCGTTATCACGCTGCACTTGCTGCACTCCATCAAACTAGTCACCACTATATTCCTGTGGGCCTCGAGACGGTAGAAACGCTTCTTCCTCTTGTCCTGTGTACTTTCTGGGGGGTCCTAAAGATGGACACAACAGTGTCCATCAATTTCCATTGATCTCGTCTTGAGCTGAATCAGACTGAAGCCATGGAAAAGCGCCGATTTGTCTCCTTTGTCCCCCTTTTGCAAAGCCACTTAGGACCAATGAGGTTCTTCTGTACACAGGACCTATTAAAGGAAATAAAGGCGTCGATACAACACTAACGAATCATGATTGTTATACTGGATCTCCGTTCTCCGCTGAAATGTTTTCTCTTGAGAGCAATAGCAGAGGTTTTGTAGGGAAACAGCCTCTCTCACCCTCACCCTCAATCAGAGACTTGTTGCACTTCCAGTTCTGGCGTATGCTCCCTCTTTGAGTGGCCCCTGGTTATCGTTCAAGCTGGATGGTTTAGTGCATTATAGTTTTGGTAACAGAAGATTGGCACTATTCCTTGAACTCTGTTTTAATAGCGTCAATATAACTGCTGAAACAATATTTTTATTCCACTGACGTATGCAGAAATGCACTGGCCAGGGCTGCCAGGATCTCTCTTTCCACCCCCTTCCCAGCTGATACCATTAAGGAAGAGCTGAAATTGCAAACGAGTGTATCACCTGGTTTGCAGGCTCCTGTGTCCTTCAGATTTTGCCTTCATCAAAGCGATCGTCCTTCCTTTGAACATGCGAGCCAGGAACAGAGAAATTACAGGTCCCCATATGAACTAAACTAATAACGACCTGGTGCGTGTGGTAACTCTGTCTTTGGGGACGTGTTCACACTGCCGTGAAATATGGCGGTTACTCCAGTGAGCCTTAAACAACCTCACTCAGGTAACGGGAGCGGTTTAGTCAAAAGAGCATAGGATTATTCATCCTGCCAAAGGGTGGCCCAGTTTTGGGTTTGGACTCCTTGGCTTGATATTCAAGGCACATCATCATTTTACACTGAACTTTAAACATCTCAAGCAACATTGCCTGTAGAGGAGTATTGATGCCGATAGAAGCTATAGAAAGAGCAGGCTCTCCTTTCCTCCCCTTCTTCTCTTTGCAAAATGTGTCATATTATTTCTCCTTTCCAATGTTTGCACTGAATTGTGCCCTTGTGCTCACTGGTTTTCTTTCATCCTGATACAAGTTGAGTGCAAGAGGAGAGCGGGTGTCACAAGTCCACAGGTCAGATGTGGTACATTTTATCACTTATTTAACTTAGACCTGGCTAGATCCAACCTGCACACACTGGATGAGCCAAGAGGCATCAGCAAACGCAAATGCAACAAATTCATCGCCCTGAAGATGTGTCTCCCAGAGTAGTGGCTGGCAATTGCAACTCCACCTTGACATAACCCGTCTTGACAGCCCCTAGTAAGGACATAATTCAGTGCTATATTAGATAACTTACAAAAAAGTTAAACCATGACCTTTCCTTCCTCCCTCCCCTCCTTTTTGCCTGAGAGGGAGGCTGTGAAGCTGTATCTGGGAATTAGAAAGCAACATGGGTGGTGACCCCCTGGTGCCAAGACTGTCATGAAGAATAAACCATATGTTGTGTCTTTGCATGTTGGGAGGTCCCAGCTCTGAACACCTAACAACTGTTTTTCAGCCTGCACAACTTACCGTGCCCAGGAGAACCGTTTAGGAAGTAAGAAATGCCTGGGGAGCACAACCAAAAGGGGCTGACTTATTCATTTGTTTTCAAAAGCAAGGCCAACCAGGCCAACTCGGTGTGCCACTAACCCCAGGCTTGCAGCCTTCTGAAAAATCATCGCAAACACCAATTGCAGCTGCGCTGTGACAAAATTCATACTTCTACCAGCTGGGAGCCCACTAACAAATGCTCTCATGCTCTATCAGCAGCCGGTGATATCCCGTTCTCGGATAACTCATGGTCCAAGGGAAAACCAAGGGCCGTGAGCTAAGGTTGGAACAATTTTCTTGACAGGAAGACCCAGATGTGGGGCCATCCGCTCACAGCCCTGGGCATGGGCTTACATCGCCTGGGGCAGGAGCAGCCAGCGCCCGCGGGTGATAGCATATCAGCCAGCTGTTTGAGATCTTGCAGAAGAGACATGAGCAGGTATCTCCCCCCACTTTCCACCATCCATCACAGAGCTTTACTGGCCAGTCGCATTTTTGTTCTCTAATTAAGGCTTCTGTCAGGTGCTTTTAAATTATAGCCCCGATTACGGACTTCAGATCAAAATTCAGCAGGCTTTGGAACCTGCCATTTTATTTAATTACTTGCAGTAAATTATTTTGACACCCTCAATTAACAACGTCCGTCACTTCAGCCCAGCGACGATGAGTGTGAGGAATTTGCCATTTGATCTGTTTTGTCTGTTGGAAGGGTGCATGGAGGAAAAAAACACCACCTCTGCATAAACACAGTGACAATTTCAGTAGGTTTCGCCACACAAGTTAGAAAGTTATTTACTAACTAACTTTAGTCGGTTAAAAATTTGTTGCTAAAGTCCGGGGTGCATTTAGACGGGATAAAACCATTACTGCACAGCCAGGAACGGAACTGGTCACCGGTGGAAGGACAAGATGGTTCTTCAAACATGGGTGTGATGATAAGACCAGTCACTTCGAGGCAGGATTGGCTCCCTGTGAAGATCATTGAGGTGCTAAACATTTATCCGTATCCACCAGTGCTTGATCAAATCCCCAGGGCGTTAACCCGTGCCCACCCAGCCGAGGACGGCGTCTGTGTCTCCCCGCACTGTCTCGGGGAGGAGACACTCCCTGGACACCCGGATGACAACGGGTGTGGACCGTCCTGTGAACCGAACGCTTCGCTGCTCCACTGGCTGGAGCAATATTAAACTCCAGCATTCTCAGTCACTTTAACAGCCTTGTGGGTGTTGATGATGGAGCTAATTAGCCATGTTCTTTAATTTATTAAAATCATAAATATTTCACTTCAAGGGTTTTTTTGTTGGGGGGGGGAGAAGAAGGGGGTGGGAAGGTTAAAGGGAGACAACTGCATGAAATTCTTTGCCTGATTAAACTTTCCATAAGATACAGCAATATTTTACGTCTGTTAAGTGATTCCGTGGCACGTCAGACTTGGTATCTCATTCTCTGCCCTGTTTATTTTTAATTATGACTACTATTTTATTTACCACGGATAACGTTAGGACATGGTATGGTTGGCTGGAAAAGCCAAAGAGCACAAAATCATTTCTGTGTCAGAAGCTTAAGTAAAGAGCAAAGGAGCAGCAAAGCCATAAACCAGATGGAGTTAGAAAGATGTAATATATTGCTCTACTGTGGCAGCTCTGGAATAATTTTTAGTACAGTATGTACACACAGCTATGCCTCTTTTGAGAAGAGCTAACCTGATAGCCAAACCTGACTTCTAACAAACAAATCTGCATATCGGTATTTGCTGTCTTAAAGAGATGATGTTTACGCTTAAAAAACTTGCAAGCCTTGCTGTGTAGAAAAGCTTTGTATTTCTCATGTAAAATTCCCGTTACGGCCGTTGCAGATTTCACCAGAAAAGGCAGAAGGTGAGGGCAATGAAGGAGCCCAGGTCTTGATATGGAATGAAAATGATTTTCCATTCCTTGCCACGGCTACTACTGGCTAAAGAAGGTTTAAGAGATTAAGTTTGAGAGCTGCAACTTAGTGCTTGCTTTTCTGTGGATGCTTTCGATGCCCGTGGGCACGTGGAGAATGTAGGTTCTCCAGGGGCAGCCATAAATGTGGTGCACACTGCAACTTGACCACCTATGAGCAGGCTGGCTGGGTTGTCGTGGTGCGTGCCTTGAAGCTGTTGGGCACAGCTAAGCGTGCCTCAGTTTCCCTGCTGCACAGCGGAGGTGGATCCTTATCTTACGGGGCGGGGTGGGAGAAAAGGGAGCGTTTGGGACAGACAAAGGTTGCGGGGGCGCTCAGGTGTCGCAGCGCCTTTTATCAGCTGCAAAAGCCCGCGGCTATTGTAAATCATAAAAGGAGGAGGATGAGAGGAGGAACTGATCCTGGAATGTGAGAGGTGAGATAAAATAAACGGAAAACACCAGGGATAAAATCCCAGCTCATTCCAGCCCAGCCCTGCCTGAACCCGGGGATGCGATTTCCCTCAGCAGCAGATAAAGGGGCAGACAAAATGATGCTAAAATACCTGGGATTACCTGTCCTCCTCTCTCCCTTCAAAATATCCCCTCCATCCATCCCCGCTGTGGGAGATGCCAGAGATATATGGCCCATTGTTCGGGGGACGCTGCGGTAGATGCAATCTGTTCCTCATTGTCCGGTAATAGCTTGATTATCTAGGGGGTGAAAATGCAGAGTGGTTGTGCCCAACGAACCATGAAATTGCCACTGCTCGGAGGAACAATTTATCATCAGCCCTTTAGAGTGAGGAGGGCCGGCAGCTCGGTGGGAGACGTGGGGCAGGTATTCATCCAGAGCAGGGATGCTGGAATGCGCCCGGGATGGTCCCGCGCTGAACTTTTCAAGGAGCAAGTGAACCCTGGAAGACGATGAACAAGGAGACCTTCCTGGGGAATTGAGAGCACTGCAATGCCGCGAGATAAATGGCTGCAAAGTCTGAAGAACACATTAGGAACGTTGCCGGAGGAACATGGCTGAGGCTTTTTTTTTTTGCTTCCTCTTCAGCAGAGAGGAAATTTGGGTAAACCCATTAAGCTTTAATTCCACCGGGCTCGGGCCATGTATTTTGTGTCAAACACGGGTTTAAAATGTGACTGAGCAACTTCTAGAAGTGTAGAAGGAATCTGGACACAGACGGGCCTCCCCGGGGCAGATTCCTCCTTTAATGACCCTGGCCCCTAGCTTAGGAACTAATTTATAAGCTAAATCTAATTCCTTCTTGGAAACTGCGGCCCAAAGCTGTTCCTGCCAGGAGCTCCCACAGAGCTGAGACGAGGACAGGATACTTCCCCGCTCGCTCAGCTGCGGTGAGTGAGCCACCCCACCGGGTCAGGTATTCATCCCAAAGTCCCGAAACTTATCTAAAAGCTTTTGCCATCACCATCAGATGGGAAGCAAAAGTTCAGTTTCGCTGCACGGGAATAGGTCCAGGAGCTCCAACATGGGCATGGACATGGTCCTAGCAAACAAGTCAATGTGTTTGCACCTCAAAAGAGAAGAAATGCAGATTTCAGCTAAACTTTGCTTAAAAGTACAGATCCATCCCAAGCCAACTTCATTGAGTTTCCCACCGCTGGTGGCAACGGCTGATATTTTGTCTGACGCTTGTCAGCTGAACCAGCCCAGCAGGGCCTTGGTGAGCTAGATACACTGGGAGAGCTGCAATTTATGGGGGCAAAAGACACTGCAAATAAATAGGGAGAGTGGGTTTTGCGAGCTCCTCCCTTCCAGCTCAAGTCCAGGAGTTACGAAACTTGATACAGGGAATCCTACGGGGCCTTAGAGGGAAGGAATTTACTCCCACCCATCCTGGGTTCAGCCTAACTCCTCATTTTTTTTGTTATTTGAGCCTATGGCCTGGAAAAGCGTCTACACGTTTTCTGCCCGGAGACCCATCCCACCCTAACCCTGCGGTCCTCTGACCCTCTTGCAGAAAGGCCACCTGCGGCACAGAGGACCCAGGAGCATCCCTGCACAGCCCCACGCGTGGGGGCAAAAAAAAAAAATCTGCTCTTGGCAGGAATTTCCTCCTGGGTGTATAAATACCAGAGACACAGGGATCCTGTGCAAAGGGCCATTCTGCTCAGAAATCTCGAAAAACTTCCAGGAATTCAGTTCAATAAGTTTCCTCCACACCACATTATTTACTGAAATAAAGTCCCCAGGGCTGTAGATGGGCTTTTCATTAATGGAGGATTGTAAATAACTGGGACGCTACTTTGAATTCTGCTATTTATCAAAAGCATTGGTATGTGTTGCCCTGTTAAATGAATGGTCATTGCCAGATCTCTGGCTGGATTATAACAGTCCCTTCTGATGAGTGTTTTATTAACTGGAGAAATGATGAGATTTTATGGTAATTCCAAATCTTGTGACGGTTTGTTGAGTAAATCAGATTTTACAAGACTTGGCGCCCATTTATCCAGTTTCCATCATCCAAATTGTGACGGGGTGGATTTTACCCAGAGGAGATGGGTAAGATAGATCCTTTAATTTCTCTTTAGCTTTTCAGTGCGTGGTGTTACATTTGTGCTGTAGCCTGCTGCTGTGTCATGAAGACGTAGTGTAGTCTCTGAATATAAGAATACTGTCCTCTGTTGATCAGAAAGGAAACAACTGCTGTTCATACACCGGAAAGCACTGGCAAAAAAAGTTCCCACCAAAATCTCCCTGTGAAAATCAACTTGGTTTTCGTAATTCCCCTTCACGGCTATTCGCAGCCTGGGATACCTTTGAAAATCTGCGTGCGCTGGGATTTGGGGGCTCCTCGATCGTTCACGTAAATCACATATCACAGCTGCTCCTGTGTTTTGGCAAAAATAGTGATACACGTGATTGATCTAGAGCTCCCCAGTTATTGATAGTTAAACCTTTAGTGGGCAGAAAAAGAAATGCCCCGCTCCCTGGAAAGAATCTCTGACTGATGCTACAGAGAGTAGCGCAGTAAAAAGAAAAGGGAGGTGAAATGGGTCTAAATGGGCAAAAGAAAGAGCATTTTGAAAAATCCAGGGTTTAGACACTGCAGGGGCTGTGCTGGGTAATGTCTCCAGCACTTTATCGGGCCGCAGCCTGCATTTAAATACAGCATCTCTCAGTTCTTCCCTCTCGGCATGCCCCCCCGGCCCCCTCACCCCGGCTCCAACAGCTCCCTCTCCTCTTGACAAGAAAGAAACCCAAACGCAGATTAATTTGCTGGGAAAAGAGGCGCGAGCAGCTGAGTCAATAGTTGCGTGTTATCGCTGGGAAGCGGCCGCGCAAAGGGCCGGGGCTCGGTTCAGCAGCTGCACCCCGGGAGGCAGCGGCAGCGCCGGCCGCTGGCCCCAGCGGGGATGCTCGGATGGGGGGGTTCCTCCAGCACCGCCCAAAAAAAAACCCCAGCAGCCCGATCCCTGCCAGCATAAGGGCAGCGCTGTGAGATGCTCTCTAATTAGCGGCAGCCAATTAGCAGCGTAACAGTACCTGACGTATACCCTCCGGCGCAGCACTAGCGAGAAAATGTTGCTCCAAAGCAGGATAATATTAAAAGTTCCGGCAGACTGCGTCATGCCGACGCCCGAGAGGGTTCGCTGGTGGGCAGCTGCCCCGCGGCCGTTTCACCTCATTCCATGGCCCTTTTTTCCAGCCCGCTGACAACGATGCTGCGGGGCAGGCAGCGATGGGCTGTTTTCCCAAGAGATACCCGGCGGGAACAGGAACACGGCTGGACCCCAGCCCCTCACCCCCCACCGACAGTGGGAGGAGAGGTGTCTGCACCAGGCGGATGATGAACTAACTCCGCTACGGGGACACAGGGCAGAGAAACACATGGATACGCAGCCCTTCCTGCCTTCTCCAAATTTCTGCAGGCATGCAGGGGCTACACCTATTTACATTAGCCACAGGGATGTCCTCTTAGGGCGGTTCTTACCGCTCACTTGCAATGATCTTGCAGACAGACCTGTAACACAGCTGAATTATTGCCTAAATCCTCAAAATCCTGAGATTTTAAAGGAAACCCCCAACTTTTGGGTTGTTTTCCTTCATCACCTGATGCCATGGCGTCCCGTTTTGTTCTGCGAGCATAGGAGACAGGCGTTGACTTGAAAAATAACATTGACTAAAAGCTGGAGTTCTCATCACATCCAAGAGCAGCAGCTTTAAGGCAGGTACCATATGTCGCAAGACTTGCTAATTAAATCATGCGAATTAGCCACACGGCGCATCTGAGGTTCAGCAGCTCCAGGGTTCGGAGCCATTTGCCTCTCAGGATTTGGGGTTGGCCCAGGCTGAGTCTTTGCAAAACTCTGATCCGAAGCCGAGTTCAGCTTTCAGGCACCACTGGGCATGAACCTGTTGACTGTTTGCTTTTCATTTCAGCCCGTCCCTGAATATAATTAAACATCACTCACAACTTTACCTGCTTGGCTCTTTTCTTTGCAGCGTGATGTTGAACCCAACAGGTTCTGCTCACCCATTAGACTCTGAGCTTGTCACAGCTCTTCCCCCTTGGGTCATCATGTTGTTTTACCTGGATGTGACAAAGAAACCCCCATGACGCCATCACTTAGCGCTCTCTAGTCGAGTCTCGCTCTAAATTAGTCACTTGAAAGCAACAGCCCAGTCGGCCGAGCACTCAGCTGGCAAGAAACTCTGGGAGAAAAATTTTCCATGTGCTATTTTTAATATGAAATGGGTCTGAAAGCAAAGACTGGGATGGGCTTTTGTAGCAAAGAAGGAGGTACAGATGCCAGCTGTCCCTATTTAGGAAGGATAGTTTCTATTTTTTTTTAAAGCAAAATATCTCTTATTTTTCCATTCTGTCCTTCTTTGAAAGCTCTCACGGTCCAAAATATGTCAACGGACTTTAAAGGTGTGTCTCTATTTCTCTCGCCTAAATGTGCCTATTTATACCTTCACAAATGCCAGTAGAAAGCCTGGAAGAGGGCACAAATAAGGGTTTTACTTTCTAACGCAGGAATTACAGAATAAAATAGGCACATCGCAAAAAGCGGGTTGTAGGTGGATCTTGCCATGATGCTGCACAAAACACGCAGAAACCCCAGGCTAAAACTTCTTGAATCGGTTGCCTGTTAAATGATAGCAAAGTTACTCAGGCAAGCACAAAAGTCCCACCAGCTAGAAGAAACGTGAAACAGCGTCCAGGTCAGAGAGCCCCCCGCGGCTCCCATGCGAGATCAGCCAACCTTCTCTACGCAGACGTTGGTGCAAATTTCCCATGAAGGCTCGTGCATAAAGAGAAACCGCTTATATTTCTCTTATTGGTACCGTTTCCCTGCATCAGCGCTGGGCTTTCTGTCTCTCTGACCTCGAAGCACGGAAGAACCGTCCCACCTCGTCTTACCAAGCAGGGAAATGACTCTTTTACCAGCTAAAAGCAACTTTTCCAGTTTGCTGCGAATGCTGTTTTGGGTGTCCATCCGCTGAAATGTGAAATTTGAGCTGTTTTGACTGGACACTGAGGTCCCCCAGGGCTGACTTGTGCTCTGATGGAGTGCAATCATTGAGGGGAAAAAGACATTCCTGATGCAAACACTCTCGATTGTGAATGCGAAATTCTTCCTCCATGGAAATCCCATGGCTGCTGGAAATGTGCAGCTCCCACAGACTTTGCTGCCAATAAACTCCTTTTAAGGAACGACAGCCGAAAACAAAAGCAAGGCTGTAAGCATATTTATCTCAAACGTCAAACGAACAGTCATGTATCACTTCGGTCGGATTTGCCCAGCGCTGCTTAACAGTTGATCTGAGCCAAATTTGGGAGTAGTGGGAGGAACAGGAATTCAGGTCCGTTAGTTAGTTATATGTAAAAATATGTTAGAGATTGTAGCGCTAATGATGCAGGAGGAAAGAGAAAGGAAAAGAGAGAAGGAAAGGGAAGGAAAGAGAAAGGAAAAGAGAGAAGGAAAGGGAAGGAAAGAGAAAGGAAAAGAGAGAAGGAAAGGGAAGGAAAGAGAAAGGAAAAGAGAGAAGGAAAGGGAAGGAAAGAGAAAGGAAAAGAGAGAAGGAAAGGGAAGGAAAGAGAAAGGAAAAGAGAGAAGGAAAGGGAAGGAAAGAGAAAGGAAAAGAGAGAAGGAAAGGGAAGGGAAGGGGAAGGGAAGGGGAAGGGAAGGGAAAAGAGGAAGAATTTTTGCAATCCTTCACTTCTGGCAGCAGCAGTGACTGTTCTGGGGTCCCTGCTCTGTTGCCATCAGCTGCTCTGTCAGCTCGAGGGACGAAGGACCGTTCCAGAGGAGGTGTCTAAGGATCCGGACTCACACCACCAAACTCTGGAAATGACCAGTAAGGCAACGCAAGCTGCAGTCGGACGACATCCGTGTTCCTCTCCGCTGCTATGGCACGGCACCTCTGACGGCTCAGCACTGGGGGATCTCTTCAGATGCTCAGTTCTTAGCTGCCTGCATGCAGACTGGTAGAAACCCATTCCTCTCTCAAAACAGTAGTGTAAAGAAGATAAAAATGAAATCCTTGTACCTATTACTAGGAGACAAGCCAGATAAACCTCCTTTGGCACCACATAAACCCATGGGATGGCAAAGTCTGTGAATCATAGGTAGTAATTTTAAGTAACTATGTCACGGCATAGACCAAAATACAAGGCAGCTCTATCGATTTCAACAGATATTTCTAACCCAAATTACGGAGGTAGTAGAAGTCCGCTGGGAACGTGTGTCGATATTGCTTTTAACGGCATTCCATCGCGCTGGGAACTGTGCACGTGCAATGGGGGATTTCTCACTGCGATTCAGAGTCGTGAAAAGCTGCCGCACAGTAGTGCTGTGCTAAACCTCATGAATGCTTATTTGTTGACTTATTTGTTGTTGTTTCTTTCTTTTCATGACAACAGGTCACCACGCGGTGCTGTTTTGAAGTTGCAAGATTCCCATAAATCGTGCAAACTTTTCTTTTGCTTCTTCTGTCTCTCTCTCCCTGTCTTTTTTTTTTCCTGCATTCCTCTACGATAAACACAGCCAAATGTATTTTTTTCTTAATCTGCAGGGAAAAATGACCAACTTTGCTAGCAGGCTGAGATCTCTTGCCAACTTTCAGCTGGAATGGATTTCCACCACTTTGCTTAACCCCCAAACAAGAACTCTTTCCTTTTCTCAGCGACTTTCTAATAATAATAATAATAATAAAACCGTAGCATTCCAACAGGCATTTTTGAAACTTATATAATAAAATTTTTAAAAAATCAACACTTGCTAAAATGAGATATTATTTTCGGTGGCGAAAAGCAGACAGATTATAGAGCTAATAGGATGCAAGACGCTGTCAAAGAGCCACCCCAGAGCTCCACAGGCCCAAAATACAGTATTTTTTTCTGCCGCTGTCCTAGGACGCTCTTTATCAAAAGCTGCAATTTGAGTAAAATATTTCTACACATTATACAAGTTCTCCTGTGACCTACGGGCTCGTGACCAGTTGGATATCCATTTACACCGGCGAGTTAACAGTTCACTTGCTATTTCTGAAAGCACAAGCAATGAATCGCTGCCAAACTCGCTGCAGACTGGTGCAGTCCAAGGGGCTCCTGGGTTATCGTGTCTGCTGAAGGTGGGAGTCAGAAAAAAAACCCACTTTTTGCCTTTCCCCAGCCTTGAGGCCAGGTAAGGGGAGAGCTGCTGCCCTGGAAAAAATGGGAAGAGCCTGAAATCTGCTGTAATTTTCACAGATATCTCATTGCAACTGGTCATCATGCTGATGGCTACTGGGTTTTCAGGCTGCTAGAACAGCTTTTGGACCACTGAAGATCCCGGCGTGACCTCCTTCTGGCACTTGCATATTCGGGACTCACTAGGATCTATTTTATCCCTCCGGAGATGTGCAACATTTATAGCAGCAGGCACAGAAACAGAGAACAGGACGGCCATAAACAGCAACGTTTGCTGTGCAAGGTACAATAAAGCAATGAGCAAAGTGCGTTTTATAGTGCTGTTTGCTGGGAAAACTCAGCAAACATAAATTCTCCTGACATTCGTAAGATCCATTTTATGATTCAGCAAGATGACACGGGAAAAAAAAACCTAATAGCTCACCCAAAGCTACGGCAAGTCAGTGGCAGAAATGGAAACAAAATCCCAAGGACTTGATTCCAGCCCCCTCCTCTAACCATTAGCCTGCATGTTTTTTCATTACAGAAAATGTTTGGTTAAGCATTCTGAATCGCCTGCGAGTTAAAGCCTAGGAAATCTATGGTTTTCATATTTGATGGAGTGAAATGCACTGAGGGATAATCAAAGCTTTATGTACCAGCCTTAGAGAAAAGCATTTCACAATGCTAAAAAAACTTATTACTTTCATAAGGGGGGAAACGACTAATGACACACATATGCTGACTCCCTTCCTCCAGCGAAAGCTGTGGACCAAAGTGCACGGCGTGTGATTCAGAGGTGCAGATACAGCCAGAGGGGACTTGCAGCATTATTAATTGCTGTGATACATACCTAAGCTTAGGCAAGCAAATGTAGCCACAAACTTTCAAAACAATCTTTTTTCTTTTTTTTTTTTTTTTTTTGGTAAGAAACTGATGCCAAACTACCTGTTGACAGCGTTAGCAAGTGCCAGAAAAGCTTCTTCTTGCAGGTGGATGGTCCTTGAGCTATGGTTGAAATCGGAGCGAGGAAAATCCAAAGGTGGGTGAGAATAAAGGCCACTCTCTGCTGTGGGTGGAGAGTGCTGGTTTCCTCTGCCTAAAACACCAAGGCCCTCATGCACCCCATTCCTCCTAGGAATAAGCAGTGCTACCTATAGCAGACTGGCCTTACAGTTAAGGGGATGTTAATCTGAGAAAAAGCGAGCTTAAAGTTAAGCCTTTCCAATTGTCTTTCGACGACCAGGGTACGTTTTTCATTTATTAGCATTAATCTAGCAGGAAAATATCCTTAGAAACAGATAATGGGGTGAAAAGCTTTATGATCCAGTGACCGGAGCGGGACATAAAACCAAGCACAAGTTTCTCATGTTTTGCAGCTTGTACCCGGTGTCAGCAGCCCTGTAATGGAAGGGGTGGGAGCACTGCATGAATAACTCTCAGAAGAACGGATTATTCCACATCGACAAAAACCTGGAGGGGAAGAGCTTTGCAGAGCTCGCATGGATGAACCCTAATAACATGTTCATGTTCCGACAAATCCATTACTTAAAATAAGAGCTCTATTTTGTATGCACATACATGATATTGTCCCGCCATGGCTGTGTTGGGGTAGGTGACGTTACCGATGACTGATATGCACGTGTCCATTATGAACCTGCCCCGCTACAGCTGAGAAGAGCCATGGTTTCTTTCTACCCTCCATGTTCTCCCAGGGACCCACAGGGTTGCACAATCTGGCCAAGAAGGTCAATTATAGGATTCCTGCATCCTGCTACGGGCTTGACCTCAAAGAACCTCTGTCCTCTTCACACATATTTAAGCTACAAAAAAAAAAAAAAAAAACAAAAAACCCAAAAAAAACGGCATTGGAAATTAAAATCCACCTTTCCCTGCTGGGTTGAGTGGAAGATCACAGCACCATTAAAACCCAGCTCTTCAAGGCTGCTGGTTTTTTGTCTTGCTAAATGTTACTATTTATCCAAACGACATTTCTATTGACCACACGTTCATTTCAATACCATTTGGCAATCAGAGTTTTTGGACAGTGGCTTGGTGACCAGAAGCTGTTCCAAACCACTTCCTGAGGTCATTGGCCGTTGCCTTGCGCGGTCCATGGGGTTTCTGGGATTGGAAACTCTCTTTGTTACTGTGCAATAGGTAAAGAGAAAGTTCTTTTATTCGTACATCTTAGATAACAGTGCAACTGCAAAGGCTTGAAAATTTCCTCCCCCTGGGTTTCCCTTTATTAGGTTAATGATTGTTTGGATTTGCCTCTAAAAAGCCCTTTCACACTATGGCTGCTTCGCTTGCTCAAAAGCCTCTGCCAACTCTTAATGCAGTAAAGGGGGGGAAAAAAAATTTAATAAAGTTCCTTAAATCTCAGGAAATGAAGCTTTGCCTCCTTAAGTTCCTTTTAAGAATGAATGTTCCACTGTGGCCAGCTGAAAGTGTGCTGAGGTTTTGCATGCGGCTCCTCTGGATACATGAGTTTATTGATAACGTGTTCCTTCTCCCAGCGAGTTCCCGGTGAGAGCCCAAAACTGCTGACCTCGCAGTCAGCTCCTCTTTTCCTCCCGCTTCGGTATTTTGGGGTGCGCCCCGCACTTTGTAAAGTTCACAGCAATCACGTAACAGAATAATGACTTTGTCAGCCCCCTTCCTCACCACGGCGGTCACCGGTAACGCTAACCAGCTGGGCAGACACGACAGCTCAGATAGACCCCCGGGTCCGGGTCGGCGGTGGTCACCTACGCCCTGAAGTCCCAAATTCCTCCCTCTGAACTTAACCCCAGCTTTGAAAAGTAGGGGGGGAAAGATAAGAAGAAAAGTAAATCCCGTATAACTGTCTTTAAAGAAAGTATAGGCTGAAAAGGTTTCTCTTTTCCTTTTGACTCTTTTTTTATGCCTGTTTTTTTTGTTTTTTTTTTAACTACTGCCATTTGTTCCCTTGTAAAAACAGAGGGTGGAACCTTTCAAGCCCCACAGCCCTCCAGTGGGAATTTCACCATTTGAGTAAAAAGTTCAAGGATTGCTCCCACAGTATTTAGGAAAAGAGAAAATGGGGAAAGATGGTTACTTCTGTCAACACCTAGGAAATAATAGTTATTCAGCAGCGTTTGCAGCTCCTCCTGCTTTCAGAGTATGGCAGAGCTAAGCGCTGTGAGGTTTCCCTCCTGTAGGCTCTCCTTGGACTGGAGCAAAGAAGTTAACTCACCGGTGCATTTATGCTCTGTGTAATATTCATGGGTTTTTTTCCCCCGTAGAAGGTTTTCATGGACTAGCAGAGAGAAATGCCTTGCCTCCGTGTCACCCTTTTGTGGAGTTGTGGTAGTGATGGGGTTGCTGGAAGTGTAAAATTACAATCAGAACTCTGAGGTCTCGTTATATGACGTGTGTCATCTCCTCAGCCTTCCTTATTCACAAGGAAAAAACCTTGGAGCTTGTTTCTGACACAGAGAACCAAACACCTGATGGCAGCACATATAAAGAATCTTAAGCGTGTTTGTAATATCTCCACACTTCAAGTTATTGCAATGACCATAAGGACTGTTTCTTTTTTTCTTGTTTTTTTTTTTTTTTTAATGCTTGCAATTTGAAGTTTGGAATCACCAAATGGCTACTTTGGTCTTGTGTTGCTGAAATACTGGTTTCTAATTTGTGCTTTTCTCGTCCTTTTACAATAAAACCCGAGACACTGTCTATTTAAGATTCCATGTAAGGAGAAAAATTCCTCTTGCCTTCGGTGCGTCCTGGATGATGCCTTGAGAAAGGAGACAGAAGAGCAGGAAAGAATTAGAAAATAATCCGAAGCAGCAAAAGTCCAGGATCTCAGTGAGAAGTGGATCAAAATGTACTGCAGCCATCCAGCTCATGCCATTGGTTGACTGTGTGATATTATGGGTACTCTCACCCTGTAATCCAGACAGCTTGACAATTTATACCATTGGTTTAGGTAATATGGCAGACGACCTGATGGTTTGGGAGCCCATTTACAGGAAATGCTTGCATTTCTAATTAAAAGGCCTTTATAGTATCATTTTGGCTCCTGCCCTCATTAATAACCCGTAGCGCTGTGCATCAGCCAGATGAAGACCATTCCCCTGCAGCGTGCCAGGACCACCGCCGGCACCCAAAGCACTTCTGATACACAAGGAAGGTCCCTGTGCATGTCTGTTATCTCCATGCTGGTGACCAAACATCACCTTTAGTGCTTCAACTAGTGCATCTTCCAAGAAAATTGATAACAACTGCATTATTTGTACTGGTTTTGGCTGGGATAGGGTGGATAGATCACTTGGTGGGTTTGAGTTGGAGGTGGTGGTGAGGACAGGGGCACTTCTCTTTTACGAATCTTGGGGTAAAGATATGACGAATTTGGGCAAAACAGTCAACTAAGAAGTCTTGGGTTTGGCGAGGTAAAATTATTCTAATCTGCAAACCTGGGAAATCTCTTAACTGAGCAGCACGTAGAGCCTGGAGAAAATAACTCCTTGTCCTAACGAGGGCTTTACCATATGGCCTTGCAGCAGAGCATCGGACTGGAGATCGCTGTATCCCACCTCTCCAAATGACATCCTTCTAGGAGTAAAATGAGGCCGATTTTATTTGGAACGTGTGTCACAAAAGCTGGTACGTGGTGCGGTTTGGGAAGGCAAAACCCACTCATGTACGCAGGGTGTTACCAGCAACTTTTATCAAACCAGCGTGGCCAACTACTGTACGCTCCTTCCCTCTGGCTATTCGCAGGGCTCTGGGGGTGGGTTGCAGGGTAAAAACGTCTGTCTCTAACCCACAAGTCTGTGCTGTGAAACGTGCGCCAACAGCAGCCTGATAGCTGGTGCAGGCAATTAAAAGTGAAAATAGGGAGCTTCGCTCTCTCGCTTTCTGCCACCAGAAAGGGCAGATATCGCTCAATCTTAGAAATTTTGCTTGATAGTGGATGGGTTGGAGAGTGTTATTTAGAAAGCTGAAATAGAGGAAAGGTTTCAGTAATGTTTCTGGCATCCCCTAATGCCTCTGGTATCCTCTAATGCCGTAACGTCAATGATATGTGCTTTCTTTTTCCCCAGCCTTTGCACTGTAGTCACTGGGAGCCAAGATAAGGGGTTGGTAGAGCAACTCTCCAGTCATGTTCACAGCAATAATATGACAGAGGAGGCTTTCAGCAGTTAACTACCATTACAGGAGAGAAACATCTCCTACTACCAAACAGGCATTTGCACTCATTCCCTCTAACGCAGCGCTCTTCGCAACAATCAGCTCCACATCTGGCTTCTCTGCTTTCCTTAAACCTGTAATCCAAAGCCTTGAGGGCATCTGGACTGTACCAAAGATTTCCTTGCAAGTTAGGTGAGAAAAACAAGGATTTTGGTGGATTCATATTCACCAAAGGGCTGCGGGTCCACCGGGCAGACAGGTTAAATTGACTGTGCTGGGGTGGACCAGCCGAAGCTCAGACTTCCCTTGAAGGTCAAGTTCTCCAAGCCTTCCTCAGTTCTGTTGCCATGGTCCATTTTGGCTTCGGATCTTCACAGCTTTCTCAAAGTGCGATGCCCGCGTAACACCACACTCAGTGGGCANCCATAACTTTCTCAAGCTTTCTCAAAGCTATCTCCATAGCTTTCTCAAAGTGCGATGCCTGCGTAACACCACACTCAGTGGGCAGAGGGGAAAAAATGCATGCAACATATCTGTTTATCTCGTGTGAGCTTTACTTTTTGGACTCCGCTAGTCTTTACTGAGGCACTGCTGTGAAACAACTGACTGCTTAAGGACTCAGTGCTCTGTGATTATATCCATCTAATCCAGCTCCCCGTGGGATTCAAATGGGAGCAGAATTGAATCCTTATGCAGCAGACGGGCTCGAACAGTTCATTCCCATTTTAGAGATTTCTAATCCCAGAGAGTCCCTAGATGGAAGGTTTTCCACAGGCTTTAGCGGACTTTAAATCAAGCTGAAAATGGGGTATTTTGCTGGAAGCAGTGGGACGAATGTCAGTGCCAGGGAGATTACAGAGCTCGAAAATATTTTGTTCATGTTGGATTTTGGAGTCAAGCAAGGGAGCAGCCCCACGAACCCTCACGCACAGACAAATTCGGTGGTTGCAACTCACTGAGACTGAAATTGCTGTTGAAGAGGCAGAAACTTTGTGGCTGTTGGCAGAGCTGTGTGAGCCAATTTGAGCTCACTGCCGTGTGGACGGACCGCTGAGACCAGGTCAAGCCGGGCTACAGGGAGACGAGGAAGGCAAAGAAGAGCAGAGCTCGCATGAAGGATGAAGGAAAAGTCCTAGAAATGCGTATGCCATTGGATCAAGCTGTCCCCGGAGCATTTTAAGCACTGTGGGACACAACATCTGGCCACCAGCTGTTGATCCAAAAGAGCACCGGTTGCCAATAATTTCTGTGCTGCATCTACTGGTCCCATGCAGGTGCCCTGGCACAGATGGGCCATTAGGAGTTGATATATGGGCAACCCAGTCCCCCAGGGTCAGGGTGGATTGGGATGTCCCAGAAAGAAATCTGCCGAATAAGCCTGTCTCAGCCCAGAATGAAGGTGAATCTGAAGACTAAAACGAGAATATCTGGCCTCTAAAATGAGCAGAGGGCTTGTAGGGAGGCTCAGAAAGCAGCAGCGGTGGCTTTGTGCCAACTTCCATCAGTATCAGTCAATTTGTCTCAAAGTGCCGCTGTGCATCACCAGGCACTCAAATAGCTCTGACGTGGTGGGCATCCATCACCATCTCATCCCTTCTGGGTTTCCAAAGGGAGGAACCTCTGGTACTCTGGACCCTGCAAGACCTTTGGGGAGATAAATGAAAATCCTCCCGCGGGTGAAAGCAGAGGACTGATGTTACTGAAAGTGGGGTCAGGGTGAAGCAAGAGCCACAGGTAACACTGTCACTCTGAAAATCGATGGTCCCAGTGGAGCCACAGCAATGCTTGTGATGTTTTGCCCCCTGGGCTGAAGGGCAGCCACACTAGCAAAAATATCCTTGATGTGAGAGTAAATATTTTCTATATCACAAAACATGCTGCTCTCTAAACCTTGAAAAAGAAAACCTAGATTAGGTTTTATTCTGGTTCCTAAAGTCTTCCTTAGAAATCCTTTAGGGTGTTTCGTTTTCTACGTGCATGGGAAAGCAGTGGTAGGAAATGGCGTGTTATTACAGGGCACGTGCTTCACGTGGAAGTATCCTGTAGTGCCCAAGGCAAATGCCCTTTCTCACCCTGGACCTCAAAACTAAGGCGCGGAGCAACCTGGGGGCAGGAAGGGACTCAGCATCACCCAGCACATCTGGATGGTGCCGAGCCCCTTTCTGCCAAGGGGCTTTCTCTCTCTGCCAAGCGGCTGAGCGTACAACACCTTCACAATCCCCATGGCTCTCATAAAAACGCGGCTCTGCACGTATTAATGTCAGGGAAGTCACAATTTGTATATTCCTACTGTTTAGCGACGGCCCTTTTGGGGGATTCCCTCACGGCATCCGAAAAAGAAACATAGTCTGTGCAGTCACTCGATGACATAATTTCGAGAAAATATCTAGGAAGAATAAATGTTCAGGAAAAAAAAAAAAAAACAACTGACGTGTTCAGAGGCCTTGGGACTTTAAACTGGACATATTTTCTTTATGGTCTAAACAACAACAGCAGCTAATAATTTACTCAAGGTCATCTTGCCAAAACATAAATGCTTTTCGTCTTATAAATTTAAGTTGATCGAAATACTTATTCTCAGACCTTAGTGGGTAGCCCAACAAGCATAAATTTGAATGTGGCCGCGGCGGAAATGACAAAAAGAAAAAGAAAACACAATAGAAATGCTCATTAATGTTCATCTGTCCTAACAATGTTAAGTGCTCTGAGGTTTACATGTTTGTTCAGACTTGATAGCTAATTGTCCAGATATTCATGACGATGGAAAAAGAGCCAGATGATGTCAATTACGCTCAAGTAGATCTGGAGGAACTCAACCGGGCTGAGTGCAGTTACTTTGGATTTTCCGTCAGAACCTCCCCTCCGAATTTAAAGCCAGACCACTTGCTATCCAGCTTACAGGGCGTTTTAGTTTTTCCCTTGGTTTTGCCAGGCTGTTAAAAACCTCAGAAATTTTTTATTTAAATGCAAAGAAAAATGCCGGCTGGGCAGATCTCCCGTTTGCCTCAAGACTAGTTAGAGAAGTGCCAGCACAAGTCAACTTCTTCTGCAGCCTTTTCTAGAAGTGTGGCTACGGATGCATATGTGCAAGGCGAGTTACCCGTGCTGGTGTCCGTGCACGAGCGAGTCTGGGTGAAGCTCACGCTCTCCAAACGTGCTCTCAGCCCTAGCTGTGGAGCAGACATCCACTGGTACAAGATTTGCAGGCAGTGGTGGGTTGTGTCCCCTCTCAGAGCAGAAGGATTTGCTCTCCATGAGCGCCAAACTCACGGACAGTCATACACCTCGTTAGGATGGTTTAACTCCAACACGTTACAGCAATTTCCAGCAGTAGCTTGCAACGGGCTGGGTTGGAGCAACGCAACCTGGTTACGGGCAGTTGACTAACAGGATGAGAAACTGAACAAAACTTTCTTTCAGCTTGAAAGGGAAAAAGAAATGTGATTATCTTTCCCTTTTTCTTTTTTTTTTAGCAATTATTTCTTGTTTCCAAATTCCCGTCTATTTCCTGGTTCCAGCGCAGACATGCCATGGGAAAGCCAGTTCTCACGGCGTTTGCACAAACAGGAAGCATGTGAATTTTCAAAAGAGACCCTATTTTTATGAGCGCTCCCGCTGAGTTTTGCTGACTCAAGAGACCTTGGCCCGAATTTAAATAAGCAACTTTGGAGTAACCGAACCAAACCTTTGCGTTTCCAGACGGCTTATCTGCCATTCATTTTCCAAAACAAAGCAAACCGCCTGACTCAAAACGAAACCCCCCGCCCACAGCACTGACTCACTGAGAGACTGGTAGGAGAGAAAGGCTCTAGGACTCGGAGCAGATATGAAGAGTCCCATTTTTACCGCTGGCAAATTGCTAGGGAATCCCTATTTCTTTCCACCCGTGGGAAGGGGATCCGGCCAGCCGTCATGCCGAGCTGTCAGAAAGCATCACCTCCCTCCATCCTGACGCTGCACAGACCCCGGGGTGTCAAAAGCCGTCAGTCCTGAAGGGGATGTTTACTTCTCTTGATGGCGAGGTAGAGGTTCGTTATCCTCTTGGCATCCTCTCCGAGCAGCACGAGAGCGTGCCGTTCCCTCCGATCGCTTTTCAGCTCGGCTGGGTTTGCTCAGCCTTTCCCAGGGATGGATTTCAGTGCTCTCCCCCCCGGCAGGTGCCATTTGGGCACACGGAAATGAGCCCAATCCCACCAAAACCTGCCCAAGCGCCTCTCTGGGGTCTGAGGGCTGTGATTTTTATTCCCAGATGGAAATTGAGGCTTTCAGGCGGGTTGGAAGGGGCGGGTGCTCGGGAAAACAACTGGCTTTTTGAAGAATAAGGTGAAAGGACCTTTCTGTGGCTTAAATTCTTTACGCTAATTTTAACAACTATTCCAACCCCTTGAAAATTGCCACTCTGAAAAAATAAACAGGGCCCATATTCAACCACTGAACTGGCACACAGGCTTTTCTCGGCCATGACCGGGAATGCCTAACAGTAGCCAGCCTTATTCCTCCGTGCAAAAGCGAAGGGGGAGAGAAGGAGAAGGAGAGAAAGAAAGAAAGTGAGGACTACTCCAGGCTAATTGGCCCGCCGTTGGATTGGGCTGCTGACATTGGGCTGGTTTTAAGTTACATGTAAGCAAGTGAAACGGTATATAAATAATAGCAGGGGGAGAGCTACAGTGGAAAAGCCAGCCAGTGTCTGTCTGACTTGATGTTCTGTTATTCATCAAGTCCTAGTGTGGTTTGTGTCATTCGAGGCGCGCTCGCCGGGAGCCAGCGAGCTGCCCTTGGAGAGCACCCACCAGCCGGCCAACGCCAGGCGCCGGGGATGGCTCTGCCACCCCAAGTGGCATCACCGAGTCAGGAAAATCCCCAGACAAGGGGGGCCTTTTGATTTACAAGCCCTCAGTGAAGCTGCTCTCTGATGAGCTCCAGCTCCCACCCTGCGAGAGCCCGTCATCATCATCGGTCCCCAGGTGGTCCATGGATGCAGTTTGGGATTTGTGTTGGGCAGGGGTGGCTTTGCTTCAGAAACAATGATCAGAAAGGCTGCAGCGTAAGTGAGCACCTCTGCAGACCTAGTGACCCAGCAAAGAGATCTTCACGTCCTTCTGCTTTTTCCCAGAGACCTTCAAGAGCAGAGCAGTCTCTCAAGTCTGAGTAACAAGCCCTGATCAATCTGCCGCAGGTACTCACGTAGCTCAGCAGCTGACAACATCTCAAGCTTTTGGTCTGTCCGAAGGATTTATTTAGTCCCTCAGACTAGCTTCCTTTAATAATTAACTTTATTATAGTATAGGAACTTCAAAAATAACAGTTCTTTCCTATAATTTTAGTCCACGTCTTTTTTTTTGTCATCAATGATTCAACTTTTTCTTTTCTTNTTTTAATGATTTCAATTTTCCGAGCAAGGGCAACCTGCACTATGTATTAGGAAATCAAAAACTCTGTTCCCCCTCCTACATACACAAATATACAGCCCGGAGGGGTGAGTACCCTACATCCTACATGTTGTATATAGTCACAGTTCTGTCTCCTATTTCCTCCTTGAATTTTTTTTTTTCCCCTGTAATCTCCTTAGTTTGGTTTGTAGTTTTTTTTTTTTTTTCTCTCTGCTACACTTCCTCTTCATTCCTCCATCGTTTCCTGGCTGTATTCTCTCTGCCATCCTTCTCACTATCTCTGCTGACAGGAGATTTCCCCCCATCTCTGACAAGTCACACTTTCAAACCTGCTAGATAAATGGAGTTGGTTTTGTTTGTCATTGCACAGAAGACATGCTGAAACCCCTTTAATTTATTAGCTCTTATTTTGTATTATATTTATAACTGGGATCCATGAAAGGATCTGTTTTTCTGGTTATCTCCACCAGTACATCAACTTCTCCTCTTCCATTACGGACTTTCTGAGACTGCAAGGGACTCAGGAGAGCGATGTTGTCATTTTCTTGGCAAATCAGAAGCAAAAATATGAACCCAGCAAAGGATTTGGAGGGGAAATGCCCCAAGACCAGGGCAATCCTGATAGCACGGCACAGGACGAGCCACGAGGAATGGTCCCCATGGTGCAAAACCATGTGTCTATACAGCCTCACCGTGCTTCAATGTCTGCGAGCAGGCAATGAAAGGGGACCTTCAAGGCACAAAGAAATAAGGTATAAAGGAATCCTGAGCTATTTCTATGCTAAAATTCATCTCCCAGCCTGGCCAGTCCAGCTGAAGACCAAGCAGAAGTCTCTCCTCTGAGCAACTGTGGGTTTTCCCCATATATTTGTTGCCCACTTACCAGGTCCTCTGCGTGCAGCACAATGTAGATTTTCATTTTTTTCTGACTTGAGTGTTGGGAGAACTTTAAGCACCACTGTGGGCAAAATCCTAAAAGGCAAATTGAAGAAGAAAGCCTTACTTGGGCTCGTGCTTGCGGGCACTACATGGGATGACTGGAAACGCAGGTTTCTTCCAAGGTTTTACTACCAGGCAGTGCTCTTTTATGTTAGAAACTCTCCGATCATTACCCTATGGCCACAGCACAAGGAGGAGACAAAAAGGAATTCTTATGGGGTTTTGAGCCAACAGTTATTTGTCATAAATAAAATCCGAGCCTGGCTGGTCCCGAGCCAAACATCGCAAGTTTGTCCTGGCAGACGTGGTGTTACATCGCAAACACAATTGTGTCGTGTCGTAACGTGAAGCTGCCAGCGAGGAAGTCTGAGACAGCATCTCGGGGGCTTGGGACGCAGGGGACAACCAGCCCCTTTTGCCACCGATGACCAAGTGTGGTCCACGTGGTGAGAGGTGCTACCAACGCGCAGGTGATGGGCGGAAAACAGAGGAAAGCAAATAGCAGGTGGAGTCCCGGAGGAGCGTGGCTCCAAG
The DNA here is from genome assembly GCA_013396915.1 of Stercorarius parasiticus. NCBI lineage: Eukaryota > Metazoa > Chordata > Aves > Charadriiformes > Stercorariidae > Stercorarius > Stercorarius parasiticus. Next base: position 1,274,086 of record VWZL01000149.1, read on the forward strand.
GCTGGTTACACTGCAAGAGGCGATCTGGAAGAGCTTTGAGCTCCTGCTGTCCATCACATTAAAAAAGGTGCAGATTCAAGATAGCCAGGTGGAGAAATGACCAAGGCTCAGCAGAGAAGAGGGGAGCAAGTGCTTCTGTATGATGGGCGAATCATCCATTTTTGGTCTTTTTTTTCCATTTCATTCACTGCTGCTGTATGTTGGCTGATGGAGGCCTGCGACGTTCTCGGTGCTGGGTGATGCTGCGTGTCTTGACCTTGAGTCCAGCAAAGTGATGAGGATAACCTCAACCTGACTTCAAACTTCATTTTTTTTAACATGAGTCCTTCCTGGAAACAATAATGATTCAGAAAGCCCTGTGAATCAGCCCGGAAAAGGAGATGGATCAGTACTGAAAAGTGCCTAGAGAGCAGGCTGGATTTCAATGAAAAGCACAAGTGACCACGCAGCCCGGGGTTTACACATGCGACCACATTTCCGTGTGCGAGGCGAGCGGGCATGTGCTGAGAGTGCGCTCCAGCACACCAAAAACTCACGTCTAAAGGCTCCAGGCTACAAAAAGAGAAAAAAGAAAAAGAAAAAGAGGGGGAAAAAATGAAAAGAAATATTTGGGCAACTGGAAGGAATTATTCTTTCTTCCATACCCTGGGCTCTATTCATAAATCATCCATAATTTTTTAGATGTCTAGAACAATGTTACCATTTGATGAAATAAAATATCGAACCTATGTGACATCATCTTTTATCTTAAGAGTTCTGCACACTTGGTCATGTTCCTGAGCCACATTTGTTCTGCAGATATTTAGAACAAACCTGACATTTCATAGACTTCCTTCTGCTCGTGCATGTGTTGGAGACAGTTGTTTGGATTAGCACGATCAAAAAATTTAACACAGCCTTTCAAGATCCCATTTTCATCTGGATTTGCACAACTCATAAGAGAGCATTATGCCAAAAAGATGTTTTTTGAAAACACATACACTTTGTTGTGACTGTTTGTAACTGGTAAAATCCTAGGATGCCCTGATTACCATGACCTGTGTGCTTTCATACAAGCCTAAGATATAAAAGTACTGTATACAAATGAAAACCGTTAGCTTTCATACCACATGTGTTGTACTTATGCCAGTGGGAAATGACAGAGAATGTACAAGGTCATGGTTTACTAAAAATATAAAAGTTTAACATGTGGTGTTAATAGAACACACAACAGGGGTCACTGGTACAATGGAAAATAATTCATTTCCAATGTCAGGCCAAGTAATTCACTAGGAAAGAACATTTGAAAATGTGTTACTTATATCTTTCTCTTTCTGCTCTTTATGATGAGTTCTAGAGGAAAAAAAAAAAAAAAGGCAAAATTGCTACTAATACAAACGCATAAATAATAGGCGTGATTCAGATTTCAACTGTGTCCGTACAAACCAGGCACATATGCCCTACTGGGGCTGGCAAAATTGCATCAGCGTGTGCGGCCCCAGCGTTGTACTCCCTCCTTCCTCCCAAATGTTTAACTAGTAGTAAGCACTAAATCCCCGCCAGGACGCCTTTAAACCTCCATCGCTGTCTCTCCAGCTATTGAGGTGCCTCAGCCTCGGACTGAGCACCACAAATCCCCTGCCCAACCGCTGCCTAATCCGGGCAGCCCATCAGCTCAGCGGGCGTCTCTGTTTCCAGCGGCACATACCACCAGCCCAGGCATTTGTCTCCACGCACCGGGCAGCGAGACCCCGCCAGAAATCACAAAGTCGAGGTCGCCCTCCACGTCTCAACCTGGCTGATGGTGCTCCCCAGAACAACGTGCCAGGCTGAGCCTCGCGCAAGCCGTAGCTACAGGGGGAGGTTGCGATGTGCCCCCCCCCCCCGCCACATCTCCTGGGACCACGGCAGCCACCATCACCTGGGTGGCACCAGACCGGCGCTTCAGCCAGGATCCCGGACTTCTCAGGCTTCCCTAATTATTTGGAGGAAAATAAGTAATTAGAAACAGATGTTGCGGAGTTGCGATAGATAAGTCTGTGAAATGAAGCTACGCTGGGCGCTACACCTGATGCTGCTGACAGGACGCTGGCTCTAAGGAGCGCATCCCGTGCGCGTCTGGAGCCGAATAGCGATTGAATTAATGCTGGGAGAGCTGATGCAACACCGTGGCCGGCCGGGAGCATCCCGAATAGACCAGCCGTGCAGCACCCGCTCCAGCTCTGCCTTTACGTGCCTCTTCCAAGGTGCCGCACGCTGCTCTGTCAGCAGCTTTCGCCTAAGGAGAGCAGCAGGTGAGACTGTTTTTCTTTCCCTCGCTCCCTTGCCGAAAGTGTTTTCGTTTCTGCGTTGGCTCAGTCCATTTATGTAACATGCATCTCCCCGTCTGAATAGTCAAGCTGATTGAAAACATGTTTTAACTGGCTGTCCTTCCCCTCCTGTCTCCTGGTGTTTCTGCTGCAGTCTCCGGTGTGCAGAGCCGCCTGGCACCGGCGCCTGGCAGAGGTGTTTTATGCTTTTCAAGCGATAATGGCCACGGTCAAGCTAGAAAAGCTGTTGGAAACCACCTATCAGCTGGACCGTGGAGACCTGGCTGTGGCGCTTCCTCGATGCCTGCTTCTGTAGGGCTCGGCTCGAGCCGCCGCCAAGTTTTTGTAGGTCAAATCTTGAAGCTGTTTGCCTTCCCCTGGGAGCCCCGGGAAGAATCGCCAGCGAGGCTGCGGACCGGTCTGTGCCCATCTACATCACCCACAGTGTCACTAAAGTTTATGGGATTCTTCCAGTCTGACTCAGTCAAAGGATCATTAAAATAATACAGTGAGAAACATAGTACAAAACCCACGACGGAGCAATTAAACCGAGCAGACAGATGGAAGGACGGATCAGAAGGAAGTGTACGCTGGGCATTAAAAAATGCAACGTGGGGGCTGTGCATGGCTCTTCCTAAAAACAACTGTAAGAGTTTATGTCACCTCCCGACCGGAAAAGGCTTCATTATAAATGTTTGTTATCTTATCTCCTGCAGCCCTTTGTATGCGCTGAAGCCAGCTTTGCTCACACCATCGGGTAATGACACTCATTTTCCCTCCCTTTGAGTGGCAAACGCCAGTGCGAAAGTAATCTTTCCTATACAAACGTGCGTTCAACGCATCCTAGTTGCTGCGATTAACAACCTGACGTAAAAAATATTACAGGACATAGTACGCTCATATAATAAATTCCTAAGAGCTGATATTAGCTGGCTGTTGGAAAGCCTGTGGTGTTACGACACGTTAAGCTCACCATAAAGGATGCTATTTAGTGAGATTCCATGGAAATGCTATGGATGATATGATATACCATGCATTTTTTTAAAAATTAATTCTCCGTTTTCCTGACAGCGTCAGCAAGAATTCGAAATGGCTTTTAAAAGACATGCCGTATGTGGTACAGAGCGGCATTTTCTGCGGGATTAGGGATCGCTGAGAAGCCTGCTGGAGTTAGGGGCGTCATTCCGCTGGATCCAGGGAAACATCAATGCATCTGTAGAAACACCGGGAAAAAATAAAGAGTGAATAATTGCAGGAATCGGAAAAGTGAAATAGCTCAGAATATTGTTTTACAAGCTTCTTCCCTGGTCTCGAGCTGTCCTGAGTTATGTTAAACCACTTTCTTGGCAGGCTGCAGAGCCTGCGGTGCCCCGTGGGTTATTACGGCTCAGCTGACGGCTGGTAACCGGCTCGCCCCCTCCGCAGCAGTTTGCAACCAGATAAACCCACCCCGACGTCGTACCAAACAAATGCAAAAGGGAGAAGGCAACGCTGGTTTTTGGCTCTGTATACGCTTACAGTGGTTTCTCATCTCCTAAGGAGATCTTTCTTGTTTTTCCTCGGAGCAAAGGCAGCATTTGTTGCTGATGCGTTGGGTTTCAAAAGAAATGAATCAGTTTATTTTAAAATGAAGTACTAAAGCAGCTCTTGCAGATACGCTCATGTGTATGCTCAGAGAGACAGATACCCTGGCAACTATCATGGGGACATTTTTAGAAACTGTCTTAATTATCTGGCCCAGTGCTTTGTTATGACATGTAGCTAAGAGCAGGGAGAGATGCGGTTTCTTTGTCCTCTGCCAAACCCTCTGATTCTCACTGTTTGCTTTGTTAATTTAAAAATGTAGTAACAATTTCAAGAAGTTACCCCTATGATCAAATACAACCGATAGTCGTATCCTCCGCTGGCACGGGCTCGGGATGGGGAACCAGATGTGTGTGGGGCTGCGGGGAGGGAGAGGAGGGAAGGAGCAGAGGAGGGGATGCACAAGGCACAGAACTGAAAGAGCTCTTTCCTCTTGCGATTCTCCCTTTCCACTGCCCTATTACTTTTATGTCACTAGTCACAGTTAAACAAATCATTTCCTATAAATGCCAGCTTAATAATTTGGGCTGTGGACGTTCTACGCCATATCTGTCGGGACGTCCCTATAAATGGGGGAATACGAAGGACGTGAAGTGTGTAAAAAAAATCCAAAAGCTAACCAGTCGGCTGAGTATTTTCAGAACTTTTCAGAAGGAAAACCTTTCAGGAGGTTTTCCTATTGTTAAATTAATTTCTGTACAGGCTGCCGGCAGATACATTCCATCGTAAATCGCTTTTTACATCCCTCTCAGGGGAAAACCAAAGGAGAGGAAAATAAAAAAAAAAAAAAGGACTGGTATAAAGCCTCAATAGAAGAAAGCACACATAAGGGTATTATGTTATTATAAAAAGCTGTTTTCTCCCCAGATCATCCCCAGACAAGCAGTTAAAGTGGCAGAGCTGCAGGGAGGGAAAGGCCAGAGTGAAAGCGGGGCTGCCCACGTCCTTGATCCTACATCGCTTTTCACAGACAACCTCTCCCAAATACACATGGTTCAGCTGTCACTCCCCCC
>VWZL01000149.1:1279036-1326669 GCA_013396915.1 Stercorarius parasiticus
CCCGCCTCCAGCCATACTCTTTGGAGAAATTGAGTTAAAATAGTCCCACAACTGCTCACGACACTACAAGGGAACGTGATCAACAAGCTCCTGACCTCTGCCGTCAGCGAGCGACTCCTTTTCCTGCTCCTCGCAGGCAAAATCTCCGCCGGGCAAAGCTCCCTTTGCAGAGCTGGCACCAGTCCCACCTGCACCAGCGCAAGCCAATTCGGCGTTTTCTCAGAGCCAGGCGCTTGGGTTCCTCGCGGGGACAAGGCCGGGAAGTTGGGAGACGCTGAGGTCAATGGGAAACTTTTAACCGATGCTAATCGGAGCCATAAAATGCCCCGGGAAGAGCTGGGCTCCCAGGAGGGTCGTAGGCTGTTGCCTACATGAGCCAGCAACGCAGCCCAGGGGCAGCGTGTTTAAGGGGAACCCCGGTGGCGGCAGCATGTTTAAGGGGAACCCCGGTGGCACTGAGGACTTAGCACCCAGGAGCGACGCGATGCCACTTTCTCCCCGGAAAAGCCATCAAACGCGGCAGGTCAAACTGAGGTACTCAATGTGTCCCCCTTTAATTGGGATCAGGGCTATAATTAAGGCTAAAAAGAGTTTGCCTGCTCCTTACTGGGCTGTTAGGGGATTTATTTGCGTCTAATATCCCGTAAAAAAATCTGGTTTTAGGTAGCATAAATCTGTAGAAGAAAAGAGTGGCATGAACTCAGCTATACCCCTCAGAAATAAATCACACCCAGGCCTGAGTAAGGAAGCAAATCGGTCGAGTAAATGACAGCGAATTAACAAATTGCATCTGATTGGGAAGAAACAGCACATAAAGCACAGCTCCAACCAAGCGGCTTCGTGCAGCTGGGGAGGGCGATGGTACAGGTTCAACACCAGGTTACTTTCCCACACATCGTGTTCTCTGTTTGCGCAGACGGATCCGTCTGTCTGCATCTATATTTAACTAGTCCAGAAACAAAGCGAGATAACCAGGTTAAGGTTAGTGGTCGGGGTGCATGTGTGCCTGTGTCAAATAGGGTCTCCTGATTACATAATTAAATGCTTTCCTGTTGGAGTAATTAGGAGAGACATGCTGAGATTTATAGACCCCTAATCGTCGCAGACATTCTCAGCTCCCTATCTGAGGGACTGAGCCTGCAGTTTTTGCCAGATTCTCGTTTCCAACACATTTTTACAGTTGCAAAATTAGATGAAAAAATGAGACGAATGCGAGGGCTTCTCGAGAGCGAGCTGGCTGCTGGCATTTTTATTTCCAGCTTACTTACATGGACTTTGTTTATGTGTTGCTCCACTTTAAACAAACTCTCTCTTTGTCTCTTCCCCGACAAGAGCTGTCTAGATGGAAACAGAGATGCAGCCAGCCCTGCTCTCACTGGGTGCCGTTGTACCTCTCTGGGAAAGGATGAAGCAACACGGACCACTTTTATCCTGTTAGTACATGTGAAAAAGACGAAAACTGGCCTTGACATGAATTAAGTCGGGCAAGCCAGAAAGCTGGCTGGCCGTAGCCAACGTGGCAACAGCGCAAAAGCCTCGGAAGATGTGAAGATTTAGGGCTCTGACTCACAGACGGAGCAGATTAAACTCAGGCTTCCCACAGCTTCCTGCCCTGCCCCGTTTTAGAGTCTCCCTCCTCCACAGCACGGACACTTCAGCCACCGCGGCACAAATCCCTGCCAGGCACGGCCAGCACACCCCGGCCCTTTAGCAAAAGCATTTGCATGGCACCTGCCCCACAACGATTTCTATTTCTTGCCCCATTTTTGCAGGTGGGGAAACTGAGGCATGGAGAAGTTTTGCCCAAAATTTTTAGGACTGGGTGCTGGAGAAAAGGAGGCAGAGAGGAGACCTTATCCCTCTCTACAACTACCTGAAAGGAGGTTGTAGCGAGGGGGGGGTCGGTCTCTTCTCCCATGTAACAAGTGATAGGACAAGAGGAAACGGCCTCAAGTTGCACCAGGGGAGGTTTTGATTGGATATTAGGAAAAAATTCTTTACCAAAAGGGTTGTCAAGCATTGGAACAGGCTGCCCAGGGAAGCGGTTGAGTCTCCATCCCTGGAGGTATTTAAAAGACATGTAGACGTGGTGCTGAGGGACGTGGTTTAGTGGTGGNCGTCCTGTCGCTGGGCACCACTGAAAAGAGGTGATGATCTTAAAGGCCTTTTCCAACCTAAACAATTCTATGAGTCTATGACTCTATGAAACTGTATTTCTAAATCAATGTACAGGCATCTACTAAACACCTGTAAGGAAATTCAGGTGACTCATGGAAGTATCTCAGTATGGAGTTAGAAATCAGGTTTCAGGCATCATTTTCCTCAACCTTTTCCTCCCGTGACTTGCCTCTCATACTACAGGAGCGTGTGGATGTCAGACAACATGTGAGTGCCCGTGTGGATACATCATTAGAAGCAGGACAGGAAGAGTGTGTTTTCGCCATTTTCTTAGCCCAGCTGAACACAAGCTAATGAGAAGCCCAGGTCCGACCTCGCTCCCATCACCAGGAATCAGGTATAATCCCAAGCTCCAGGACAATGATTAGCAATCACGTCTAGATTTAGTTATCGCAGATAGAGATCTCAGGGACTGGGAATCGTAGCCCCAGTTCACAGCCAGGAGCATCAACGCAAGTTAAAATTGCTGGTGGTCAGCATTAACATGGGACTACGCTTCCGATGGGAGCCATGGGGCGGCAGGGGCAGGTGTAACCTCAACCCATGCAGGAATACCCATGCTCATGAGGATTTCCCCTTTGCAGGTTGCTTTCAGAAATCTATGGTGCGATGGTATTTCTTTCTGAGGATTTTACCACTTATCAGCATTTAGCATCTGCCAAGCTATTGAAATGTGATTTAATTTCTCATCTATGTGATCTGGACATTAGTATTCTGCTTCAGTGCTGAAAAGTTCAGAGTAAGCCAAGAGGTTCCTGGAACCCAACAGTTAATGAGGAAAAGTTGTCTTGGCAAGAGCAATGGTCTCATAGGCTGGTTCGAATACATTAAAGGTGAAATGTTTTGCAATGGGGAGGATGCTCTTTCCAGACCAAGCTTTTAAGGTTGAGTTTCCTGATTTGCATTCTTTTGAAAGCATAGATAAAAGCTTGGAGTCATTTCTGCTTCCTTTGCTGTTTTGAAAAGTCCAGGGGCTAGAGTGGAAATGCTGAGGGGTATACTTGGCACACACAAAAAAAAAAATTGAGGGGGGGCGTGAAAGGACAGGAAGAAATTAAGAATTTGGACGCGTGATAACAGGAGATATTGTTCCTCTGATTTGAAGGCTAGTGACTTGCCACCAATGTGAACAAGTTCTCCTGTCCTGCACCTCTATCACGCCATCAGCTGCAATGTTTCATCAGGGAAACATGAAATAACTTCTGTCCAGACCAACTGATATCAGTGGAAGAAGGCACCCCGGTGATCTCCTTCCCATCTTGAATATCTCTTGGCTGCCTCCTGTGCTGCATTTCATCTTTTCACATGGGGCTGGTGCAGAGGAGAGCGGCCTTCCCGTGCCTTGGCAAGCGGGGCATCTTGTCTTCCACTGGAGGCGGCTCCAGTTTTTAAAGGAGCTTTGCTAGTAGGGCAGTCACTGCCAGAGGGAAAGCATCCCTTTAAATCATTGCCATTTACTTTTCAGCGTGAGAGTTCCTCCTGCCGACTTTCACGCATTCATGGTGGAATACGATAAGTCATAATCATGCTTTCAAGCCTGCCTGTTTGGCTCCCTTCTCTCGGAGCGGCCACTTCGCCGCCGCCTGCCTTTGAAGTGTATCTAAGCTCCTAGTAGCTATACGATGACACTTAAGTTACACCTCTCCTGCATTCTTATCTCTGTCAGCGGTCTTTGAATGGCTGACACATTGGCAGCCCGATGGCCCTTCTGGTGATCGGGTTGTCCCCTGCGTGACCTTTGGGTTTCTGAAGAAGACACCTGAAACCCCAAATGGAAGGGATCAGAGGAAGGGGGAATCCCACCTCTTCTTCATCAGCTGCCAAAGGGCAGTCTCCCCTTCCACAGGAAACAGCATCTGTCCTGGCTCTTTATTTGTCTCCCTTTGTTAAACTTTTCTTTTAGACATAGGACCTTTTGAAATCGCTTCTTGTTTTTCCTTCTTCCCCAATGCATCTTTGAACCTCTCCTCCAAGTAAACATCGTTACAAGAGGTTGCTAAAGGGAAGGAGGTTGCGTTGCTGCTAGTTGTGCAGAATAAAGATGAAACCCCAGAAAATCCCCGACTTTTTGGTCAGCTGCAAGAATTCGGGGTATACACCAAGCAGCTCTGCTACAGCAGAAGGCGGGTTTCCCCTTTTCTTTTGTACTTCTTTTTGTATCAGTGTGAATACCACTGAAAGGGAGCAGCGTGCTAATACTTTTATATAATGATTAAAATAAATAACAAACCTAAATGTCCACTCTACTTTGGATAATGCGGTCGAACATCAAAGAGCATCTGCCTCTTCCCATCTAAGTCTTCACCTGCACTCATTCTCATTCCTCACCGTTACACGGATAATAAATCTGGACTTTACCAGCATGTAAGTTAGTTATTTCATAGTGTTCTCCAGTGCGAATGGAGCAATCCCAGAAACAGCACCGAGCCTGGTACCTCTTGCCAGAAAAGTCCCCAGGAAAGTCCACTGCTGTTACTCGTAGTGGACAGAAATGGGCGTGTTGGCATGATGGTACCTGCTGGGTTCCATTCCCCACATCCCAGACTTGGATTTGCTGAGTACCGGTGGCAGAAGGTCCCCTGAGCAGTGAGGGGCACCATGGGGCTCCTGTACGTGTCAGGTGGTTTGGGGCAGCACCATGCAAACCCGCCGCTCAGGGCTTTCCTTAGCTTTCTTTCCTGGGCAGAAAAACAGAGAAGTCCTCATTTCTCCTCAGATGACCAACTCGCTATTGAAAATCTGCTGCCAGTATCGTTCCCCCTTCTCAACACCCCGTTTCTCCCTCCACAGCCCCATTTGCATTTGTACTTTTCAGCCATGTAACGAAGACCAGAAGGGCTGCTGTGATGGACAGAACTAGTTCAGCTCTTGCTGGATTTTGATGAAAGGCAATTTGATTTCCACAGCCAAGTTATTTAATGAGCCTCTAAAATTACAGCCACAAATTATGCGCATACAAAACTATGCATTTGTGCACTGAAAAGGCAAGATTTCCAAAACAGGAAGCCATTGGTCTGCATTTAAAGAAAAACCCTGCCTGCATAGCTGGTTCCCCATATCAATGCATATAATCATTCAGTCTGCCCGGCTAACAGGGTGGACTGAATGCACAATGGCTCTGTAGGTACCTACCTAGCCATTTTCACATTATAGATGTCTCCCGCTGTGTTTATACACCCATTTGCTGGAACTGTGCGTGCAAATTTATGTCTGGAGCAAGGAAGGACACAGCTCCCATCACGCAAGAAGCGTGTGAGCCATTTGCTGATGCTGAGTAGGGGGGTAATGTTACCTTAACCCCATCCCCTCCTCCTCCCACCCTCAAGGATTCAACACCTGCTTAACCAGCTCTTTGCAAGATGTCTGAGATGTCCGTAAGTCTGCAAACGGCTCCAGCTGCCCTCGCACCCCATGCAGTTGTGTGGGAAGAAAATGCATGCGTAAGCCACGCAGTTATTAACGCACGCGTTTACGTACGCGGCTGCAGCGCTGATCACAACGCTTTGCCTGCTCCGCCAGCAAGCCCTCTCCAAGTCCCAGTTTTCGGGCTGGTCGCGATTTGTTGAGATGAGCTAACAGGGAGGTGGGGACCTTCGTCGCAAGAAGCGAGGCAAGTTGTAGAAAAGGCAGAAAAGGAGAGGTGTATGTCCCCCAAATGAAATTACTTCCAATAAATAAACCCCATCTCTCACTCTTCCTCAGCAGTTAACGCAAGTCTGTCATCAAGGAGGGGTTTAATCGCTTGTTGCCTTATCTCTTCATCTACTCGCTTTCTTTGTATTCAGCTCCAGAGGTCCGATGGGCCCTTTATTATAACATATCTTTTTTCTTTTCTGACTGCAAGTGGTTTAGAGTTTTATTCTTTTTTTGTCTTTTTTTTTTCCTTCTGGATTATAACAGAAGCCCACTGAACACTGACCTGTTATTTTAAACCTGTTGGCAACCTCACATCAGATCATTTTCCATCATATCTTATGACCCTCCCTTGCTTCATCCTTCAAATCTCCTAACAGAGCCCACGAGAGCAGCAACATTTCTCCAAACCAAAGACAAAACCCTTAAGTGTTTGTTCAAATCTTGACTATCCTTCCCTGCTCCGTTAAACCGACTCTCAAAGAGTGATGTTGGAATAGCTGTCAGAAAGGGATTCTTTCTAATTCCACAAAGCTCAAGAAACTCTAGGAACAGTGGGAAAAGTAATCAGTTTTCTGTTCTCAAAGTGATTTTTACAGCAGAGAAAGGAGGTGCTCAGCTGACAGACCTATGGATGACAGCTGTCTTCTCCAGAGACCATAGGAAGCATGACGAATACTACAGAGCCGCATATATTATCCTTATACAGTGCTGTCTCCAGCACACTCGCTCCAGTTCAGTTTCCAGAAACTCCAGAGCTCTGAGCCGCGAGTTTCTTTTTTAACTCTTGCAGAACCCTCTGCCGCTCTGTGGGCACCGTGAGCAGCTGGAAGATGACCGATCCGCACTTCTTTTGTTTTCTCTTCTTTTCTGATTTTCTCTTTCTTGAAGCAAGATCCTTTTTGCCAGTTCCTCTTAAAATGTGCACAATCTCAACCTTTTTTTTTTTTTTTTTTTTAAGGACTCGCACAGCTGCCACCAGTGTGCAAAAGCCAACGGCATTAAAGCAATCTCAATGCACAGTCAGCTGTGGTATGAATTTATTTTTATTTCCTTTTGAGACAAAATGCACGTCTTTGTTCTTCATCACGTATTCCCCCAATCCAACCTAAGCAGCTATTTAAGCACTTTTTTTTTTTATCTTGAATCAGTCCTTTGTACAACCTGACCATTTACCTGGCTGTTATAGAATCAAAATTCCCCAGAATATAGCAGCAACTTCCAAAACTGGAGCTCCTGGGAGAGCAAAAGAGCTTCAGAAATAAGAAGAGCTTCCTGTGCAGCAGGAAATGCCAACACGCACCTCCCTGGGCAGAGCATTATTGGCCGACCGACCTGAGAAGGAAGTAACAGGAAGGCTAGAACGGCTGATCGTGACATTTCCGAAACTTAGCAACATACGAAAATCAGAAAGGGCCAGCCTTGGAATAAAAGCAAGACTTTTCAACGCAGCCATAATCTCAGCGGTTAATATACGGGACCGTGAAAGCTGGCAAGTCACTGAAAGGTTAGGCAGAAAACTAGATGCTTTCCAAATAAAAAATAAAAAAAGACTGCAAGGAGGTCAGGGCAGAGTATGGAAAGATTTCATCACCAGCAAAGAGATTTGAGAATTCGTCCTCTTCCAGCTCTTCTCTGGATATCTAAATATTTTGGGGGCATGCACGCTGGACGGCACACGAATTCCCACAGCAAGCGCTGAAAACCCATTGGTAAAGCTGGAGCGAGCTGCCAGATAAAATGCGATTGTTCTCATGCTGCGGGAAGGGAGAGTGGGACCCTGCACCAGGAGGGGGGACTTGAGCCGCATGCCAGTGCCGGGGGACAAGCGTTGGCCAACGGCGGCACGGTCAGCGCGGTTCCAGCAGCGGAGCCAGGAGGGAGAGCATCTTCATGGAGGTGATTTTTAAGAGCCAGGTCAAGAAGCAGCTGCAATTGCAGCACTCGGCTTCTGCCAAGCTGGACACAACAGCTTGAGCCTTGGAAATGTGCAGCAGTGCATCTCCAAGAGAAATCTTTTAAAAAGCCCTAGCAAAGGAAGCGGTGGAGTTGGTTTCAACAGCGTCGAGCTGATGGAAACCGCCGCAAAGGATGGAGAGAGGTAGAAGGGACAAGTTTCCACCCTGTGTGCCAGCGTTGGCCCAGGGAACATGTAACATAATGTAAAAATAATATGCTTATTAAACATAATGGACAAGTTGACCCAAATGAGTCAAAGGTAGAAAATCTAAATTAAATGTTTCTATGGCATTAAAGTGATTTGTTGTTCTTAAAAAGAAGTTGGAAAACCAAAATTCTACATCTCACCTTTTTGGAAGTTATAAATTTCTCCCCAATTATTGCATTTCATATATAATTTAGACAACATTCTAAATTGCTCTATCAAAAACTGTTGGACAACTGCACCCCAAAATTGTTGATACGAGAATGACTGTCCTTGAGTTGGGTCAGCATCTTACAGAGCAAAAGCGTTGCACAAAAATGCACACATCCTACTCTGTTATATTAATTTCAGCAATAACATCCTTCCAAATATTGCTTGCTTGCCAGGGTCAGTCCATATTTAAAGCCAATTTCAAGGCTATGCTTGAATCCGCCAGTCTTTACGTCTTACCGTGCACCTGTGGGAAGGGAAAAGGACACTCTGTAAGTGTTTTGAAGGAACGAGGTTCAGCAGAATGTGTATGCCATGTCGGATGGTTAGGACCGCAATGGAGGCGGGGGGGGGGGGGGGAAAGGTAGTTAAGATACTCGTTAGTAAGTGCCAAAAATTTACCACTATGTAATAAGAATGGGAGCGAATTTTATTTTGAAGGATGTCTGAAGCCATAGCAAATGTTTCTCTAAATATAGAGAACTCAGAGGTTCAAGTGCTTCAGGATGTATAAAAAGTGGATTGTCCTCTCGTATATTTGCTGTTTGTAACGCGTGTTTATGGCCGCACCATACAGTGTGTGCTCAGCATGAGAAAGGAAGAAGGTTTCGCTTATTCCCAGAAAACTTGCCTGTTCCCAATAACCTTCTATTTCTTTTAACGGTGAGCTGGGAAACAATAGCCACCAATTAACAACAGCACAAAGCAGCTGAAGTTTGAAATCGGCTGATCCTGACGAGTGCTGAAAGATCAGATTTCTCCATGTTTAGTTCACCACCATGCAAGGGTGCTCTGAAGCCCCATCTTCATCTGCTTCCCAGAGACAATAATTAGCAACTCCGTCTCCAGCACACTTGGCACACATGACCCGGGTTAACCCTGAAAACAGCCAAATGTAGTTTACGCTGGAAATATTGACAACTTTGTTGAATCAGATCAAGGTCATCACCTGCAGGTCACAAAAAGGTCCCTTTTGCCACTCCTGGAAACTCAAGTGAGAAGAAGGTGGGGAGAAAGGAGATCATCCTTACGCATCTCCTAGCAGGAAAAAGACCGCTGCGCCCCCTTTTTCCTCCCACAAGGATGTTTTCCATCCACATTTGATTGCTGGGGTGATAATTGCTCTTGTCTTCTTTTCCTTTCATTTCTAATCCTGCTTTCGCTGAACTCAGGTCACCAGCTTCCCTGTCTCACGCGTCCAAAAGGAAAAATTGTGGATGTATCTTGCCAAGGCGGCATTTTCAATGGCTGGCATGGCCCCACAACTCAGCCATCAAAACTTTCATCCTGAGTATTTTTATATTATTCAGGATGCAGCAATCCCAGTTATTGCAGCTCCTGTGAGGGAAGAGAATAAGGCTCTGTCACATTTCAGTTGCGTTGTGTTTTTTTTTTTTTAATTTCCCCAGCCAAGCAGGCAAAGGGGGAAAAAAAAAAATGATGTGGGATTTCAGTACATACAAAACGTCTGAAACCAACGTTTTTGGAACGTCTTGATTGCAAATAAAGAAAGAGGTGATTTGAGATTTTCATATTTGCTTGCGTCTTTGAGGATGTTTTCGGTCTTTCATCCCGTTTTGAAGGCGTGTCACCTAATTATGACTCTTTCATCCCTCTATTCCCCAGTTAGAACATGCCAATCCCTTTTACGGCAATTGATTATGACTTGGAGGTTTCCACATTCCAGCCAGTTCAGAGAGCTGGGATATTTGTGAATACCTGAATAAACTCCTTTAATCCAAAAACAAACTCCACCTGAAAGCAGCGGTATGAAAAGGCCATTCATACGGTGTTTTCAAACTTACTGGTTCATGGTTTCTTTGGATTTGACCCGACTTCCTGTACTAATGGTCTCTGAATGCATTCCCAATTGTGGCTTATTGGTCTATAAGGTACCCAGCATTTACGGGGAAGAGGAAAAGGAGTTACACAGCAACTGCTTACACAGAAAACTCTGCCTGAAAGAGCAAAAAATGGACCTGAAGTTGAAAGGAAACATAAAGTGTACAAATGGCTGGCCCCTTCTGCTAAAATTTTTTAAACAAATATTCCCTTGATGTTGTGCTACTTTAAAAAGATCTTGGCGTCTTGCTGATGAAAAATACCTTTAAAATTACCGCTACGATTGTCATTCCCAAGTGTGAGAACTGACACTTTGCTGATTAAGGTAGGACCGTGTTTGAGTAATCTGGTAACGTAAGTGCAAATGTGTCGATGATCTCACGGAGCGGGGCGAGACCGCAGAGGGAGATCTCTGCTCCCGATAGCTGGGGGATACGGCAAGAGCACTGAAATCACAGAAATCACAAGATCAGACCAACAAAAGGAGATTAAAGTTCACAAGCACACGTAATCATCTACAAGTGGTATTTTTGGAGGCTGTGAGAGGGTTTAGAGAGGTAGCATTACATGTTTGCACTATTCTTATACATTTTCTTACGCATCCTCTATGGACCGCTGCCAGAAACAGGACGCTGCTCTAGATGCTTCATTCAGACATGGTATGATCTGATCATTCGGTGTGGGGTCAAATCCTTCATCAACTGGTGAAGGCGAGTCCACCTAAACAAACCTTCTCAGCCTCATGACTTCCTACAAAAGCCAACTAAACGTATTCAAGGGTGTTTACCTTTTTGAAGATCAGGCCAATTCCAGTTAGAAAGCTGCAGACGGTGAGTTTTGGTGGCCAAACATCAGGTCCTACTTTTAAAAGTTGGGCCCCGAATTGCAGAAACTCATTAATCAAAGCGCTCCAACCCCCATCGGTGAGATGGGAGATGCCTTCCTTTTGCAGCTGCTCTGCTGTCCCCATCCAAAGCTCTTCCCGATATTAAGACTGTAATGCTGAGGCTCAGCAAACCACACTTATGATGATGGACTTGCACCCAAGAGCCCTTTTCGAAAGTTAGCTGGTGCTTTTTTAAAACTTTTTCTTAATTATTGCACTTACCGCCTCGTAAAATTTTACCGGAGAATGTGAAAACATAAGACCCACAGATAGGCACTTGTGTTTGAATTTCCATTATTTGGTGGTCTGGACCGATTTATCTGTCCGCGAGCACACGGGGCCTTGATTTCAGTATCCTGTGAAAGGCAGGATCTAATGAGGCAGAGGAAAGAAGTGACAGATTTTGGCTTCCTGCAGCCCATCCTCGGAGATGGAAACTCGCGGTGTTGACTGACCGGCTTGGCTGAGTGATAAGCCAAAATGGGTTTGGGCACCGGGCCAAGACGGGGTCGGTTCCTCCTTCAGGATAAGATTAACGAGTTTCGGGAGAGGGGCAGAGATTCAGCACTCGTCTTACATCCGATTTCCCCTGCCTTGCAGCGGTGACATTTGTCTCGCTGGCGCGGGGTCTTTGTGTTACTCGCTTGGTCGCCATCTGACTCCGGATTGCTCAAGATGCGCCAAAAAAGCCCGTTCCCTGGAAAACAGACATTCCAGCCTGGAGAATCTGGCAGTTCTCCTTCACATACAATATCCTTGGTAAAGGAGATTTTTTTGGAACCTACAGCTAACTCTGCTTGCTGGTAGTGGCTGTTTGCCTACAAAATAAACAGGACCAGAATATGCCTCATTACAGTCACACAGTGGGTTTTATTTTTCTCTGACATTTCAGGAGGTGGTGCAGAAAATGAGACTCTCTCCAGAGTGATTCACGCGGTGGCCAAAGAGGTCTCTGTGGCTGACAGTAAACCGTGTGACCTGCCCATTTCCCAGTAAGGATCCAGCGCCCGGCGCCAGCACGGGACAACGGGGAAAGAGGGAGCGGGGAGGGAAGGCTCTTGGAGAGAGATTTGGTTTGGAAATGTCTCTGGGTGAATTCTGAATGCAAAAAAAAAAAAAAAAAGGAAATGAAGGCAAAGTTTAAAAAAAACACCAAAACAACTAAACCTCCTCAAACTGGAGCCAATCTTTGATTCCTTCTCTGAAATGACATCATCGCATACCCAGTGCAGCCACAAAGCATGACAGCCGTCATGGGCCTGCCTTGGGAAGGATATATCACTTCCCTTTGAGAAATACGGAAGGTATTGTCTGTAATCGCAGCCTGCCCCAGGCCGGTCAGGGGGGCTGGTTTTTGCAACAAGATCCTTCTGCAGCTTTTTTTTTTGCTTCTCCCTTGGTCTTTCACACAAATTAGACGAGTCCCGGAGGCTGGAACGCTCTCCACAGTGGCTGTGTGCATCCACAGGCATTCAGCAAGGAGGTCAGGAAGGGATGGAGTTGGACAAAGGAGCCCGATTCATGCGGATGTGGCTGCTTGCAGCCCTGAGGTGACTGCTGTAATGTCCCCTGGTGCCATCTGTTGCTGGTGGCATTCACTGCTGAGTGCCTTCACGCTTAACCCCACGTCTGCCAAGCTCTAACTTCCTTCTGTTCTCCTTGCCTTTTTCAGTGATGAACCAGGAGAAGCACGAAGGTCTTGTTCTGCAGAAGGTATGGATACGGGACAAGCCAGCAGTGCTTCACTAGATGCAAGTGGGTACACAGGAACTGTATTTCCAGGAATCATCTTGTCTTGATGTCAAAGTCATCACACAGAATGGGGAAACTAAAACCTCAGGAGCAGAACATGACTTTGGTCTGGTTTTTGACACGATGTATATCATGGGCAGCGGGATTTTTACTGTCCGTGACTGAAAGGAGAGAAAAGGAGATTGAGGTTCCCCAGAGACTTGGTTTTGGATGGTCAAATGGCCTGCAAGAGCATGCATGCATCTGCCTTTCAATAGCGAACGCTGGGTCAGGAGTTCATTCCCAAGGGAGAAAGATCAGGGCCCTGCTTCACTCCACAAGCTATGGTCTGGCAAAAAGATGGACAAACGCCATAGGAATCTGAAAGATGTATTATTAGGATATGTGTGGCTCGTATTTCATTCTACCAAATGTCTAGCTATATTAATGAAACCCACGTTTCATTGTTTCAGAGAATTTTAAGGCCAAAGGGACCATTAGATCATCTGATTTGACCTGGGTAACATGGCCCAGAGAATTTCACCCATAGAGACAAATAATGTGTGTTTGATTAAGTTCAGTTAACACAATGTTTCACCAAAACAATAGAAATGGATGCACTTTCATAATCCATATTTTTAGGAAAGATCTTACAATTTACGTTTTCCCTTTGGGAATAGGAGCTCAGCCTTTATTGTTCTTTTAAATGGCAACGCTGCTCACACTGGTGGCCTGGCCACACTCCCACCGAGGGGGAGGATGGGGAACGGAAGCCACAGCCACATCACAGGGGACCACGCACCATCATATGTTGTGCCAGCGGGGCTGGAGCCCTCCGAGCCCCACCCCGAGTCAAGCCTGTGGGGCTGGTGGGGTCTGCCCGCAACGCACCTTGACCTGCGGAGCGAATCCAACCAGGGAGATCCTCTCTCCCTCTCCCAAAACCCGCTCAAATGAGCAGTGCTTGGACTGAGGACACTTCTGCAATTTGCCTTTTATTATTATTATTATCATCATCATCATCATCATCATCATCATCACCATCATCATCATCATCATCAGAAATGCGGTGGAAGATACTCAGATGTTCTGGCCATGAGCAGAGAAAGCAGCTTTGAAATAAAATATCATTATCATGGCTGCATATTTCAGCTGGCACCAGATGAAGACTGTTGCGATGAGCACTGCACAAGGAATTGCTGGAAGACACCATGAGCAAATGGCAGGAGAAGACTCACTAGTGGTGAGAAAAGCAAAATATCTTTACAACCACTGGAAATTATTGAACTTTTGACAACATTCTTCACGGCATCCCTCTCCTCTTTCATCAGCTGTGGAAGTGATCAGCAATTTTTCTCATTCAAATTTTGGCAAAAAGCTGTCTTTTGCATCCCACAAAAGAATATCACGTGTTCGTATTTCCTTATCCCAGGCGATAAACAGAAGCACAAAGAGACTTTCCTAAGGTCACACAGGAAGCCTAAGGAAGGGGCCGGGAATCAAAACCTGAATTTCTGGGTCTGAGTCCATCATTACAATCTATGGAGAAAATTATGACAAATCCTTTTATTGGCTATAAGATATACAATGCACATTCCTTAGCCTAAATAATGTGCATTTCAAACAGGGATAATTATGAAATTAGGAAGAGCTGCAGCTAGCTATGGGAGTTTCCCACCTACTGCCAATGCTTGTGCAGTACTTCAAACTGTTTAGATGAGGGGGGGAAAGCTTTGTCACAGACTGCAATCACTGCCACTTTGCATTTTTCTGATGAAACCCATGCAAATGGTTATGATCCTGAAAGAGAGGCACCTGTGGACACCGTTTTTCACAAAGGTTTCCATTTCCAAACTGGTTCAGCTTATTTGAACGGAGCCTTTTGGTAACGGAGTTGTTCAAGATGTTCATAGCACATAGTGGAAAACACTGACTCTACTGTCTTTTCTCCTTTCTTTTTTAAGACTCCTTTTTTTATTTTTTTTTTTTCATCTTGTGGTCCACATTACTCATGGCCTGCAAACGATTCCCAAGAAAGCCGCAATCAGTGGATTCTCCCTCTGTCTGTAAAAACAAGACTGGATCCGACCTGCCGTGAGGTCATCGTTAACAGCCCGTTTTTGGCTGGAACCAAGCCGTGAAGCCAATTCACACGCGCACGGCCACGCCTCACGAGGTTTGCATTGCAGAGGACTAGCAACGCTCCCACGGTCACTGCCCACAGCTCGGGCAGCCCATCCCGGTCAGCGGAGCAGGACTTCTTCGACCACCCTGCTATCTGCCGTGCTGGCGGGGCTACAAGGGGTTTATGCTTTTAAAACACAAAACATGGGGTATAAACTAACGAGAGCGCAGCGGAGGACTAACTAGGGGCAGGCAGTGGGGTGCCACAGCGGCACCGCGGGGGCTCAGCATCTCTCGTGGTGCTGAGCTGCTCAGGTGTGGCAGAGACAGGGCGACGGAAAAGGCTCCTCAGACAACCGTGGGCAAAGCGCCATTGCAGCCCAGGATTATCTGGTTTCCAGCCTGAAACGCCGTGACCTCAGCCCCATTCCCTGCAGACTTAACCCAGTAATGCTAATTTAGCACCGGCATCCCGGTTGGCAAAGTGAGCAGGGAGGCCGTGAACTAAAGCTCTCCTCCACCCATCGGTCCTCCTCAGTGGAGATCTGAGCCACATGGAGCACTGGGAGACGGGCGGAGGAGGCAGGGAAAGGTGTCGCTGGGAACAGTCGTCGTTTGTGCTACCTGCCCCTGGACACAGTGGGACTTTGTTCTTCCGCCAGCTTGCACCAACACGGGAGTTCCTCCTCCACGAAGCACACGCATCCCCTTTGCCAAACGGTAGACTGGAGAAATTAGCCTTTACCACCAGAACAGCCTTGAAAGGTGGCAGGTTTTAGCTGTTCGTAATCACATTAGAAGGGGGAATTAATTTTAAGTTATCACAAAAGGTGACAGAGTTGTCTTGCTTATGAACTGCTGCTGATTCTGTGTGTACTGATCTGTCGAGGAGAAAAGAGCCAGAAGCCTTTATTGGCTTCGCCGTGCCTAGCGAAAGTGTCTGCCCTCTTCCAGAAGATAAGTTCAGCCTTGTTTATTTTCATTTTAGCTATTCAGAAACCTCCGTTATGTGCCGTACCAGACAATATCGCTGTGCCTTTAAAAAGGAAAGGAAGTGTGGTCCTGGCAAACATAACCGGAGCAATAAAATATAAATCTTTGTAATTGTTGTGGAGACAGAAAGCAAAACAAACTGTACTTAAGTACATTGTAAGAAAATGTCAGAGATTTGAGGGAATGGTCATTAGCATACGAAATCATTTATCTCCCATGAGTAAGAGAGTTGGACCGAGACCAACCCATTTAATTTTCAGTATTTTTCCTTTTGGGATTTCTTGGAATGTCAAAACTACTATTTTTTCCTCCAGAAAAGAAGATTGACTTCAAGGCTGATGTTCAGAGACCACAGAAACAAGTTGAACACGGCGTGAGCTCCCCCAGTCACCCCCTGCACACGTGCGTAGCCGAGTGCCCGGCTATGGGTGCGGATGCCCGTGTGCCCAAAGCTCTTGTGCAGATGCTCCGTCTGCAGCCTCAGGCCCCGTGCAGCGTTCATGGGTGCTGCCTGGCATTGGCATCCAGCGCCCGAGATGACTCGCAGACTCCTGTACCATCGCCCCCACCCATGGGGGTGTCGGCAGGATGTTAAATTTGCTCAAATGAAAACAACAGTTTCCTGTAGGTCTGCAATTCCCAGGGCCACTGCATAAAACCATCCCAAGAGGAGCAGTATCCTTCTAGCGTCACCTCTAACCACCCACTGTTTAACTGGTCCCGCTGGTCCTTTCCCTGACGGCAAGCTTGCCTGAAAACCACTTTCACAGACAGCCACTTCTTCACCGTGCCTGACTCTGTGTCATCCCACCAACATCACATCTCCTTTCTTTATTTGTTTAAAAGCTAAATTGCAGAGGGAGAAGGCTATTGGGAAAAAACATGACATGAAGTATCTCCACCCAGCTGGCATCAGGTGATGGGTGAGGTGTCCCAATACCCTTCAGTCCCCCCCACAGACGGTCCTTCTCCCAGGAGAGCCAAGGGACGGGGGTGGGTTGAACCTGATGGGGAGCCCCACGCCGCCGTGCTTGGTTACACAGCTGCCAAGCTGAAACGCATGAAGTTATCTGAGACATTTATGGAAACATTTGGGTACCCTGAACTTCTCCCTGCTGGATTCTAGTCCCAGATGGGAAGAAAATGAAGTTCAGATCTTCTGGGATTAATATAATCAGAGAATCTGAGAGGAAAACTCGTGAGTCGTTTTCCTCCTTTCTTTGATGAAGGAGGTGTCTCCAAGGTTAATGAACTGCATCCCTCACAGTAGGCAAAATGATATCACACGTGTTTCAGCGCAGAGCAAGCTTGGAGGTACCGTGGCAAAGGTTTATTCTTTTAATTATAGAACAGGAAAATCGTGTTTCAGCTCCCTAGTAGGACTGTTCCTAGCAAGAAAGTACTGAACAGTACCAAATGCAAATATCTTGCCTTTTTTTTTCTTTTTTTTTTTAATACGGTGGTCAAAAGGTCTAAGGGGAAGCAGGGATTTTGGAAGTATGCACAAAGTCAACAGCGCAGTTAGCAATGGGATAGTAAGATTTCACAGCTCCGCTTTGATCAGTATTTCAGAAAAGTGAAGCCATAGTACTGAACGTCCTCTGAACTGAAACCAAGGCAGGCTTTGTCTTTTATCTCAAATATCAGCTAAGAAAATTAGAATGATATGAAAATGCTGAACTCATTACAGTTTATTCGCGGTTTTGCAAAACTGCTCCAGTAAGGCATATGGTTTCTTAATGAAGGTAAAAATTTCTGGGACACTCTAAATGCTTTGTAGGGTCTATGTGTGAGACAAAGAAGTCATCATCTCCCCAAAATATTTTGCAATTTGAAGCTGCAGTCACTTATTAACTGTCCTCGATTTTTGGAGCATACTGGTGGTTTCACTTTCTGTTCAGAAGACACTTTGAAAGCTGTAGCCACTAAAAGTCATGTAGGAAGGGAATGCTTGATTTTGCTTTTCAGCCTGATTAAATATTTTCTCCTTCCCCTCACTTTATGTAGTCCTCCTCCATTATTTTTCTTCAGTGCAAAAGTCCTTACGATGTTTGTTTGAACCAACACGCAAGCAAAAGCAAAGCGCCCGTCCATAATTTGAAGCAGGTGCAGCTTCAACACCCAAAGCTTGGATTGTACCTGGAGGTTGTGTTATGGACCTCTCTTCAGAAAATAATTAGAGGGGGATTTGGTGATGTCTGTGGCTTTGGTGACTTCAGTGGATTTGGATCAGGCCTGTAGCTGTATAATTGACATCCATTTTCTTCCTGAACACCAAAATGATGTCCACCACCTGCGTTTTCACGGCTAAGTGGAGAAAGCCCTAGGTGGAAGAGATCTTAAGCAGGCGAACCAAGCATGATGTTAAGAGGTTTTGCTAACACTTTTCTACCTGTTATCTTTGGTCCAAAGCACTTTCTTCCTCTAGAAAGAGTCATTATTAATAAATAATTAATGAGAACTCAGAAATATTCTTTACTTTCTCCTTATTCTTGTCAGTGTGTAAATTCAGGCAACGAAAACTCCTACCAAGCATCTTCTTATCAAAATACCCGCAGAACTACAAGTGGCACACAGTCAAGTGACGAACCCCATCCTCACCTTGCACGAGAGGACCTCAGCCTGCGCCACGGCGCTGGTCCTGGTCCAAACCTCTCAGATGCAATGGGAGATCGGGCAGAGCTGAAGGTCAGGGCCTATTTGTGTAATTATCCCGTGTCTGTTGTTCTTAGCAAAACCACAAGACCTCGCTAAAGCAGCCTCACCCAGGATGCTTCTAGCCTACGGGGGTAACACAACAGAGCAAAGAGTTGCGTGAAATTTTGTCGTCTTTAAAGCAAGCAGAGTCTTTTAAATCTTTTCTGAATTTCAGGCTCAGCATCATGAGGGTTTTTTTTCGCCCAAAGTGATCTGCAGACAATGAGTGACAAGACCAAAGCCACTCTGAGGGCAGAAGTTCAGCCTGTCTGTGGGGAGGGGGTGCAGGCGGTGGGGAAGGTCAGGGCCATCTCCAGCAACAGCACAAAGTCTCCTTGGAAGTCTTTGGTTTCTAATCTTTACATTTCATCCATGCCTCTGCACATGAGTACCAAGCGCACCATGGAAAATGAGGACTGAAGTGGAGGCAAACCTAATTTTGCTGTTCCGAGGATGAGGAGCTCTTCTTCCACATAACGGTGAAGAAACAAGGGAAATGGTGCTCGGAGTGGGGTGGGATGACAATGCCGGAGCCCTGGGGCAGGTCTGAAGCAGGAGCTAAGCTTTGTGCATTGCAAACACTCCCTTGATGGCGGTGCTACCGTCACCTTTGGCTTCCAGGGCTGCTCTGCCATCACAAGCGACCGCTTTGCTTCGGAGTCCACCAGAAGAAATGTCCGTGGGATGAGGATTTCTACGTTACATCAGCACATTTTCAGGGAAATAAAATGCTGTGCTCCGAAGTGCAACTATTCACAGCAGAAACGCCCCACGTTCATCCAGCTGAGCAACATAAACAGCTCCGCTGCGCTTATCCGCCTGCAATCAGGACGCTCAGCAAAATACCTGAAGAAGCATTTCATGAATTAGTTTGCTCAAATGCACTTTGAGAGCGTGGTAATTGGCCTGGCAACATTGCTGAACAGAAAAGGAGGTTAAAATTAATTGTCCCCTAGAAAGAGTTGTTGGCAGTTGTCCTCTGGTGTCTTGCTAGGGTGCATTCCTGTGTTGAGGAGCAGAAGGAGGAAGGGTGGTACGGGACGGGGCAGCAGCAGTTTAAGCAGCTGCTTTGTCCTACTCTCACCAGCGCTGTTCTCAGACACAGCCTCAAGTCCCGATCTTCCCTTTGACGGTACCTTCCCCAGCTCTCCCGACCGAAGCGAGCTGTGGTTGCTCTCACAATTTGCCCGTGTCTTTCCTAGCATGGCTTTTTCCACGAGTTCCTGGATGACTTAAGGTCTTACTTCTAACTCCAAAACAAATCCTGGGGCGCTCCAGGGAGGTGGTTCCAGCCTGTCCCTGCACATGGGGTACGACCGACAAACCAAGGAACAAAAAACACATAACGTGTTTATTTTGGGATGCTCCGCTCGCTGGTGACTAACCTCGCTAAGCCTTCGGCTCCGGGATGCGGCTTGGCTCCGTTTTGCTTTTTTGCAAGCTGGCAGGTGACGCCGTGCCACCGCAACCCCCTTTCCCACTCCAGGAGCTTTTTTGTGCTGAGACACACCACCGCAACCCCCTTTCCCACTCCAGGAGCTTTCTGTGCTGAGACACACCACCGCCCCGGGGGCTGGATGCTTGGTCAGCACGGAAAGCCAGCTGTTCCCAGCCCTCAGCAGCGCCTCGGTGGCTCCACGTCCTGCCAAGGCACCAGCTCCGCACTGCGCGTTTCCAGACGCATCTTGGGACACGAGGCTTCTGGGACACCTTTGCCTGTACTTCTTATATATGAACTTCCTGCTATATTTAAGGATTACTTCTCCTCTTCACCTTCCTGATGTATTGTAGGGGCATTATCAGCTAGAATGAGGCTTTACAGAGCAAGACCCCTGAGCACAGATGAAAGCTCTACAGTTTCCCCCCACACTTTTTTTTTTCTTTATTTAACAAATTCACTGGTTACAAAACCCATAAAATGACTTTCTTCTCACTCCTCCTCTTCCTACAGCCTCCACCAGTTTCTGGTTCGGGGATGCCACAGGAGCAGTAGCCCGCCTGCTCTATTCCCCGTGAACCAACTCATTTTCACCCCCAAAGACAAGGACATCCAGTCGTCCCCAAGCTGACCCTTGAATCTGCTCTTGTCACAAAGGTGCTATAGGCTGAGGCAACCGGAAGCTTTTACAAACATCTGTCTGTAGGGAAAAACACGGAATTTTACTGGTTTAAAAATGCTTTATTTGTGGGTGGCGGTGGGAACTAAAGCAAGGCTGCTGGAAGGTCACCCATACAAGTGCTTCTCTTTTCGTTCAGAAACAACTGGAACCTTCCTCTGCGTTGGAGGACTTTCATGATAATGAACGATGCTCTAGTGTATTTAAGCAATTTTCACTTCTTTCTTTTTAATCATGTGGGGTTTATAAGAACCTCCTCTTATTCAGAGAATCCACTTTAAACCTTGTTGCCCATACATTTTCCGTTGCAGATGTTCTGGGATGAACCGAGCTCTTTCATCAAGGGTTTCTCCACAGTGGAAAATTTATTAATACTAATTAACTGCACAGCAAATTGCGATCCAGTGCTTGGATACAGCTCACCCTAAGCTTCATTTTCCCACTCTGTTGTACAAAAGTACTCCAGTACCGCCTCTCCAGCGGCACAGAAGTGCTGACTTCGCAAAGCCTGTAAGCAGATGCAAAAGTTTAACAATAAGCTGAAATCTTTCTAATTTCAACAGAAACACTCTCAGGCTTACAGTAAAGCATATGCTTGGAGTCTTTACTGCACCATTGCCTACATGTAGAAAATAAAGCCAATAATAGGTTTCTTTTCCTTTGGCTTCTGTGGTCTTTGTGTCATCGCAATGTGGTGACAGTCAGTTTTTTCCTCTGTAGCATCGTGGTGGTATGTATTTGTTTAAAAAGAGTTTTGTATCAGGAGGGATGTGCCTCACTGCAGAAGCTGAAATGGCGATAATCAGATTGCATGAAATTGAGCCCCTCTGTTATCCGTCCCCTTGGAGGCATGGAAAAGTGGTTGGCCAAGGGAAAAACAAGCTCATGAAAGTGCTCAGCATGAGAAATACCGTTCACGGTGACGTGGGAAATCAAATAGCACTGGGACCGCACGGATCTCTCTTCATCTTCTCCCACTAGAGATATCTTTATTTTAAAAAATGGAAAGAAAAGCAACCTTCCAACCATTACTAGATATTAACGTACATTGATATAGGTGCATTTTTACCCGAGCACAGGATAATGTCGTTTTGCCAGAAAGTGACTGTGCTTTTTAACTTTGGTTGGTGCCCCACCCTCAGTAGGTAAGCTTTCCATGAGATCGGTGATCCCTAAGGAACCGTGTAATTTATCCAAATATTAGTAAAATTGTGCATTAGTGTGCTCCTCCCTGGCGTAAATCCATGTGTTGGTTCCCCATTCACAAGAGTCAAGGTTTTTTCTCTATTTCAAACTCACTCTTGAAGATTTACTTCGCTGTCGTCAGTTTTGGTAGAAAAAAAAAAAACAAAGGAGGGAAGGAAAGGAAAAAGAAGAAGGGGGAAATTCCCATGCAACAAAAACTCCATGACAGCAGAATCCAGACAAACAAATAATAAAAAAATACCTCCTTTAATTTTAGTTGGGTGCCATGGCTTTTCTGGCTTGGCTAAATTAGCTGAGAGCGAGAGTCCCCATGCAGTCCCATCCCCGTTCCAGCCCGTACAAACAGAGGAAGTGGTTTCCCGGGAACAAAACCCACGTGAAAGTTTTGCTGATGGTGCTTTACCTCCCGTCATTTCCTCCTCTCTTCACATTTCACGCGTAAACCCGCCAGCAGGACAGAGCGCCTGGTGGCCAGGTCAGATTTATCTCATCTGAAAGAAGCGGCGCTCAATCACCATCCATGCTGAGCAACTCAAGTCCCACCATGGCTCAGTTCAATGCCTCCTAAAATGGCAATGCCTCCTAAAATGGACTCCATCATATAGTGATTATTGGTGGGACAAGAAGAGCTAAAAGGGCTTTCTCCCCTCCCTTAGCTCTGATACATATCTTTGTCATGACGCCATGGCCATGTGGTCCTCAGGCCATATAGATGCTGTGTCTGCCCCTACTTAAAATGATGTTGTTGCCGGGGTTACTTTCTCTTAAGAATTAAAAGGTGGTTATCTCAAGGTCAAAGTGATTGAATTTAAAAACACCTTTGGAGCAACCAAATATCTGTGGTGTTCAGGTCATTTCTGTGCCTCACCTGGCTGCAAGCAAGGATCATACAGGTCCAAGGGATCATGCCATAGTATCAGTCTCCTGACCCACCCAATTCTCGCTGATGAAATAACACGGATTTAAGACTGTAGAAGGATTAAAGCCTAGTTGCTTCCAGACGCACATTTCCCAAGTCATGGCAAATATTAAAAGACTTTAATAGGTTAAAGCACCCTTCTCTGGGGTCAAGACTGCATCCAGAATGTTGACTGGACTGTCTCTTGAGTGTGGCATGAACCACACGGAGCAGGGACGTGTCTGCTTTTTGAGGAATAAAGCTTAAGTATGTGCTCTTTAGGGAGCTACAGGGCATTTAATGGAGCAATGAAGATAGTGTGGTAAGATTGGACAAAGTAATCAGGGAGCTCATAGTCAAAAAGGTTGTTTCCAAATCAAAGCAATAATGCCTTTCGTTATAAAAATGATATATTTTCTTGTTCTGTTAATTACTTTATGTTAAAATATTGAAAGTCCACATTTTGCAGAACCATGAAGAACAACGGCTCTGCTGAACACCTCAAATGTTAATAGACTGCAGGTCTTACAGTGGTTTATGTCTTGAAAATTAAGCCTTTAACATGTGTTTGAAGATTCAAGCTTCAGCTGTTTCAGTTAATTAGAAAGCTTAAAAAATGCAGCTTAATGAATTCAGTGCTTGTTTATGTTAAACTGTCAAGGAGTTAAGCAACGAAAAAGTGTGATTTGGGGAACATCTGATTGCAGCCCATGTGGAATTCCATATGTCAGAGAAGCTGGAAAGCATTTTATTGAACCATTGTCTAGAATGTGAATTAATTTCCTACTACTTCATGAAAGACTTCTTGGTAGGGTTGACAAAGGATTTATCATAATTATTGCTCTGGCCTGGATCATGATTATAAATGATACGTGTGTGTATTTTGTTTATAAAATTCCCAATTTGCAATTAAAACAAGCTGTAATTTTCTTTTTTCCTGCTTTCTCCTCAGCGGCTGATCTGAAAATCTACCATTTGTTTTCAAAATTAATACCTGTCAAACATTTCTTTTGCTTTACAATCCCAGGAAGAGTGAAAAATAAGAAATGTTTGAAAGATTTTAACAGAAGAGGATTGGTACCGAGCTGGTAGAGAATAATGATGCCTCGTATTTGTTAGGACAAAAGCTGCAACCACTTTTCTGTGCGTAGCTGTTTCATTGCCCGAGAGCCAAATCAAACACCCTTAATTATGTCAAGCACTAGCAGTTTGTTTGATTTTAGTGAAATCACTTCTGAGGTTCCTGAACTTGGTTTTTCTCTAAATTATCACCGAAAGCGTTTGCGTGGGTTTTGTTGCAGGTGTGGATGTCATATGCATGAAAGGGAAGTGTTAAATTAACAGGATTTCGTGTACTTCTCCAGGCGGTGTTTGGATGTGTTTCCAGTCCAGGAACAGACTGGAAGGCCTGCAGCATCCCAGGACTTACCTGGCCAATATGTCCTGGTTGGTGGATATCAAGTAGTCATGCAGCATCGAGTTAAAATACTACGGCCATGTTACGACTGGAGCAGGTGAGAGCAATCCGCGCTCTTGGCGTGGCGTCCCATGGGAAGTACAGAACACCAGCAGAGCAAAAGCCAACTTGGGCATTCGTAAATCAGGTGAACTGAGGATGCAACGAGAGAGGTAAACGGGTCTTAAACATGCCTTGGGTCTTACTGGGGTCATCACCCTCAGCAGAAATTTGGCATTTATACAGCTGGGCCTGGAAATGAAGAGTCTCAACCCAGGATAACGTATGTCCTCTGCAACTCTCATTTCGGACGTGTAGATGATCCTTCAAGCGATAACACTGTGTACCGCAACAAACGTGCTACAGTAATTCAGTCTGGGCATTTTGAGTCCTCTCTCTTTCTTCGTCTTTATTCTATTGCCTGGGAGATTTCTTTTACATCCCTAACACTTAACCCAGTCCTTTAGGATGCACAACAATCTGGGTGAGGAGCTGACTGATTTCAGATGGATCAGATCCATGTCCTTGGCTTTACAACATTGCTGTTATTGTTAAATCAGCTTATCTCATAAACGCGGAAAACACTGGTCAAAGAGGATATTCCGAGTCTATTGAAATACTTACCGATGGTAAAAGAAGGGACCTGAGTGGGACTGAAAAGGAAGTTTTGATAAAATTTAACAAAAAGTAGTGTTTTGAACACCAAAGTGATCCATTTAAGGTCATCATCTCATTTTCTTACCTGTGCACAATAGCTTTAAGCCTTTCAAATCTATTTTTTCCTCTTTGATACCATCTCTAAGTTTGCAACTAGAACCACAGCCATCCTGGACTCTTTGACTGCTGCAAGAATAAACAATTCTGCAGACAACGTCAAGCCTACAAATCACTCCTGTCACTTGTGGTTTGGGTAAACCCCTGGTCCACTCTCTTGGAAATTTTGTCTTAAATGCTGTTGCAAACACCGGTGGTACTGGATATACCCAAAGTCAATAGACGGTCCATTAAATATAGTAACTGCCCATGCAAAAGCTTTTTCCCCTCCCAGTAAATCAAGCTCCCATTTTCCATTCACAAAATTTGTGTGTCTGTGTGTTGTTTTTGAAGTAGACTATTTTGGATGGGGTTCAAACATCAATACATTTTTATCACAGGTTTTCTTTTTTTTTTTTTTCGTATGAAAGTTAAAAGCCTAATGGGATCGCTGCACAGAGGCGGAATAGTTCCAGGGGAGGAAGTAATATATGATAAAAAGAAGGGTGTTTGATTTCAAAGACTTCTAATAGAAAGTTTCAGAAAACCATGAATAGAAAACACTTACACTAATACTGCCAGCCTACATTATGTATATCAAATAAAAAAAAAAAAAGAAAAAGTAGTTTCTTTTTTTAGCTCTTGGGGGAAATTAAAATAACATACTTGTACAGGAGAATATGCAATCTAAGTGAATGCTTTGTTTGTATTTAATACAACACAGGGAAAGTATTTTTGAATTCACCAGAGCAAATCAAGCCGGATACGTTTCGCTGCCCTGGACCGACCATTGCAATGAGCCTTGCGCTGGGCTGTATCCTGAGCTTGGCTTGGGTGCCACCACGCTGATTGCACTGCCTGGCACCACCAGGGCATCGGACCAAACACAGGCATTAACTAAACCCCTTCTCGTAATCTTAAACTCGTTTCATTTCTTCTCACTCCTTCCTTTTCTTGTTTGATGTGAAGTTTTCCAGAGCGTTTTTCCTTGGTTCTGTTCCTAATTTTTTCCCCGGAGACAGGATTGCATCCATCTTCCTGCGAACATTCCTTGACAGTTCTCTGTCCCGGTTCCATAAATACGTGTGAGTTCATAAACCGATTTCCAGAAGGCCAAGTTTTCTCTAAAAAGAAGAAATTTTTTTACACATGATGAAAGTGATAAATAATAGCTATTTGTATGTGTAATGCAGGGTTTATGGAGGCTTTAGCCAGCTACTGGAACCCATGGAAATGTAAAATGGAGTTCTCAGTGTTGTTTCTGCTTGACGACCCAAGTAGAAACGCTTGGACCATCTGAACATGAAACAAACCTTTACTCTCAGTGGAAGCATCCCACAAGGGAAATCCACTTCTGCGTTCGTCCCAGCAGAAGTTTAGCAAACCTTGGCTCAAACCGTGATGCCAGATTGCGGAGAAGCTTAATAACTGCACCGGTTTATTTCACTTTTTTGCATTTCTTTCTCTTTTTCCTTTCTCAGGCTTGTTTGTGAGCAAGTCTGGCTTAACCAGCCCTGTGCTTGCAGCCAGGCAAAACCCCACCGGGAGGTTTTCCTCCCCCAGGACCCCTCTGTGGGCAGCGCAGACGCGTGGAGTGCTCCGCTGGTCTGAGTCATCCTTGTGCAGCATCAGCCACCAACGATGGTGGTTGCTCACAAGTCAAGGCAAGGCAAAAAGGAGGCAAAGGGAAGATGTGGCTCGGTCCCAGAAAGCAGGATTTGTCCCTCATTACATGGGATGGGGCAGGGCATCCATTTCAGTGCATCCCATATCCACATCCTAGGAAAGT
Organism: Stercorarius parasiticus; assembly: GCA_013396915.1. Classification (NCBI taxonomy): domain Eukaryota; kingdom Metazoa; phylum Chordata; class Aves; order Charadriiformes; family Stercorariidae; genus Stercorarius; species Stercorarius parasiticus. The sequence goes on from VWZL01000149.1 coordinate 1,305,714, forward strand.
GTATTCACAAGCACGCTTGCTAACTCTAACCTGCAGCTGGATTCCGATACACGCAATGGCTTTTCTTCACCTTTTTTTTTCTTTTCGCTAACAATGTTTGGCCAGTATTTCTTTGTTTGAGTGTTTGAAGAGGGACTTTTATTCATGTGAATATAAGTATTCATCATGTAATGTATTTATTCTGTAAAAGCTCACCCTGTCTCTGCTACGCTCATGCAGTTACTTGATAGGAATGTGACAAGAGGAAATTGAATATAAAGTCTACTGGACAGCCAATAAATCAGGCTTATATCTTTCTCTCTACCTCAGACAGGAAGGAACCCAGCTATTTTTAAATCTACGGTCCATATAACTAGCCAGAGCTGTTTCTTCTGTTAAAAAAAAAAAAAAAAAAAAAAAGAAAAAGAAAAAAAAGGAAAGAAAAAAAAAAGACGAGAAAAAAAAAAAGAAAAACTAACAGAATTTTAAATGTCCTACAATTCCTTAGCCTTGCTTACCTGGCCGTGTGCCTGTCCCCCCCGAGGGCATTGCCTCCCCTTCCCCGAGATGCACAACACGCTCACGACACAGCCAAAACCCCTTCAAGGGCCCGATGTCAGATCCAACATAGGGCATATTCATCAATCCTAACCAAGAGCTGGATAAAAACTACAGCAATAAAAATAATTCTCAGACCATTGCCAACACTGTGAGCCCTGGTCTCGATTCTGGAGCCATCCTGTCCCGATAGGACAAATCCTCTCTGCCAAGCAGGCTGTGACACAGGTCTTTTAAAGTCAAATTTCTCCAGCTCGGAGCATTTTTAAGTCAGCGGAGCCGGTTACACGCACATGACCTCGCCAGGGCTGCCGGGTAAGAGTGATTCGTTCCAAGCAATCCCCCAGTGTGAATCTTTGCTGATTAACATTTTCATTTGTCTTCCTTTAACAAGCAAGTTACTGCTGATGAGGAGAGGAGGGATTCTTAAGTTTCCTAGAACTAAATTAACTATTCCTACTCGATTTGCTCTGGCTGCACTTATATTATATTGCCCTCAAGGCTGCTAATTTGAAAAATGCTCTTGGATATTTTTTTTTTGATTTTTTTTTTTTCCAGTGTTCCTGACAGAGATCCAAGTGCTAATAAGGAGTTAAGTTACATTTCTTGGTAAGATTTCTTAATTGCCAATGCTGGCTGAAACTTGAACAGTTCAGAGATTCTGTTGATTATGTCGGCCTGAATGTTATTACATTGAAATCCCTTCAGGATAACTGCAGCTTTTGTTGTATCCCTTGCATCATTTTCCTAATGTTGTTCAAACCCAGTGCTATAATAATTCTGTGGATTGGAAGGAAATTAACTGCGTCCATGATGCTGTGCCTCTCCAGTAGGCCCTGCATTGCAACTGTCTTACGAAAGGTTTTTTGGGTCTTGTTTGCTCCACCACCCGGGTGAAGCTTCACAATGTTTTGAAGGAAATATTCACCGGTCTGTAATTCTTAACCCACACAGCTCAAAAATTTTAGGGCAGGGATGGGAGAAGTTCCTGCGTCCACGAGCTCAGAAACAAGGGTTCCAGAAGACTTGAAATCCACATTTGCTCCAGGGATACCCAATTTGGGAAGGCTGCTCTGGTCTGGTGGAGATGCTCACTCTAGGGCTGGACGCTCTAGGAGGGAGATGGACACCTGGACTGAGTCCACCCAAAAATAGGGAATGAAATATTTCTGCACAGATGCAAAGTAGAAGACCTGGGTCCTTTGAAGGCCGATTATTGATTTCGGGTAGCAGATCAAGAAGCTGAGATACGCATGGCATTGCCCATTTCCCAAGCCCTCCTATGGGCCCTGTACCCATACGTCTTTCAAAGAGGGCAGCAGTGGGACGTGTCCCCAGACACTGAGCGATGCTCATCCCAAGGCAAAGCATGGAAATCCACTGGGACACCAGGTCAACCTGTCTGCACGAGGTCTGCAGTGCCTCAGCAGCGAACCTGCCGCCCACACCAGAACCCATTTAAAACCATGCCATTTCTGCACATGCACCTAAAAAAAAAGAAAATGCCTTCAGACATATCATCCGTCACTCCGAGTCACCAGCAGCTTCAGAGGCCATTTGTTCAGTTTGAAAAATCGCGTTTCTGAAGGTACAATATTAGCTTTAAGCTGCGGCCATCACTGTCTCATATATCAGCTCATTAAGAACACAGCTCGTCTCGATGGGGCCGATGCAGATGATAAGAGACATCAAGTAGCAGCCTGTGACAGGAGGAGCACGAGAGCCCTGGCCAGGCTGATTGGACTCAGCTGTCCGTTCCTCCCCATCCCCGGCTCCACGAGGAATTCACAACTAGGTCTTATTTTCCTGGTTGCTTTTAGATTACTCTCACTCAAGTTGCAGTGAGACTTCTTGTTTGGTTTTATTCTCTTTTCAGGAAACGCATCATTTTCTTCCTTGCCGCCTGCAAAAATTGGTGCGCTCGCAATGTGTCCTCTGCAAATTCAAACCCTTGCTCCACCGAGGAAATATGTTTCTCGTTTTCCCGGTGTCATTTTCTCAGAAGTAATTTCTGTATAAACTTTCCACCCTTCTTCTCCTGCTGTTTTCTGTCTTGTGTTCAAAAGGCCCTGAAACATGTCAATTTTCTGTTTCCTCCTATGGTACAACAATCTTTTTAGTAACTGTGATAAGCATCTCTGCTGAAGATGCAGAAATAATCCACTGCTGTTGGCTGCGTATTTCCCTTGTGTTACGCATGCACCGGGAGTAAGCGAAAGATTATTTACAACCCACAAAGCCTGACTGGATCTCTGAGATGAATACAAACACTAGAAAAATACAATCGATGTCAGTAGAAATCTTAATTTATTCTATATTTACATGTACTTGGTTATTTGCGGTATTCCCTAAACCTAGGAGGAATGGCACAAATCTTACGCTAAATGGAAGCCTTACGGGTGATGAATATGGGCAGGATTAAGAAGATATTTAAAGTTCTCAGGAGTTTTGCTTCTGTAATATTTGCTGTTGTTTCTCATGACCCCCCTCCGAGAGGAAAAGTAGTTGCGGTTCTTTTTAGGATGATTTTGTCACTCAGATTAATGAAATCAAGTTTTCAGCCTTGGTTTCCGAAACCCGCTACCGACTTCCCGTGTGGCTTTGGTTGGGTCTTTCCATCTCCTCATCCTCCTTTTTTCCCTCCAACAATAAACTCAGGCCTGTGTCACTGCTGCGACAAGAAGCAGGTTGAGACGACTGCCAGGAAAAGGCACAAAATTGCAAAATGTCAATTTTTCTTTTGTTCTGTGAAATTTTGGTAAGAAAAGGAAAAAAAAAAAAGGAAATCTCCCATCCATGGTAAAGGAGACCAAAATCTGAGCTGTTTTCTCTCCTGGTTGCTCAGCGCGCTCACCGTTTCACCCTGGGGCACGCGGGCTCTGCGATGCTCGGACCCGGCACCGCAGCGCTCTCTCGGTGCAGGGGATGCTGTCGCCCGAGTCTCACGCCCGTGCAACGCGATTTTCTCTTAAAGTGCGAACAGGTTCTTGCGGGGTGAAAAGTTCAGATCAAAAATATTTCCATCCCGAGCCTAACCTTCCTGCCGTCAAAACCGATTGCCAGATTCCTATGGATATAAGTGAAAGCAGCATCAGCGCTCGCATAATGGCAAGCTTTGTTTTTTCATGGCTTATTATTACTATCAGAGACTCCTGTGTTACTGAGGGTTTATTCACGCTGTCTCCTGGATCTCTCTCTCTCTCTCTCTCTCTCTTTTCATATTCATTTTTCACTTCTTTGCACCGTCCCTGCCTGGGTGGGTGAGATCATGGACCTGGCAGTGTTGCTTTTGGATGGCCTCTCACCTTATCAGACGGGACCAGAGCGTTCCATCTATTTGACAAAGCTGCATTGCCGGTGAATTCTGCACTTCGTAGGAGCTCAGTTACCAAACCCAGTGTATTTGTTTATGGACCTGAGCATCTGTTGGGTGAGAAAATGCCACAGCGAGCCCCATCTCCCCAGGGCCGATCTGGGCAGCGATGGGCTCTCCTGCCCCGTGCATCCCAGGAAGCAGCTCCGACACCCTGGGTTGGGAGCCCGGGAAGTGGGGAAGGAAAGCAGCCAGCCCTGAGAGCCGATGTTGTGTGACAGCAACTGCGGGGTGATGTGTTTCTGGCGTCTCCTTTGCTGTTCCCAAATGCTGTGAACTAGACCTGGCCAGAAAAACAAGGGTAAAGGGCATTTATTTTTTTTTTTCCCCCATTTGGTCAGAATTTGAAGCAGCGAGAAATCTTTTGCTGACTCTCAGGGTAATGCTTGATCTGCTGTTGTTCCCATGTAAATGGAAGAAATTGGGAAAATATCATATAATCCCGCGACTTCTTAAAACAAGAGTCTTCCAGAGAATGAGAACCAAATTATTTCCCCCTCCTTTCGCCCTATAAAAGATCACAACCCTCCAATTTGGACTGCATTTGAGCTTCCAGTCCAGCTCTCTGAAGGGTGAAAGAGTCTATAGCGAGTGATAATCTAATTTATTAGTGCTAGGGCTGAGAAAACAGGGATAAGTATATGGGAAGAGAGAAAGGGGAATGCAGGATAAAACAGGAGATGACAGAAACCACAAAAAATACGTTCTTGTGACTGAACTTCTCAAACCCTTTCACTGATGAGCACACTTTTCGACACGCTTCTGGCAGCGGGTCCCACCTCAATGGTTAAGCTTCCCCTGGGTTTGCAAACCCACTTTTAAATGCCACAAGCCCCCTTGGGGTCCTGACCCTTAGTTTGGGATCCTCAGCTGGGAGGGATGCTCCAGGTAGACAGGCATTTTATTGCCTTTTTTTGCCTTTATTGCACCAGCAGACACAAAATTGCCACACCTTAACAAGTAAAAATGGCAAGAGCTGATGCCAGTGCTTTGATCCTATGAATTTTATTCCAGTTAGCAAGGGAAACCTTTATCAGATGAGAGGGTTTTGTGGCATTTCTAAAGACGGACAAGCTTTGAGTTCACCTGACACGCACCAGAAGCAAAGGTGATTTACTAGGAACATGTCTAGGGATGAGCGAGGCAGCGGGCTTAATCGCATGCCTTCACCCAGCACCTCCAACTGGCGTCACACCAAAAGGATTCAACCTTTCAAAACATTCCTTTGTTTTTCTTTGGGCTTTTTTCTTTCAATTTCTGCCCTTCTAAGTCCCAACCAAGACGAGAAAAGCCCAGAGCGCCATCAGAGAAGACAGTTCACTCTTCACCAGGAACAGAGGAAGGAAGAAAATCAGAACATACCTTCAAACCAGATAAACCAGTTCCCAATATTTATCTTCTGTGATGCACCAGTTTCATTTTTGCTCTGTGAATAGCTCATTCTCTCTTCAAAGTCTGCTTGCCAGAAAGAAGATGGATTAAATAAAGGAAAAGAGAACGTCCCCAGAGACAGTATCTAGTTAGCAGATAAGCTGTCATCAATGGAAGAAAGTTAGAAGATGATTTCTAGCAGTTGCAGCCTTTCCATAGTGCTGAAGAGGGAGCGAAAAACAGGGAAAGTTTAAGACGGAGTTGACTTGTTTGAGAAAAAGATCACATGGAGTGGCTGACTGCGCTTGGAGAGAATTTGACTTCACAATCCAAACTTCCCCTCGCTACAAACTGCGTGAAATTCCCTACCGTCGTTTTCAGCACCATCTGCACCTTTTAAAGAAAAGACTGAAACATTCTCCAAAGGCAGTTGGTTTGTTTTCCGTGCTAGATCTTGCAAAAACACGAAACCTACTGCACCAGAGTGCAAAATCAGGGATCCCATGGTCTGAGTTGTGTTACGCGTGAAAGCCAAGGCGTGTGCAAATGAACAGCTTACGAGTGCGCCATCATGCTCTGCCGCTGAGCGACGCTATCTCTGCAGGGCAGAGTGGGGTTACAGCTACACCAGGGAGCAAAGCTACTAAGGCAGACACTACTGGTATGCCAGGAGGTAATACCCAGCGGAATTCATCGTCTGTCTCGGGTTTCTTCCCTAGTGTGTTGGTTTCTCAAGTGGAAGCAAAGCATTTGTAACCTTTAACATCCTCCTCGGTTAAGGCAGGGAGGAGGAGAGGTGGGCATCGATCCTTCGGCTGCTGGTGGGACCTCCAGAGACAGTCCTCTGTCCCAAGCATCAAGAAGCATGGGAAACAGATTAAAGGGACTTACTCACTTAACTAATTTAAAGAAGAGAGGCACCACCTCCAAATATGAAGTCGGAGAGAGGCAGAAAACTGCCTTGAGTCCACCACAGCATCCCTCCGGGGGGTGGCTGAAGGGGAAGGGGGATGCTGGAGACCTCTTATCCGCTGGGTCAGCCAGAGAGAGGAGCTCCAGCACAAAAACACAGAGCAGCGGTGAGAGCTGACTGCTGCAAGCCCAAACCGCCAAAGGGACCAAATCCGAAGCTGATTTATTTGCCCTCACTTTCGCAATCACTGGATGAGCCCAGGTCCAGCCAGCCCAGTCTGAGGACGACGTGCAGGCTCTGTTTTACCCCCTGTCACCATGAGAGGGATCCTTTCTCCTGTCCCTGGAGGCCCGTCTGACATTTCTTTTAAAAATTAAGAAAACAAAGCCGTGTGAGTTGAGTGAAAGTGCAATTACACAACGCTTTGAAGTGCCTTGCTAATCCTCTTGCTCCCTCGGGACATGAGGCACAGGTTTGCAGAGTGACAGCCACATCGCTTCACCCAAATGTTGACGCTGGCTCACAGCAAAGGCGGTGGAGGAACTGCTGTCTCAGGACAACGCTGTGCACGTGGACAGAAAGTGGCCCCAAACCCCTGTCCAGACAGAGCCCCCTTTGCTCCCAGCATGAGCAGAGAAGGAGGAGGTATCCCAGCTGAGATGATAACTCCTGCGGGTGCAGAAACAGCCAGCATTGGTGATAATTATGAAGTCGATCTCCTGTGGATGAAACCGAAGACTATAGTAGGAATGTGGTCTCTATACTATTTAGGATACCTCAGTACAGCTCCCAGGATGCTCTGCAGAAGAAGTAAGGCCAAGTGAGGCTGGTGTTGACCCTACCCTGCCTTCTTCCTAACCCTGACGCCGCGCTGAAAGGAGATGTGGTTTTGCCTCCTGCCTTCCCAGCACCTCCCTCCTTGGAGCCAAGGGATGCCCCAGCTGCAAAGAGCAAACAGACCGACGAGCCGCGGGGCTCACAGAGGGACTCAGGAGAGGCGTTCCCACCTGCCCCCAGCACATTGGCAGAGCCATTTGTCCCAGTCTATTTACACAGCGTTTGATGCCCTTGATGTCAGTGTAGAGATGTGTTAATAACCCAATTAAACTGTTCATCCAGCTATGTCAAATCCAATCGCTTGGGGAAGGCTTGTGTGTTTTGCTTTGTAATTCTTGTACCGCGTCACAGCATGCAAAAGGGATGTCCTTGTGGCTGACACCTAGCCCCGGCTCATCATCAACAGGATCTCATGCAACATTAGGCAGTGAAGTGCTAACATCTGAAGCTGTCTTGCATGAACACCACCTGCGCTAGCTGACCGCTTCCTCCCCATCATGAGGGTGGAGGCAAAGGCACACAAGTTGCATGAGATCACGCATGAAACTTGGCAGACGTGCTCAGGAGCAGGTCGTGGCCTTCTAAGGTGGGAAATGGCAAGGCAAGACCTTGGCAAGGGGGCTGCAAAGGGGAGAGATTAAATGCCTATGGCAAGGATGTTGCACTGATGGCAGGACAACACAGCAGCTGCCCACCGGCAGGGCACGGTGCAGAGCATACGTGGCACCTACCATGCCAGCTGTGGCTACGTGCAGGCAGCAGGACGAGGGCTCCGGTCTGTCTGAACATGCCCATGCACGGCTGACACGACCGTGTCTCTGCTTTCCCATCCAGCAAAGGAAGGCAGGAATGTTTCCCTGCCCCACTCGGTTGCTTGGGAGGCTCCAGTCACTCCTGTCTGCGACGGGATCACAAGTCCCTGTTTTGCAGAGGTGTTTACCAGAAAAGACCAGCTATTAATGTCCCTCTACCATTACCCTTGGTTGTCATCCTCTGGATGTAAGTAAGAAGCCTGTGAAGCACAGCACATGTGCAGGTATGTATGTGCCCATGTGTATCCATATATGTAGCAGATCTATGCACATATATCAGTTTGTTAATCACCCAATATTTGACTGATGAGGTGTGTATTTCCTTGAGACTGATCTGACTTCCTTCTCTATTTAACAAAATCTGTAAGCTCGGAGTGTCCTCAACACTGTCCCCTCAAGTACAAATTTAATACAAACTCTTTGCGGAGCAAAGAAATTGAGAACTGTGTTACGTGGTCCCACTTGAAGAAAACATCTCCCCTCGAGACAGTTCTTAAGCATGTGCTTAACTGTAGGCATGTTTAACGCCGGCTGGTATCCACAGAGCTGCAAAACACATCAATAAAGCTGAAGTTAGCTTCGACAATTCACTTAAGGGCTGTTCCGAACAGGGACCGACTTAAGCATGTGCTTAAATATTTTCTTGAATCTAAGCCTGTATTAGTGGAAAAGTCATCGTTCCATACTAGATTTTTATATGTCTGTGACTTTAGGATAGTTTTAGTATTCTCAGTAGATCGCTTCTTTGGATGGATTCCTCCACTCGTCATTAATATTTGGCGTCAACTGTCTTTCTTTCTCATCCATTCCCAGAGACAAGGAAAAATTTTCCCTTCTTTCCACGGATGTATTTATGCTCCCCATGGAAATTCTTCTCTATGATATATGAACTATTTTCAGAGGAGTTTAGCAAAGCCTAAATCACAAAGGGGAAGAAAACCTCCTCGGCTTGAGTTCATAAGGGGAAAAGTTGGGATTGCAGTGACCTGTAGTGTGAATTTTTTTCTCAAGTTTAATTATTATTTCCACTCAAATCCCTTATATCCTTAGCCATAAATAAGACTCCTGAATAATCCTTAATTTTTGTCCCCATATCTGCCTCCCGTAAAATTAGGAGGGAACATTTAGGATCTGTCAAGACAACAAAGTGTCCTTTATGGCGGCCGAATGAAAGAAAGAATATAACTTTGGGAGAAAGCAACATGCTTTTCTTCAGCGTAGGATTTCCTCCACAGAGACATCATCACAGACTGTCAGAAGCTGGGCAACTCTCCAAAGGTTAGAGACGGGGCCAAAACTTATAATTTCTGCTTTACAGAGGGCCATTTCTGTCTCTGAGATTTTAAATACTGTCTCACCGCAGCTGTGAAATTCAGAGCTCGCGGATCGCAGCTAGCGCAAGACGTGAGCTCGCCAGCCTGCGATATTTCACATCTAGGGCTGTACAGGCTATTTCTAGTCAACTGGCTGGAAATGAGTTTTAAAGCCTGAATGCCAGCACCGACGCAGCCCGATCTTGCGAGGCGACTTGCAATCGCTGCAACCGCCATGGGAAAGCTCAGCTCCGCCGCCCTCCACCTCCCTCCCTCCGCTGCGAGACGCGTGGAGCTCTCCATGGAGTGCCCACACCAAACCACCCTTGGACCCGCCGCCCCGAACAACCTTCCCTCGCCCTCTCCTTGCAGAGCTGAGTGTGGTCCGCTCAGCTGGGTGCATACCTCCGTGCCGGGGTAGCTGAGTCACTTAATTGTTGTTGGGGTGTTGTGTGGAGCCCGGGACACAGGGATCTTTGTGTGAGAGCTTTGCGGAGACACAGGAAGACAAGCGGTCTTGAATTTTCACATGTGAAGTTTCCGTGGTCAATAAGGTCACCCTCTGGATTGGACATTCACTTGGGGTTCGACTCCTACGCCTGCCGCCATGCCTAAGCCAGAGGCAGACGATGGAGAGGAGCCAGGCTCTTCTCAGGCCACCCAGGAGAGATACACTGCTTACGGGACCCAAACGGTTCTCTCATTAGCTGAGGATGGGGGTAGGGTGTAGCTGCCCTTGATAGAAGGTGGGGTGACTTCACCTTCGACGCCAGAGCAAGCCGCTCTCTCACGAGCAGGGGGTAGCCTCTGAAGGTACGGCCCTCACTGTACAAAATGCCACATCCACATCTCTGTGTCACACACACAGGACTGCAGAGATTTGCACAGGACTCTGTGTAGCCATGACCTTGGTTTCGCATCCGAGCCCTTGTCCATCGACACAATGCAATCCAGCGAGGAGCTGAGCCTGGGAAAGGTCCGCGCAGCCCAGCCTGGCTCGTTGTCCTTTGGTCTTACCCTCACTGGGGCAAAGTGAGCCAGGATTTACGGGCTCACAGATACCGCTCTATGCACTACACACACACACACACACACAAACAAACACACGGGAACCCCCAGTTCACCGGCTCACAGATCCTTCCCAACCTCAGGAAATAAGAGGAGATGGATTTTCCCTTAGACATCATTACCGCGATAAAAGTTTGGGAGGCAAACGCACAGCCCTGGCACTGATCCAACCAAGTAAGCCTGGGATAGGTTTTCTTTCAAGAATTTCAACCTATTCGTGTGCTTTCTTAATGATCCAAAGTCTTCAAGGAGCTGCCTTTTAGCTTTAGCTCCCTTTCAGTATTTGTCATGTGTGTCAAAGTTGATTCTTCTGTTCCCTCTGTAGCTTAGCACACTCAAGGAGAAGCTTTGGTTCTTAGACATTTGAAAGATATTTTTCCCTATTGATTTATTTTATTAATGGAAGAGAAGACGATCACTTTTAGAGTAAGGAGCAAAAATATACAAGCTTGACAGCGGAGGCAGCATACCTCATTTGGAGACTTGATGCTAATGTCCGAGCATGGAAATCTTAATGAGTGACTGGAGGAGGTCATGGAGTCACTTATTCCTCGTTATGGTTGGATAGACAAGCAAGTTTTGGTGCAGAACTGATGCCTTAAAGCCACCTGAGTAGAGAGAAAATAATTTCTGTTTTCTTCCTGGAGTGGGGCAGGGTTGGGTGGCTCACGCGCGTGTTGTCTACATGCACCAGCGCATAGAATCATAGAATAGAATCATAGAATGGTTTGGGTTGGAAAGGACCTTAAAGATCATCTAGTTCCAACCCCCCTGCCATGGGCAGGGACACCTCCCACTAGACCAGATTGCTCAAAGCCCCGTCCAACCTGGCCTTGATTCAGGATATGCCTGAAACACTGCGCCAGGCACAGAGATACCTGTGTGTGAGGCATCGGTTTATATTGTGTACGAAAGATGGAGGCTAAATGGGTCGCTCTGGGATGGAAGCAAAGCAGGGTCAAAGGGAATCAGAAGTCACATCTTGGGCAACACTTGCCCCATTCACATCGGCCTGACGTACCAAGAGGCGTTGGAGCCACTGCTGCACAACTGGTTTGCAGGTACCTGTGGGCAATGACCACTTGCCCAGGCTGCTGAGTTCTTGGAAACCCTGGACAAATGCCCTACACTAGGCGGTCTGAGCAGGAATGGGGATGAAGGCCTCCCGCCCTTCAGCCTCTGCAGGAACTCTTCTCACAACATGCCTACACCTTCGGAAACTCAAAGAAAGGCCAACAGGTCTTCAACACTTGCTGAGCCACCAGGGTGGCGGGTGACTAGTCCTGTCGTGATTGAGGACTTAGCAACAGCACTTGATAGAGCGAGGTTGGTCGAACAATCCAACAAAGCCCCGTTAGATGCCTGCCCAGACAAAGCCTGCGTATTGCAAATTAAGCGCTCAGGGAAGCTTGCCTGAGCCCTGAGACAGGGAGAGACAAGAGTCCCCCTCCAAACACTCCCCTCTTGCTCCTCTTGGCCCTTGGCCCCAAGGAAGTCAGACCAGCAGGAGCTCCTATGGCCAGGAGCCCAGCCCCACGTCTGGAGCGGCAGGAGAGCGCCTCCAACACCAGCTCCCCGTCCTTTCCTGCCACTGCAGCAAAGCTGAGATTCTGCGGTTTGCAGACGCCCTGCAAACACCTGATGTCTAAGAGACGTCTCCAATTAAAATGCATGTTTTTCCCGCTGTCAGGGGCTTTACTTTGGGTTTTTTTTTCCCCAGCAACAGAAATTGTATATGGATACAAAAACAATGAGTCCATGAGATTTCAAAGGGCTGACTCACATCTCAGTCTGGTCTTGGGCCCTTTCTGTTCAGCCACAAGCCCTATCAGACAAAGGTGTTTCTGCATGCTTTGCTACATGATTGCATTTCACATCCTAAACGCAATTACTTTCTTAATTTTATATAAACTACAGCTACAGGTCTTTCCCGCTTTGTTTTGCTAACAGCGAAATATCTCTGAAATAAGCTAAGAAAATAAAACTGGTCAATCAAAGGTTCCAAGAGACCCACCGTGCTGCAAAGGCGTGCAGAGCAGCTAGGTGCCCTGTTTTAAGCTTTAACTTAGTCTGTAACTATTTACTCTCATTAAATCCAGAGTCGTCTGGCTTAATTTGGTTTGCCATGAATTTACTTTAGGATAATTTGGTGTAGGATCAGAGTCACCAGGCTTTCCCCGCGCCCGGCCCCCCCCCGCCCCTTTTAGGAAAGAGGATAATAATAGAGGAATTTTTTTGCCATGAAAGCATATGCAGTTTCCTCTATAGCCATCCAAAACAAATAATCAGGAGATTTCCCCATGTTTACAACGGGGCTTTCTACTGACCTTCCCCGCAAAGCGCTTTAGGAGAAATCAATGAAAAATACTCCATAAGAAGTGGGTCGCAATTGCTGTTATTGTTACTTAGAATTAATGTAAGGTCTAATCTGAAACCAGACACAACAATTAAGGGCTTCTCTTTGCCCTTTTCATAACAAAGCAATTATATTTAACAGTAGGTACAGTTAAATTGGAATAAATCTGGTTTGTATACGGAGACATTTCATGTTCATTAATAATCATTGTGTCCACAGGGTTTAGACTAATTCCAAATATAAGCTATAGCGATGTATAAAAACTTTTCTCCTTGGCATGATTGAGTCAACATGACTGACTTGGCTCTCCCACTTTTTTGAAGGACTGTAATCATATCGGGGCAAAACCAGATACGTGAGCCTCAGTCTGCAGCAAAGGATAAAATGGACAAAAATGAGGGTAATGCTTGCAGATCTCATGGGGAAAGAGATTTACTGGGCCCGTAATTTGATGAGTCTTTGCAAATTTCTTTATCTAGTAAACTGCTTGGGGGGGCAACTACTGGGCGGCTTTTAAGGCACGTCACTGGTGGTCCATTTGGGAGTCCCTGCTCTAAATCCTCAGTGGAAGGAAACCAGTGATGTCTGACCTCCACTGCAGCACAATCCAACCAAGAACAGCTCGTAAGGAAAATAAAAGGAGCCTTTTGGGCGAGTTTAGAGAGGCCTTTGTTGCAGTAAAAGTTGTGTTTGCCAGCCAAGCTGACAGCTAGTCTGGAAGAAGCAATGTGCTGCAGGTGGGTTTCACCTCCCCTAGTGCTCTAGAGCACAGACTTACCCAGCTCCTCCATATATAATCAAAGGGTCATTTCACCCACCCTAAAGCCTCAGGTGGTTGGAAGTTCAGCTCCTTGGAAGTGCTTTGCTGTCCTGGTAGATTCTGGAGACAGTTTCGATGACCAGCGTAGACCAGGTATTGAGTTGTTAGATGACGAGCGTTGACTGAGGTGAATCCCATGCAAAGTGCCCTGCCTCAGTTTGCATGAGAAATGGTAGAGATGTAAAGAGATTTCTGGGAAATAGCAACCTCACCTCTGCGCTTTGATGTTTGGGGATGAGATTAAGATATTTTATGCAATTCATACCGGGAATTTGAGGCCCACATTGCCTTCAGGACTCAGATCCTTGTGATGGAAACAAGTGAGTCTCTCTGCTGAGCTCAAAAAAACCAGTTTGAGGATGCTGCTACCATGACATGGCTGATCACTGAGTCCCTGTTCCTGCAAAGACCTCCAGGAAGATCTCACTCCTGTGGAGCTCTTGGTGAGACAGGGACAAAAAGGAGAGACACTGTTTTTCAAATTATGGTTAATTGCTATGAAATAAATGAATTGTCTTGAGATCTGATGTGGCTCCAAACAGTCCTGCTAGAAAAGAGATCTGCTCTGTTCTGTGAGGACCGGTGCTGGTAGAGGCAGTGGGTGCCGGTACAGGAAAACTCAGCACTAGACCCCTCATATAGTTAAGTTTCTGCAGGACTAATCATCGTTACCATCAAAGCCAATGCTGCGCAGCTCAAAAGTACAGAGGAATAAGGATGATGAAATAGAGCCTTTTGCTATCCCATATATCTGCCTTTAGGGAGGTAGACGCCATCAGTTGCTTACTCAGCATCTCGCTCGTCAGGTCTCTGCTGTGCTGATGGATGGGCGCACGAGCAGCTGAGACAAGCGGAAAGGCAACGCCAGCGTTTGCAAGAGACGAAGAGCTCCTTACGCACTGCGAGATCACAAATCCATCACACAGCGTCTAATGAGGGGGCTGAGCCAGTACAAATACAACTGTTTAACAGTTTATTTTAACCATCCAATGAGAATGAAATAACTTAAAATTCCTTAACTAAAATGTCTTGTGGTCTCCTTAGCTTTGTTTCTTAACAGGGTTGTCTTTATGTTAGTTTTCTTTGGCTTCCCAATAGAAGAGTAACAGATTTCTTTTGAAGTTTTTATTGATGAATGAGCTCCTATAAATAACTCTCTGTGGCAGCAGCTTGATCTCAGAGTTTACTCTGGAATAATAGTAGCAATGGGAATGGAGGAAATTTATGGCAGCATGACATGAAATAGTTTAATGGGCTTCATACTGTTTAACTTAATCTTTACAGATGTAAAAACAGAAATACAATTATTCTAACAACTATTATTACATATTGCTTTTCTAATGAAAACAGCGACTTAGTAAGCAATTGAAGATAGGTAGTGAAGAATGGAGGAGTCCACCTCACTGCAGACTCAGGAATTAGTGTGTTGGGCCAGTGGATTTGCAAACCTCCGTCTGAAGAGCCAAGGGAGATGCGAGGATCCGATGGATCTACAGGTGGGACTTGGTGCAAAGCTGAGTCACGGCGCTTCAGACCAGAACTTAGATGCTTGAAGCTGCCTAAAACCCGTGGAAGCGGTGGAGCCCTGTCTTTGGAGTGAAAAAAAAATCAACACCCTCGGTGTTTTCTTCCATACGCACTTATTTCACCTGTCTGCGTGGTGAGGGGCTGATCCCAGTCCCACCAAAGCCCATGGGTGTCTTTGGGCTGGGGGGACACTTGGCCACATCCCGTTTGTTTTGTAGCCCCGTGAATGGTACAACTCTAATCCTCCCACCTTAAGAGCTGAAACAGGTGTTACACTCGCACCAACCAAAGGATGGAAAGGACGGAGGGAAACGATGAAGAATGAGCATGAGTTCCAGGCTCCAGCCCTCTGATACTGACCCCATAAAAGAGAATTTAACTGCTTACCGCCACAGCTCTGCTCGTCTTTGCTTGTTTCTCTAAGGCAACGTCACTTACCATAAAGATGGTCCAAACGCACCTCTTTTACCTGGGTAAACTCAGGAAGGTGACGCTGGAAGAAAGGAAGAGCTTAAAATCATCTGCCTTCTGTCTAAATGCCTGACCCGCAGGCAGACTGGCGTTTAACCGGGCTGAGGGTTTGGCCCCGGGACTTTAACCGACGTGAGAGGGCTGGGTGTAAAACCCGGTATCGTAATTAGTAGGAAGAGCACAGGGCCTAATTCAAACCGAAGACTTCCTTTGCAGGGGTTCGAATGTGGCTTGAAGCCAACCGCAGCCCCGTTGCGCGTTTGGGTGCTTTGCAAAGGGCTTGAGTCAATATTGAGACACGTCGGGTGCGCCGCGTAATCTCTAAAACAATAGCCGGCCGCTAATAGCGTTGCGTCCTCCTTGAGGGAGCGCTATTGGAAATGAAACGGCAATAAGAATTCTTAGCATTGTGTTTTAAACTGTCTGTTTTGCGGGAAATTTGCATTATTCATGATGCTTTCCAATCCACAGAAACTGCCTGTGCAAGAAATAACTTGCAAATTCTGACTCGATTTCCAAAAATGTGGGAAAGTTTATTTATTTCTCCATGCATTCCTGATTCGCAATGTGCGCTCTAAAAATGTCGCTAAGATTTAGGCTAACCAAGCTCATGCTAAATTTAGCAACTATATTTTAAATAAACATTCTTTACGCTTTACTGAACTGGCTTTGAAGCTGGCTTAAAACAAATTGCGTTCACATGAACATTAACAATGTTTTACTTTGGACTAAGTGAACGTCTGAATAAGTAGTAATGTATTATTCAGTATAATCTGAAAACGAGATTTAAGAGAGCTAATTCAGCCAATTTAGGAAAGATTCCTATGAGGAATACGGAATACAGACCCGTATTTATTTCTGGAAGGGTCCATTCTGTTCCCCTTGACCACACAAAACTTTCTTCTGGTGTCGTACTAGACACCACGAGCTCCGAGCCTCGGTGAAATCAGCTGTGACTTAGCACGCATTGCGTTTCAGGAATCTGGCCCATTTTAAAGCACTTAATGATTTGTCTGGATGAAGCACTAAAAATATACTGTGGGGAGCAATTATGCAATGTCCAGACTGATGGATTGCGTAACCTCATAGACCTTTTCCATCTGTAACTTCTCTAATTCTATGATCTTGTCTTCTTGCTCTTTCGCTTAAAATCAAACATGTGATCTGTTCCATATCCAAAATGCTGTCTCCCAGGAGACCTCTTTTCTGGGTGTGCGGGGCTATGAATCAAGTCACGAAGCAGATCCTTCTCCCCTTCTCCTTTCAGGAACTGGCTGCTCTTCACGCCAGGCTTAGGAGCAATTAGCAGGAGGCCGGTGGGTTTTGGTGTGAAAAAGGATGCTCTCTCCATTATGCACCTTCCTTGGCAAAGGGTAACTGTTAAAAGTAACTATTAAAAGGTGGCGGGCGGGAAGTAGAAGTGATTACAAAGTCTCTTAGAGTTATGTCACCTTGAAATCAAACACGGACAGCCGTGCACTTTGAGTGACAAGTCCTGGAAGTGGCTTCTGCTCGTGTATAAATCCTTGATTTCTTTTTTATATGCTATGGGACCAACTTTAAGAGAACACACACCGAGCACGTTTAAAGACCGGAAGCCCCATTTATGAGAAATTAAATTCCTGAATTATTTTAATAGGCCAAATTTTCAGTTCCTCCCATAGGAAACCTGCGTTTGGAGGGAAGCTGCTCCATGAACCCGACGACTCCGCTGTGAGCCTCTTGCACTGCGTGCTCCTCTCCGCTCCTGCGAGTTAAAATTGGCTGCAGACCTCGGAGACGTGAAACCTTGCTCGGTTGGGAGAGGTCATTCCTCTCCAGCGGAACGGAAAGGCATATATATCACCCACACAAGAAGTATGCTGTTTATACTGCATCCTAGGCTATTTTCTACATTTCTTCGCAGTATTTCAGACTTGTGTTTACAGCCAGCCCCGCGAGGTTGGGAAAACCAGGAGGGGGAAGATTCCAGGGATGAGTTAAATACTGGGTGGCGGTTTTGTGTTGGGCAGCTGCTTTTTTGGGGTCGTGAAACAGGTGTGAAGCCATTGGCATCGATTATTTGCAGCTTGTCAAGCCCTTTATATTTGTATGACACGTTGGCTGTCTTGTACCGCACAGCACCAAAACGCACGCCATGTAGAGAGGATTAAAGGATGCTCGGTTACATCCAAATGGCAGGTGCTGCTGTATCGACATGCACGCTCATTTCCCCGCACCGACGCGCCGTTGTTTTTATTGTACCATTACTTCTTCTCCTCTCTATATAAACAGA
The DNA here is from genome assembly GCA_013396915.1 of Stercorarius parasiticus. NCBI lineage: Eukaryota > Metazoa > Chordata > Aves > Charadriiformes > Stercorariidae > Stercorarius > Stercorarius parasiticus. Next base: position 1,323,387 of record VWZL01000149.1, read on the forward strand.
TGACGTGCAAAAGCCGTGTGCGGTTAGTCATTCTGCATGTTGGCAGTAAGGCCCTTTTTCTCGGTATTCATCCCCTGCGAGTTACATCAATGGCCTGATCCCAATTAAATCTAAATTGCCACTCCCAACGATTCACTTGGTTCTGAGTTCGTTCGAGTTACTGTCACTTTTGCGCAGAACGTGTTAAGTCTGCTAATTTTACTCTCCCGAGTGAAACCAAAGTCAGGCACAGGGCGGCTTTTCAATACTGCAGCCGTACGTGGTCCCACTCCACCGCAACGAAACAGAACCAAAATCAAACGTCCCCGTGAGCAAAGCTTCACAAAAAAAATAAATTCCCGTTGCATAGAAAAACGTTACATCTCANTGCCTGTGGTAAAGGCACGCATCGTGTGCAGATCAAACTGCAATCCTAATGTAAGACTTACTCCTTCAGACGACTTTTTTTTTTTTTTTTTTGACCAGGACCTGCCCCTAAAATCTGCCTTTGTACAGAAAGGGCCCTGAGGTGGAGGGGGTACACCTATACAAGCAGGACAGGAATAAAAACCCTCTTTGCAGGTCCAAAAAGGTACTTTGGGAGCCAAAACTGGGGGGTCACAGCTGGGACATCGAGTGAGGAGAAAGGGGAGCAGAGGAGCCTGAAGACAGAGGTTAAAACTGCTGGGGGGGGGGCGGTTAGTGGATTTTTCTTTGTGTGGGGCTGTCCTCACGCTCTGTGCATGCAGAGGCAAGAGTTAGCCCTCACTGAGAGCATCTCCTTGCCAGCACCTCCTGGATACGTGCGGACACCCCGGGATGATGAAGCTGCTCCACTCTGGTCCATGCCCTGCACAGCTCTCCCCAAGCCTGATGGGAACATCCGCTGCTCCTTCAGGGAAAGGTTTTTAAAGAAGCAAAAAGGTTTTTTTTCTGGGAATAAACCACCTTGTGACTGAGAGCATAAATAACCACTTTCTGGGGGTAAAACCTTTCCAAACTGCAGGGAGGCCAGGGATGCAGGATCCCCACTTGTGGGAACCGGCTCTACAGCTTGACGGAGACCCAGCTTCGAGCATCCTTGGAGGCATTTCCTCCACCTCCCATTTCACATACATGTCCAAGTCCTGGCACATGCAAGCAGCTGGGGGTGGAGAGATGATTTGAGGTCTCTGCTGGGCAAGAACTAAACTGGATCTTTCCCCTCCCCCTGCAGCTTCCCGTGAGTGATGTTACCACACGGACTCCAAAAAAAACGGTGATGTCAGCCCCGAGCCTTGAACAGAAACCTCCTCGCAAGGTGGCCACTTATTTAACTTGCTACAGTATCTGTCTTCGATTACACACAGGAGTGGCACCGCAGGGACACGGGATTTCACACAGAGAGCGTTAATCCTCTCCGCGCTTGCCCAGCCCTGTAAATCACGGTGAGGGCACATATAGCTTTGGGCAGGGACACCTTCACTTTTACAAGTTTGTGAGTTTTTTAATTCGGTGCCATAGCTTTCGAGAATGGACTCAATAGATATTCAAACAGGAATTCTCAGAAATAGGAAGCATATAAGAGATTTTATTTAAATAAAGTCTATCTTGAAAAATTCATGTAAAAAGCTGACATCTCCTTTTTTATTCTCTTTTTTTTCACAGTGAGAAGCTGTAGTTCTCCCTACCCGGGGATCCACCTATGAGCATCTTTTTTTTGGGAAACTCATCATCAGTTCCCGTCTTTTGGAGGTTTTCTGTACTTCCCCAAGTACAGAAAGTACTTCCCCAAGAGCTCTTTGCCTTCTCTTGAAATGAGCCCCTCTGAGCTCCTGGTCCAGGTGTCAAGGCAGTTTGATGCTGGCCATCCTTTGCAAAAGCTGAATCCCAACTCACCTGAGAAACCCAGTTTTCCAATAGTCCAGGTGCTGATTTAAGGGCAGGCTTTGCTAGTGAGATGGGGTGGGATGGAGGAAGGGGAGGGAGGGAGGAATACAATCATTTTGGGAAACATTATCTCAGTCGCAAGGAATGAGTAATTTCCCAGGCCCCTGTTTTTAGCCTCTCCCACTTTTTACCTCTCCTGGCAGCGTGATCCATCGTGCCATCACCGGGATATTTGCACCAGAGCTCGCTGCTGTGTCCAGCAGCAAGGGCCTTCTCCTCGGTCCACCGGCTGCACGAGCCAAGGGGTGTTTTACAACGCATCAGCCACAGTCCTGAACAAAAGACTTTTATTGGATATAGGTTTAGTTTCATAATGAAAATCGAGAATATAGATTTTTTTTTTTTTCCAAAAGGGCGTTTATCCACTAATATACAAAAAGCCTCTATTTATGGCAAAAAAAAATAATTATTCCTGATTGCTTGTAATGTGACTGGATTCTTCCTTCTTTAAGAAAAAAGAAAACTTCAGAAACGTAGCTGATGGCCTTTTTTTTTTTTTTTTTCCTGGAAGTTGTCCGGTTTGTTAACACAACTACTTCAAAACACAAAGACCAGCCTCCACAACCCTGCTTCAGTCTTTTTCGGTCAGAAGCAACTGATCCCAGCAAGACGTGGAAACCGGCCGCATCTCCACGTTCACAAGGTGTTTGCTCGTCCATCCCCCTCTCTCTGGCCACATCAGTGAGACAGCAACGCTATCACGATACTCGAGAAGCACAAGTGCTAGGCAGGAAACCAGCTTGCGTTAACGCCATGAATTATATACAGTGCTGAGTCAAAGCAAGCAAGATTGTGCAGAATGAGCCTGGATTTTTTGGTCTGCCCTTATTTCAGCTCCGGTTACCTGCCTTTTGCCCACTCGGAGGACTGGGCCGGTGGGGCAATATCAGGAATTAGTACGTGCAGGCACCCGTGAGTACTAATGGCAAAATAAAACTCAGCCTCCTCCCCCAAGGATGGAAGGGGCGGTTTTGGTTTTCGAAATAAAAAGAAAAAATAAAGAAGAAGAAAACCGGAGACCTGAAGGGCTTGGCAGAAACCAGATCTGAGAAACCGGAGGGATGCAAAGACTAAAGGTGCAGAGCAAACCCGACGGGGCTTGGAGGCCAGCGTGGGACATCCCCCCCCCGGCTGCCTGCCTCCGTACCTCCACCACCCACGGGAAAAGAAAGCCATTTTACCTTGAAAAGTCGATCTGGTAGGGGTGGGAGGCAACCGCTAAAGAGAGCTCCGCAGCAAGACGTGTCTTGAAAATGCCCTGAAATCCTGAGTCACCTTTTAACATCGCTTTTTATGGGTTTTTTGGTTTTTTTTGGTCTTTACCTGCTTGGTGAGGTCTGAGTCTGGTCTCTCCCTCCCATCGCACCCCCGGAGC